>LPNX010926086.1:206225-227125 GCA_001517045.1 Pseudotsuga menziesii | reverse complement strand
AACCTTTGACAATCAATTTACAATAAAGTTGCTTTGAAGTGAATCACTTTTGTATAGTAAGTGATATTCGCTTTTACAATAATGTGACTTTTAAATAGTGCGGCAATAAATTAAATACTTAAGTGACTCACTTTTTATTTAATTTAATTTATGTGAGATACACTTTTACAATAAAGTAACTTGAGAATAGAAATTGCATGCACTAAAAAGTAGTTTGATAAGACTTGAACTCAAGACTTATCAAGGAGTAAAGCAACTTTGGACCAAGTGAGCTAAGTTTAAAAAGTACATAAAAGTATGGAAAGAGAAAGGGAGATTTTTTTTTTCACTCTTCTCTCTTGTTCTCCGTGCTTGCTTTCTTTTCCTGCAAATCACACAAAAAATGAAAAACAAAAACAAATTTTTTTTTCCACACAATGGGGTTAGATCTTGGTTAGCTTACCCGGAAAGTCTACGTTTTCAAGTTTTCTCACTGTTTCTGATTTGTCGTGATCGCACAAGGTGCATGGAAAAGAACATACGTAGCCGAGATGACAAGAAAAAAAACTTTCCCTCACTGTTTCTGATTCGTCGTGATCTCGCAAGGTGCACGGAAAAGAGCATACGCATCCAGGGAAGGAAACAATCCGAGACTAAAACAAAAAACATCTAATAATAAGACTGATAAAATATGAGAGATTTAAAAAAAAATAAAACAAATCCGTCACTGTAACATTATACCTTCATATTTGCCGAAATGGGTGTTTCTGGAACAAACGAAAATGATTTTTGGTGAAATGAAAATTGTTTCCTAATGAAAATGGCGCTTTGGATGCAATGGAACAACTCCCACAGGCCACAAATGCACAAAAAATCTAGAACCAGAAACCCTTTCAAAGTTTTTGCAACATCGGTTCTAGATCTAGATCAAAACTAAAAGTGGCCCTTCATAAAAGCTCTAATACCATGTTAGGGTAAACAGGGTACTCCCAAAGGACCGAACACCAAGAGCAACCACTTTACACAAATGAATCACAGATCAATACACCAATGTTTGTCACGTGGTTAAAACCCTGGAGAGGGAAACAGTCCACGACCCCAGCCAAATAGCTACTTGGAGCTATTTATTATGCAAAAGAAAGAATGTTACATGAGATTCTCATAATCGATCAACTAGCCAAGGAACCTCTATGCTCTTTAAATAGAGATCATAGACCAATCGGGTGTTAAGCCACGGATCAATGGTAGGTATGATCTAAGAGAAGTTGAACCGTCGGATCACTCTATGTCTAGAACATATCGTGACCGTCGAATTAGAATATTTACAAACGCATACTAATGCATACTAAAGAAACACACTTTTACCTAATGGATATATTACACAAGTTGATATTAACTAACTCCTAAGTGTCTAACTATCCTAACATATTATGTCTTTATACTAATTTATTCCAGCTTTTTAGTGGATAAGGTAAATCTAGTCAACTACGAAACTACTATCTTTTGTTTCCAACCCATCCTCCATGATTTTCTCTCCAGATTCTAGGATCATCATGTTTTTCCATCACCCATGACAACTCACTCATGTTTTAGCTAATTTTTGAGGTCTTTGACAGAGTTGTAAAGTGCTTTGGTCACCTATTGGGGTTTGTCATATTTAGTAAGCCCGGTTTATGAGCTAGCATGAGTTGTCTTCTAGAAACTTAATTTTCCTTTATAAGGATGTATTAGTATTGTAATAATAAAAATATAAACTCATTTGATCAATAATACTTGAAAATATATTGGATCACTTCTCTTGTATTCAGTCTCTTTATTCTTATCTATATTTTCCTTGTGCATGCTTGTCAGAATTATCTTGTAGCTAGATCTAGATCCTCTACTTCTTCTTAGCATCAAGGCTCTATTTCTTTATACTATCAGAGCTGCTATTTCTACATGGTATTACATATTCTATTTCTACATGGTATTAAAGCACAAGGTTGCTTAGGTTCTACAGATTTGAGGATCTATCAGTTCTCTACATCAGAGCGCATCTAGATTCTTATTCCTCTCCAAAGAAGAGCTTGAATTGAGCTTACAATTTTTTGTACTAGTTTTTTATTTGTGCAGGTTGCAGAGAGTATTTTCTTGAGCGCATCAACTTCTTTGCATGGATTCTTATTCAACTATGATCTTGACTCCCTTCAACTATCATGAATGGAAAGCCAAAATTTTCATTTTATTGCATAGTAAGGGACTATACATAGTTACTTTATTTTTGGAGAATGAGCCCATTGCTATTGTTGAGAAAGCTAGGTGGCATAATAGGTTGGATGAAGTCTATGGATTGCTTTACCTCTATATTTCTCTCGATCTACTCTTTAATATAAATTTTTTAACCACTTAAGTCAAGTATGGACCAAAATCGAGTCTCTCTTTGGAGTACAAGATAAGATAAGAGCGCATCAGTTGGAGAATGCATTATTCTCATTGAGTCTAAGTAGTTTCGATTCTATTAAGGATTTCTTCACCAAATTCAACTCACCTTTTCTATTTCTCAAGCAATGTGGGATTGAGAAGAAGGAATATCAATGGATTCTTTCCATTTTAACAAAATTGGGTCTCGAATACTCAATTTTTGTGTCTAGTTTTCATGCTACTAGGATTGCTATTTTGAATTGGAAAATGCCTTGTTTGAGTACATTCTTTGATTCAGTGACAAAGGATCAAGACAAATTGAGATAGATGGGTGCTCTTAGATCCTCCAAGGTAAAGGATCTTGATCTTATAGTTCAAGGAAGTAAGAATTCAAAATCAAAAGAGAAGAAAATAATGAAAGAGAAGAAGCCAAATCAGATAGTGAAGATGAAAGTTCAAAGCCTACTGATGAAGGTTCAATGAAGAAAGTCAAGAAGAAAGGGAGCACATCCAAGTGTTCTTATTGCAACAAGGGATTTCATCACGAGAAGAAATGTTTTAAGAATAATTTGGACACCATGTCTCAGTTACTTGAGAAGTATAACATTGAAGTTCCAAATGAGCTAGAGAATCTTGTTGAATCCTTAGAACAATGTCATAGTGCACAATCCCAAGGTAATATGAAATTTGTCCCAAGGTAATATGAACTATGCCTTGAGTGCCAGAGTTAAATGCTTTCCTCATATATATAACATAGATTCATTTTATGATCTATTATAATCATAAATCTCAATTTCTTTTTTGAATAATCCACCTATCAGTATACTAGATTCATCTCCCAATGATTGTGATTTTTCACTAGATCTTGACTTGTCTTTAAGAAACTCTTCCTCACTCCATTAACATGGTTATAATTATGATTTATAAGCATATTTTTAGGATTATATGAATGTTGTGAAATCATACACACCATCTACCATACCTTTGAATACTCCTAAGACTATACAAACCCCAAGTTCACTAGTTGATTCCTCATTGGTTTCCTATGCAGTGCTACTTATATCTAATGGTTTCCATTCTTGTCTATTTTTCACTGGTTGGTTATCCATGAACTTAGTCATAATTGGACTTATCTTACACATGTTTGGATCTTTTCTAACACTTATGTTTCAGGTCTCAATTCCATCCATCATTCATATTTTTACACTCATCACTTTTCCCTAGTTGCTCAACCTTTTTCTACTCTAGCCCTATATATTCATGGAGACATTAAAAATTTAGTGTTTTTAGCTCAATATGATAATATTTATGATATATCAGAGTCTATTTAGACTCATTTCATATTTGGAAAGGTGCTACATTAGTTTGGAGGGAATATATGTGATCCACATCACCATTTAGCAGCTATAAAAGGAATGGATTGTATTGATTGTGTTGATTTTTCTACTCTTTGGAAGGAGTATGTGCAAATATATTTTCCTTTTCAGATTTTGTTTGCATATCATAGTATGAAAATAGAAAGAAGCATTCTGATAATGCTCCTACTTCATCAGATGATGAGCTACAAGTAGTCTCTCCTCTTCCTTCTTGCAGATTCTACACTCTAGCGCATCATCATGGAGTTCACGACTTTTCCATCAAAGTATTTCACCAGAAGCAATTCATTCAGCTCATTCAAGTGAATATAAAGACATATTGAAGACATGTTCAAATGTTTGTACCTTTTCCTTTCTTGAGGGACGATTTTCCCCATGTAGTTTTGCCTCTTTCCTCACTTTTTCTGGAAAAAATAATTGTAAAGGGTGACCATAGCCTTGTTATTGGGACCTATATGCATATATATTCCCGATTATTTCAGCCATATCATCATAAATTCAAACTTAAAAGGGGTTTTTTGGGATATTATAAACCCACTCCATACTTAGGATAACAATATTTAGTAATTTCTGATTAATTTCCTATCCACTAGCCTAGATAGTTGACATACACTTGCACCACTTAGTCAAAACTTTCCATATATACCCCAGAAGTCCCTTTATCCTAATTCTCGTTATATCCTTCCCACTTTATTGACTGCTAGAATTGGTAACCGCACCTTCCTGCAGATTCTGTCTTTAAACTGCTTTACTCCATATTTTTGGTGGATAAGGTAAAGCTAGTCAAGTAGGCAACTACTATCTTTTGTTGTTAACCCATCCTCCATGAATTTATCTCCATATTCCATGATTAGCATGTTTTTCCATCACTCATGACAACTCACTCATGCTTTAGCTAATTCGTGAGGTCCTTGATGGAGTTCAAAGGTGCTTTAGTCACCTATGGGGGTTTATCATATTTAGTAAGCCTAATTTATGAGCTAGCATGAGTTTTCTTCTAGAAACTCAATTTTCCTTTATAAGGATGTATCACTATTGTAATAATCAAATCATTAATTCATTTTATCAATAATACTTGGAAAGATATTGGATTACTTCTCTTGTATTCAATATCTTTAGTCTTCTCTCTATTTTCCTTGTGCATGCTTGTGAGAATTATCTTGTAGCTAGATCTACATCTTGTGCTTATTCTTAGCTTAAAGGATCTATTTCTTTATAGTATCAAAGTTGCTATTTATACATGGTATTGGAGCTATTATTTCTACACTTGTAGATGAATTATTTTATTCTTATTAGACTTCTCCTCTTATACCTAAAGGGAGGGAACATGATGTTAGGAAAAAAGTTTTTTAGTCATGTCATTATGACAACAAGAAGCCATGACATCCTTCAAGTAGGAAAAGTCAAGCAAACCTGAGCCATAACTATCTTGGGATGCTAAATTCAGTGATGTACCCACATAGACAAAAGAGAACCATGCATCAGAGTACTCATGTGTTTTGTGTCAATTTTTGACACCATGATACTCTCCTCTGCTCACATTATTCTTGACAAGGGGGAATTAATTAATACCAAAATAAAAAAGTGAGCGAGATCAAGCGATATGGAACACGCAAGTATGAAACACCATGCTCTACTAAGCTCCTGAGTTGGTGGTTAGCCTCAAACCACACATTTAACAAAAGACTTCAAATTCTTCCAGACATCAGATGGTGGTCCCCCAACCACCACTTTCCAAAGAACCGTTGAATGTTCATTCCAAGTTCCAGACAAAAGCTCTAATCATGTGTGCCAAGTTCAATATTTTGTGGCCCACCTTAAACCACACACATAGTAGAAGATTCCAGCTTCTGTTAGCCCCTTTGGTTGGTGTTCAACCAAAACCACCTCTTCAGAGAGCACTTGTATTAGCAAAAGACAGTGCAAGCTTCTAGCTAACTTGCTTAGTAATTTTTATTTTCAAGATGGAAATGTTCAGCAAGTGGTAGTTGTCCAATTCCAGTTATCCATCTCTTTTCTTTTTCTTGGACTCATATACACTCTTCAGATTAAGGGGGGAAATGTTGGTAACATAATCCTTGGTGTTAGTATTTTGATCTCCCTATTCACGTAAAGGGAATACGAAAGGTCTATTTTGAATAGACCAAGAGTCACCCAAGAGTCCAAGAGTCACCTTGGAAGATGAATCCAAGGGACATTCACATGTATAAATTTACATTCAATTAATGAGAATAAGCACGCTTTCACACCTATCTATCTTTGCATTCATGATTATTATTATTATTTATTTGACTTGTGTTCATTCAATAATTTATTTTCCCATTTAGAGATCCTAACACTACCATCCAATTACCAAACAAAACAAAAAAATCAAATGTACTCTTCGAACTAAGAGGTGGTGTCTTGCAACAAAAGCTATCATAGTAACTATGCTTAGGGCTACTAACAAATCAAGGAAAGATGTATCCTCTTAATTCCTACTTAATCAATCAAATTTGAATCAAATGAGAGATAAAAGTGGACTTACAAAATCTTGGTGGTTGAATACTTCACCAATGTTTGTTGCTCCAAATCTTGTCCTCTTCTTGAATCAAAACTCTTTTGTACCTGAACACAACAAAAAGAACCTTTCTCAAACAATATTTTACTGTTAAATGAAATTGAAACTTACTATTAAACTCATCAATGACTAAGTAAATTGATTCACTCAGGAAATAATCAATCACTCCCAAAACATATCATGCAAATAAACACATAATAGACATGAATATTTGGGGGAGGGAAAGGATAGTGATCTTATATTTAGATAAAGAGACAACTACAAAGTACAACATCACATGAGTCTTTAGGGCAGTTTGTCACCATCTTGGATTCTCCTTTCTCGTGACACTAATAAAATGGATTCTCAATTTATCGATCTAGGAATAAAATGGATTGATTGAACATAATCGATATACCCATTCACTCAAAGGAGAAAGGAAAATTAGCACAAAAGGAATTACAAGGGGAATGATGCTATAAAATCCAAAGGCATTCTAGTCCAAATCCTCCATCATATAATTACAATTTCGGTATCTACTCCCCTCTTCAAATGTAGGAATTTCTTTTATACTTGAGTGTATTTTAGGGAGTTGGGTTGAGTATAAATGAGTCCATGTGGACTTAGAATGAATTCCAACCACCCAAAACACACATGTGAGTATACATGTTTTTTTTAATTTTTTTAAGGTATATGCGTGTTTCTAAATGGTAACACACATATATGTTTATTCCCTACTGACAACACGTGTATGCAAGCCAAAATTGATTTTTTTGAAGGATATTTTCACATTTTGATGTGCGAGAGGGGTATAGGTATTTTTTAGCATTAGTGAGTTAGGAAATGCTATAATAGATTCCCCCTAATGTATGAGGTCAGAAGGGGATGTAATGGCAAAAATGAATTATAAATATATTGTAGTATTAACCAATGGGGCCAAGTAGAATTCAACAAGACTAGATCAGGAAAGATATCTACAACCAAAAACCAATGATGCACCAAGACTAGATCAGAAACATTATCCTCCCGAGGCAGGAAAGCCCATGCACAAGTTTAAAAGAACTTGGCTTCCAAATAAAATACGCCTCATATCCATGAAATATATATGAAAATGTTGAATCATGGCCATGAAAAAGATACATAGTGGATCCCTATCACAAAGAGATCATAGACATGAATAGATACACAATGGATCTATTTCTGAGTATATAGTAGGAGAAAACATGTAGCTAAGTGTAAATTCGTTCTCCATGTAGTACCAATTTTATATAGTTTATGGTATATTCTTATGCAATTCGAGTAATACAAAATATGACGATGCTATGAACCCCTGAGATCTTTTATCCGAAACCCTTGATATGTATGTGTTCTTACTGTGTGAGTAAATGCGTTGGAACTGAAATTGGGGAACACCATTTGATTGCCACTTATTGATGTATGCCATTAATAATTGGGATTCAAGGTACCCAGTACATCCTAACAAGTGTGAATAAAGGTGTTGTCTTCAAATAGTTATAGAATCTATCAATCAAGGAACATTGATGAATTCCCATTGCCAATAGTGAGGGATCCTTCCATTGATGACTGTAATCCCCAAGGTACTAAAATATATCTAAAACTAATCCCCAAACCAAGATGATTTGAATTCAATGGGAAGAGATCCACTGGAAGGGATTCATTGAAGCATCCCCCATAAACCAACATGAGTAGATATTAGGAAATGGTTTTTTTGGAAAGATATTAGCCAAAGTTCTGCAGAAGCATACTGCCGAGTACACCTCTTTCATACAGCTGATGTCAGTAGCACATGAACGATTCCCTCTCAACAACAATTGATAATTAAAGTTTTTGAAAAAGATGAGGACTTACACCAATTATGAAAATAGAATCCAAGGGACAACACGAATCCCAAAATGCACATAAAGGTATTATAGTTGAACATAATGGGAAATGGCTTAGTCAAATACCAATGATGGTATGACATATGTTCAGTTTGAGGTATCCTACCAATGATGTAAGTAAATCTAAGGTGATATTGACTCTAGGTCACCTTCTTAGAGAAATGTTTCATTGCTAATAAGCGACCCACTAGTGATAAGTCAATTATGACCTTCTACACTAGCACAATTATGAGCATTGGATGAGATTACACTAAAAAGAACTTAACAATAGGTAATGCCAACATGCAAAGTTAGGAGATACGAGGAGTGGTTGAATTAGGTTAAGACTTCCTTTAAACAAAAACATGACACATTATGTGACTTGAATAACAACGAGGACCCATAGATAAAACAATGATTTAATTCAACATTGCAAGAGGAAATGAAGGCTACTCCACAGTGGTTGGAAGAGTAACCAACTAAATGAGTTTTGGACTCAAATCATGGTTTAGCTTCTAAGGCCAAACTAAAACCCAATTTTTTAATATAGACATGACACAAATACTTTGTTCATAGGTAACATTAATGTGTTGCTTAGTACATTCTTATGCCATCAAAATTATTCCCCCTCTCCTATTTTATAAGTATTTGATTTTTTTTGTATTTTTCATATTATGAAGCCTGAAAAAGAATAAAATACTTCTATTGTAATGTCCCCGACCCTCCGACCGACAAAGAGGACGCTACTATACATCCAATCATCTGGGCATCTAGCCCCATGAACATGGACATACATACATATACTGCTGAAGCATGATACTTAAAACATAAAAACATTTTACGAAGCATAATCATTCATATACACAATGGAAGCAAAACATATCAATCATCATTCATGCATATATAGCTCAACATTTAACATGTATATCATCATTAATCAATGGTAAATATAATTGCAGACACAAGTTAGGCAAGAATACTTATCTTATTAAGAACTTGTTCCGCAACCATCTACGTTGCTACAATGTTCCACCCAACCATAATCCAAGGATAACAACACCACAAGGGTACACAATTCAGCAAATCCAACACAGTTGGGTTTATCAGACGAACAACAAATCATCCAATCCAACAAATTTGGATTTATCAGGCCATCCAAGATCTAGGAAAGGATAAATGCTAAGTTGGTGAGCTCATTGAATATCTACAGACACCAACACTAGAACCAACCTGGCTTCTAGAACACCCACACACACCCAACACAAGAAAATCAGTCCCTTCTCTGCAATGCAGTCCCTCAGACCCTGATCTCCCTTCCAGTGCTATTCAAGGGTTGTGGAGAAGAAATCCAGCTCAGTAGTTCTATCTGTGTGGTTCTCAACCCACTAGGTTTATCAAGCATCTCAGGCCCTCATTCACCACTCCAATGCAGTCCGAGGACAAAACCACTGCATGCAAGCAGCCAAACAGCTATTCAAGATTTTATAGGGGAAAAACACAGTGGACCAGAACATAGAAAATAACAATAGTTCTTCAAGAAATACCACCACAAAAAGGGAAAACACAGTTAAGCAAATCGTGGGCAAACCGCAGCCCACAACAACTATGAACCCACAACACCCGATTCTCAAGGTAATCATTGGAGAAATGTACACAGAGCAGAAAATGGGAAAATAACAAAACTCCCAAACTGTGCGTGATGGAAAAAGACACAGCTAAACAAAATGTGGAATAAAATTATGGCATGACCCAGCAATAGAGTAACAGTCTTTAGCTCAGGATCCACCATGAAGGTTGGAACAATACATAGTCCCACAATGTGTGGAGGAAGGAATATTGGTTCTCTGCGTGGATGGGAGGAACACAACCACATACCGAAAATCGCGTGAGAGAGGGAAGGCGAACCCCAACACAATGGATGGTAATACCTTTTATCTCATCTCACGTGAGAGGAGATGAATAGACTCGCGATCGACATAGTGGGCAGAACATCCGCTACCCAAAAGACATGTCGTGGAGAGTGAGTGCAGGCATGAGCGTGGTGGTGGTTTTCCTACCAGCCAATCGTTGTCCCTCCTCACAATAGAAAACTAAGGTGGTGGTTTAAGGAGGAAAAAAGAGAGTGGTGACACATGGCTTTTCCTTCATGACTCAATGTTCAACATTCCCCTTCCTTATCCTTTGGAATCATGCCCCTTCTCAATTTAGTTGCCGCAAACATAGTTGGTTGGTTTATTTAAATAAAGTGTGTGTTTACATGATGTCACGATTAATATATGCCATATGTCCCAATATACCATCGGTGACCATTCCAAATCAGAAACACAACATAACCAAATCGATGGTGGGGCCTTGGCCTTTAGCTCCTCACCATGATTATTTACAATATATGTGTCATGTATATTTAATGCAACCAGGGTCAAAATCGGGGTGTTACAGCTATAATAGAATGGAGGAGATGATTATCACATGGCATCCAACTAAGTTCCAATTGCATGGAACATACCTATATCGATAAAACATAGAAAATGGATGTGCAGGATGTGAACACTCATAAGTCATGTCTCCTCTAGTAGCAGTTTCAAGGAGTGGTGTGACAATTGATGTAAAGGCTTGTGGTTAATGATAATGCATAATAAGTGAGTTATGGATACCAAATATTAGCAGGAATTAGACTCAATTATCACAATAAACAATACGAAATTCAAGGACATAATTGAAACAAAATGGCGGGGGTTCCTATAGAGAATTGTGAGAAAGAGATGAAAGAGATATCATATGGTTTCAACGCATATTCATGGAAGGGATAAAAGGGACTCCCTATCCTAATAGTAAACTTGGGCATAGGAACCATATGAATTCTAGGGGTTTTATCTAGGCACCCATCTCCTAGGTAGGATCTATCTCACCAAGTACGATGTTTCATTATAAAGGGTTAATGTCGCAACTTAGTGAGTATGGATCCTAAGGTGAATAATGTGACAAAATCTAATCATACATATGCAGAAATGGAATGGACCTACTCTACATACCAATTTGAGACATCATTCCCTCAATATACATGTATAATAATTTCATATTGGAATTTTTTTTGCATGTTTCCACCCTACACACAATCAAAAGTGATTCTACCAGCAATTCATTAGTTGAAGTTCCCAAAAGAAAGTGATCCTAAAGTTTTTTAGGAACTTTTTGTTAAAGAAATGTAACTGTGGAAGATATTCTATTTTGTATTATTATTATTATTTCCCCTTTCGGATATGTTGTTCCTTCGATTAGGGATCTCATTGATGTATTTGGTCATGTAAAGTATTTAGGTAAAACCTCTATTGTAAATCGGGTCAATAGTACCCAAAAAATTATTATTAAAATGTAATTTTGAGTCTCCCAAGGAAATTCGTCCCTTATTGGGAGGAGACATTGACCTTGTTGGTTTATTAGGCCTCTCCACTTATCAGTATAAATAGGGGATGCTCCACCCTCATTTGGACACACTCATAACTCAAGCAAGTTCCCTAAGAGAAAGAAGGAGCAATCCATATTGGGATGGGAAGCAGTCAAGTCTTAATATTGGTGTCTTACAAGTATTATTCTTAGGGTATTACATTGTACTTGGTTGAAGTCTATATCAAGGAATTTTTTTTGGGTTATCTCCCCACGAGGTTTTCCCAGGATAAATCTCTATGTTCTTTTGTTTGGATATGCTTGTCTTTCTTTCAGTGATACTTTTTCATATGGTTATGATGTTATGATGATAAATGTTTCAGATCTTGTATAACCATTAAAATATCAACATGATCAAATCCACCCTGAAAGAAGTGTTTTGGCAGCCAAAACACTTCTACAACTACAACTACTGGATATTAGGGTTTCATGCTTGAAAACCCTAGAAGGAAAAATATGGTTGTTGTAACGTCCCCGACCCTCAGACCAGTGAAGAGGACGCTACGATGTCATTAACCATCCGAGCAAACCGCCCCATGAACATGAACATACATAAAACCAAAATGCTTGAACATAAAACATGCTAACATGCATAATCATTCACATACACATTGGAAGCAAACATACATTCATTCAGGCATTCAACACGTTCATCATAATTCATTAACATCAAATATGATTGCAAAAGTAAAATAGACAAGAATACTGATCTTATAAAGAACTCGTCCCACAACCAGATACGTGGCTACAACGTTCCACCCAACCATAGGCCAACATGCTCCTTAATCTCTCAGCAACGCTGCCACCCCCGAGCTGGGCATGATCTCCCCAAGGAATAAGGAACAAGCAGTCTTACACATAGCCAAGGGTACACAAATAAGCCAAACCGACACAGTTGGGTTTACCAGGTCGTTAAGGAGCTGGGAAAAGCTGAATGCTAAGCTGGTGAGCTCATTGAAGAGATAAGGAATCCTATGCCAGAACTAGACTTCTAGGACACCCACACACACCCAACACCAGGAAATCAGTCCCTTATCTGATACATAGTCCCTTAGGCCCTAACCCCCCCTTCCAGTGCTACTCCACGGTTATGGAGAAGAAATCCATCCCTCTAGCTCTAACTGTGTGGCTCCCAAACACACCAGGTTTATCAAGAAAACCAAGCCCTCATCCCCACTCCAACACAGTCCAAAGAACAACCACTGCATGCACACATCCAAACAAGCAATTCATAGCTTGGACAGGGGAAAACAATTCCTGAGTCGTTCTTGTCCTTATCGTGGCCAAAATGACTCAATAATAGCCATAGCAAGACAAAACGTCACTAAACCCACATCAAACGAACAACGTGGGGAAACAACAGCCCCGGTCTCAACAAGGAGGCAACAAGACAATTACACAGCCCAAAAAATGGAAGAAGGAAACACATACAGTCCGAAACAAAAGAAGAAATCGAGCTCTCAGCAGCATCCAAAAATCATGGGAAAAACAACAGCAACCCAAATCGCGGATTAAACCAACAGCAAGCCAGAATCGTGGATGAAAACCATAACAATTTCACATACACAACAAAAATCATGCCCTTGAGGCCACTCTTCCAGCTCGCTGCATGAACAAAACCAAAGGAGAACCTTGATCGGTGCGTGAGGAAACAATGCAGATTTCCAACCTGTGCATGAGGAGAACCAGTCCTTGCCCTATGTGTGAAGAGAAGATGAGCCAGACCATGGAGAGTGGAATCGTCCATCCAAGAATGGAGTCGTGGGAGAGTGGAGAGTGGGAATGTTGCTTCTCTGCCCACGCGACATGAAAATGAAGAGTCTGCTGGTGGAGTGGGCACGTGGGAAAGGACTGACAGTCCTGCCACACCCACCACTACCCAGCAATAACTACCCCAACTAACATCAGGGGCTTAATGTGGTAGTTGGATGATAAGACAAGGAAAGGTGAGTAAGACAAAAAGGGTGGGTGACAACCAAAAGGGTTTAACAACTAACACATGGCTTTTCCCCATAGGTCCAAGGTTTAACAATCCCCCCACCTTATCCTTAGGAATATCATGCCCTTTTCATTATCATTGCACCGTCGTAGCTGGTTGTAGGTTCATTTTAATTAAATTGCATATTTACATGATGCCAAAACTATAATGTGCCGGATAGCACGATATACCATCAGCCACGATCCCAATCGCTGAAACATAACACAACCAAATCTATGGTGGGGATTTTTCCTTTAGCTCCACACCATGATTAATTACAATATATACATCATGTACCTTTAAATGAAAACTGGGTCAAAATCGGGGTATTACAATCCCCTCCCCCTTGGAATAACACCGTCCTCGGTGTTCCAATACTTAGGAATACATATACAATTTACACATCCAAAATTTTAAAATTTTGCAGATCTGTCCCACGTTCAATTATTTAATTTGAACTTTTAGGACCAAGCCCCTTGGATTCCCTGAGCTTCTCTTGATGGTTCTCAGCTTTCGGCTCACCCCCAAGTCTAGGAACTTTATGGATGCTACCTTCTTGATGTTCCCTTGTTGGGCAGTTCTAGCGGTAATGATGTCCTCCGCATTTCCAACATCTCGTTGCTTGTTTCATCTTTACCTGCTCAATTTCCTTTGATTCTTCATGCCTAGAACGTTTCTTAACGAACCGATTGGATAAATGCCCCATCATTGATCCTCTTTCATTTCCCTTACAGATTGCTCCCAGAAGGATTTTTACCTCCTTTTGCAAACAAATAGAGTCTTGCAAAATATGGTGGTTCATCTCATTCTGCCTTTTCTGTATCTTGAGCATCTCTCCAAGATTTTCTTGGGTCTTGGCAATTGTTTGAAGGAGACTTCCAGCCAAGTCCAATAGATTTTGGTCTGATGCCATGATCAATGTGCACAACTGGATTTCCCTTTTCTCACTTGTGAAATGTATCATTGTAATTCTGTTAGACCAAGCATAATATAGGCATTAAAATCAGTCAATTAATTTCCCAATTGGCATGGAAGTCCAGGTCTTATTAAGGAGACTTTCATACTTTTCATGCCTTCCCAACAGGCACATGAGCTCATTCATGTCCATTCTTGGGCAAGGAGTTAACTATTCCAGCATTCACAATTTGTTTTAAGCAAATAAACACATTCTATTTTCAGCCATACATGCATTCAACAATCTTCTGTTTTCATAATGCATATATATATATATAATCAAAAAAATGAAAGAGAGAGTAGCAAGATTTTTTCCCCTCTTTGTCTTGTTCCATTCTGGAACCCTCACCACCACTGTGGTTTTCATGCTCTTAGCCTCTTTCACTTCACCGTGAATGTTGGACCAACCCTTCTTGGCCATGACACTTAGTGTCTCTGGTCTATTCCAGACCTCTCAACCATGGAGTCTCTCCACATGGTTTGTCTACAAATCTTGGATGCTAGGACCTTCACAGTCTCACTAGCGCCTTTTTCATTATCACTCATTCTGAGCTCTTGAGGACAGTCACATGTCCACATGCACCTCTAGGATTCCCTCATAGTCCTCGCTCCCAGCGATACCTATATTCAAACATTGAATCGATTCACATGTTTAGTTTATTCTCATCATTTTTTTTATCTCTAAACAAGAGCTTAGAATATCATAACTAAATCATATACACATGTATATTCATAAGCAAGAAGCTGCAAGACAATCCAATACTTATATGTATTATGCGTTTCCTCTCTGGTCCACAGGGTCCTGCTTTGCTCTGCAAGCCTTGAGATTGCCTATGGACTTGGATGTTAGGTCAGCACACAGACTGCTCCACAACATCAAATAATTAATGTCCATCCAGTACACCTTCACGCTGACTGGGCTTGGAAACTTTACCACGACCATTCCCAAGTCAAGGATCTACTATGGATCCCTAGGCATATAATATCCCAACACCTCCTTCCAGTACACCTTCATGCCGAGTGGAAAGGAAACTTTACCATGACCATTTCCAGGTCCAAGATCTACTATGGATCCCTAGGCATATAACAGCCCAACATCTCCTTCCTGTACACCTTCACGCCCAATGGAAAGGAAACTTTACCACGACCATTTCTCTTTAGTATGCAACACCAAATTGCATTTGTTTAGCTTGACAACACAAGCAATATAAGCAAACTCATCAGCAATATTGCTCTAAAACTGCAATCATATTTCATATCATTCACTATCAAGTATTGAGACACCAGGAGTGTGTCCACTCCCTAGAGTGTAGTCAATATTGAAAACCCTTTCATGACTCGACATCAGGAAAGTGTGCACCCCTTTATGATGTGAGCTATGTAGGCCCTATTTATACTCAAGAAATCTGTCATAATGGATATAAAATCAAAACATGCTTTGCATATTGAATTTAACAATTTCACATGCATATTCTTAGCTAGGGTCATAGAACACTTATCCATTTGCTGATGCAATATTCCTTCGTTAAGGAGGAATGGGGGCTCCCTTCTTTGAGTTGACAGTCCCTCGGTTTTCCATCCCAACTCCTTCTTACATTCCATATCCCACACATGTCTTACTAACATAATCTATACCATCTCACTCATATTGCTTACCAAACATGTAGTGCAGATGGGACATTTCCAAAATGTCCAATGGAGTTTCACCCGAAACCCATTTCCAAGATAGGGGAAACCTCCCCATGAATTTTGGCTCCTATAGGCCATCACACATGGTCTTCCTGCAATGTGTACCCCTGGCACATCCATCAAGTATCCAAACAGACAATCATTATCTACTAATATAATCCAAATTTGATTATTCCATAACCAAGCAATGGCATTAGTAATTAAATTCAATATGAATTTGCAACTCTGTCTACTACAGAAATTGGTTTGCTTAGCAATGAGGTGATTCTCATTTGTTGGTCTCTTGTAAGCGGCACCACTATGCCCATTATAATTTTATGCTTACTAGCATAACATGAACATCCACTTACAACACGTCCTCTTGACACAATTCTATGCAAGCCAATAGTGATTAGTAGTTATCGACAATTTCTCAAATATGAAATTTACAAGTTCAAATTGACAACCCATTCTGCATACAAACTATTTTCACAACCATGAGACTCTTCTCATGAGGTTTGGCTCTTCCACATGGTATATTTTGGCCTTTGTCATGGTCTTACCCACATTGCCATGCCCCAACCAATCTACCTGAAACCTGAACTTCAATCAGCCAAACACTTGGTAAGTCTTGATGCATATACTTTTTCATTGCTGCCACAATCACTGAAGCATTTTCAGAATTATAGAATTCAAATACTTCTAGCTGTTAGCACATCAATATTACCCAAAACTCATTTACTTCACGCGAATCATTATCATACTAAAATTGCAAGGTATAGCCACATCATTTATGCAATTCAAATGAAATGTTTAGATACTCCTTACTTCACAAGCGTATCATTTGTACCACCTTTCCCTTCCATAAAGAACTTCTGGAAGCCAATCGATCATGACTACCCTCTTCATGCACTTACTATCCTGCATTCATAACAGCTCTTGAAAGGATTCTAGAATTATCATCAATTCATCATTTCAGACATTAGTTAGTCATGATAATACAAGCACTATCTCGATGCATTCATGCAATGCATCACAACATTTGCACCTACACTTATGTATGCATATTTACAACATTTACTCAAACTGCTCACATGCATCCATTCAATGCATAACTACAAGATTTATAAAATCTATTAATGCATATTCACTCAATGCTACCTTGTATTGATTCAGGAATACTATGCATTCAAACATACTATGGCATAACCGTGACTACCTCACATAGGATGCATTACTATAATCAAGACCACTAGTCCTCATTTGTTCTGGTTATTAAGTTCATATCAACATTTACAGGGCATGATATATTTCTATATGAATGTAGTATAAATTTTAAATAACCACATGGTATGAGATCTCTTGCCCTTAACACTCCATGCAATTGTCCTAATTAAACCATTACTTGCATGGATCCTACTTACACCCTTGACATTACCAGTTTAGTTGGTCTCTTGCAGGAGATTACAGAATTCGCTCACCAACTTTTGATCATGGATTTGTTGCCTTATCCCTTTCTCCATAGGGTTGCTGGTCACATTCATCAGCATCAGCAACATATTCAGCCATGCTCATGTTGTAGTTGTTTTTTCCACTAATGCCAACACCAATGCAATATTTACCATTAGTGGTTCATTATAAATGTATAATTCTCACTATTTTTAATATATGTAATATCCTATGCACGCAAAGATATCCCCATGCATTTTCAGCATCCCCATGCCATAATTTCTATGTATACAAGCTTATAAAATATGAATATAGTTAGCAAGATAGGGTTTAAGGGATTTTCCTTTTCAA
Organism: Pseudotsuga menziesii; assembly: GCA_001517045.1. Classification (NCBI taxonomy): domain Eukaryota; kingdom Viridiplantae; phylum Streptophyta; class Pinopsida; order Pinales; family Pinaceae; genus Pseudotsuga; species Pseudotsuga menziesii. The sequence continues at coordinate 209,107 of LPNX010926086.1, read as the reverse complement.
AAACCTCATCTTTGCCTGGAATTCCTCTTCCGCATAATAGCTGGTTCGACTTCATGGTCTTTGCTATCTCTAGGCATGCAATTCTTGGATTTGTCCATATTGACAGCAACACACTTTTTTTCAAACAACCCCTAGTACTTTTCTACTCCGCATTCAAACTCTAGTGATTCTCCCTTGTTCCCTGCTGGATAAGCTTTCCAATGCCTATCCACATGCTCCATTCTGACCTCGGGTGTGAAAATCACGCTACTTCTAAAATGACGATTTCCACCAAATTTATGCACTTTCACACACAACTATATTCTGGTCTGGAATGCCAACTTCAGCCACCTAGAATTTTCTTCCTTTTCATCCCTGTAATCCACTAACAATCTGCTGAAAAAAATCCACTGAAAAACTGTTGGAATTCGCTGAGAAATCCCACTTGAAAACTCAAAATTTTCCCTTGTTAAATCGGGTCTCTTCCCCACTAATCCTCCGATGTATCGGGTCCTGTTGAGGCCTGGAAATTCGCAGGCGGCAACAGTAAGGGATTCTCCCCAATCAGCGTTCCCAACTAGCCCGCTGACTGTTTGGAATAGGGAATCCGTCCGGTTTGCGGTCCGGCTACCGTAGGTCAAGAAAAAAAATTAAAGGGGTTACCGGTTGCGGCCCGGCCCACTGAGTTTTTGTATTTTTGACTTAAAGGAATGATATGCAAGTGCCTAATTAAATGCAGGGTGAACAAAATGCAAGGAGCGGTCACAAAGTGATGCGCAGGTTCTTACCTCTTGTCTTGCTCACAAGCATCTCACCAGATACAAAAGAAATACACTAACTAAACTATCCCTAGGGAGCATGGTTATCATCTTGACTGAGCAATACATTATCACATACAGTAAGAAAAATCACAGATAGCTGATACTTCTCTCACAGCACATGAAAGCTTACAAATATTCAAATAACCAGATAGCCGATTATTCTATAACAACATTTATTACTCTTAGTGAAAGTGCATCCCAGAAAACTACTGAAGAATAATCAACAAGAACATAGGTTCAAAACATCAAATATTCTTACAGCAAATGAAATACAGCTGAAAACGAAATAGTTCATCTTCAACATTATTCATCGAATTGCATTGATACATTCCACTTCTTTACTCTTTCCAGCAGACAAAATTGCAGTTCACTTTGCAAAACGAAGTAGTTCCTCTTACAAGCCAACAATTACAAAATTTTCTCCGGGAAAAAGCCCTCTTTTCAGCCTTCATTCCAACTATTTAAGCTACCGCCCTTGTCCTCTGGGTTCCCTGGCGTGTGACCTTTTTGCGCCTTTTCGATTCAGCTTCTCCTCTCGTCGTTCCGTTTTCTTCAATCATTTCCATAGGCGCTTTTTACCTCCTGACAGTAATTGTTGAAAACGCCTCGTTGAAGCCTCTGTCATCTGCTTGGATTGTCCTTTTCCTCGTCGTGGGCCGCTCTAGCAATTTATGGAATTCTCCCTGCATACAACTTTAGTGCATTATCCACTTATATGAGACATTAGGCATCGAAAACTTTTAACTATGATGAAAAATCCACAAAATTGGCCTGGTTCACCCGGGCGAGAATTCACGGAAAAGAAACGGCGGTCGGGTGAGACTTGAAACGGACGGGCTGAGAATACGACATTGGATGGGCAAGGTTTCAGGGGCCGCAACGGCGGAGGAGCACAAGAAGAAGGTGAGTGAAAACATGGGCGTCATAGGAAATCGGGCGGCGGAGAGAAGTGGATCGGAAGCTGAACAGCTCTGCCACCCGCAACGGCGGACGGGACGCAGGTCCGAGACAGGAGACGAGGGAGAAGGAAAGCTCAGGTGAGGGACGGCTGGTCGGACTTCGGATGAAACTCGCGTCGAAAGCTGACTTCATCTCCTCAGCCGCAACGGTGGGTGAGCCGGAACTCTAGAGTAAGCGATTTACAACCACGAATCAGGCGTTGGGTGACACTTCAATCGGGCGGAAACTTTGGTCTAGGAGCCGTAACGGCGGGTGAGATAGGACTCAACTTATTTCAAAAGAGGCCCGATCCAAAGAGAAAACTAACAGCGCTAAGGCCCAATTGCGGCCAAAACATCAATTTTCTTCGTTAAGGCAAAAATTTCATGCTCTACGGGTACTAGAACAGACCACGCGACTCGAGCTGACTGAACGAAGCAAGCACGAAGGCGGGCAATCAACCTCAAACACAAAGATATGCTCAAAGGTGCCAAGCTTTCAACAATCGATCCAAATAAACAATGAAGAGGAGGGGTCCCAAAGTTTAAGTGAAAAAACTAAAATCGGGGAGAAAGGTTGCGGCAGCAACAACTGGCGATTTCCTGGTGAACCTAGATCTCTGGGTGATTTCTTCCTTGAATAGCAGACTGTCCTACAACAAATGTATCCAGTGAAATTTTCCAGCTATACAGATTTCTCAATAACAGAAGTGTGTACCTTGATCATTGATATCAGTCCAATTTGGACGATGAAAGTCAAAAATCTAGAGTCCGGATAACTCTGCTGAGGCCAAAATATGAGTTCATTATTAATTTTTCTTCAGGTAGCTGGTAACATTGGACACCACAGGATTGTAGCAGGTGATGAACAGAAATGTTCATTTGTTCCTCATTCCCATGTCGTCCTAGCAACTTTTGTGCTTTTTGGATTTTGTCCTCTTTTAATGAGAGTCTTCATGCATGCCTTTCTTACTGAATTTTCATTCAGGATCCTTTATCCCATAGTGCCCTTTTGTGTGAGTGATGTGCCTAAGGCTTCAGCTCACGGACGGAGAGGATCATTGGCATATTAGTACTTTATGACCTAGATTTAGCTTTGGAGCATGATGCTTTTATAGGAATTCTGACTCTTATTTGCCTTCTG
>LPNX010926086.1:172915-203812 GCA_001517045.1 Pseudotsuga menziesii | reverse complement strand
ACACTTGATTGTAGCCAGAGAAACCATCCAACAATGAAAACATTTCAGAGCCGGAAACCATTTGTAGCAATTGCTCCATAGGAGGTACCGGGTAGTTGTCTTTATCTGAGGCGCGATTTAGATTCCTAAAATCTACGCACAGCCTGATTTCTCCCGATTTTTTCCCGACAGGCACCAGTTTTGACACCCATTTAGAATGCCTGAATTTAAAGATAATCCAAGCGTCCAGCAGTTTCTTCACCTCGCTTTGAATTAGTGGTTCCAGCTTTGGGTGCATCTTCCTCAATGGATGCTGATATGGTTTGACGCCTGCTTTTATAGGAATGATATGTTTGATGATATTAGTGTCATAAGTTTTTAAATCTGCATATGTCCATGCAAAGACATCTTTGTACTGTTTAAACAAACTGAGGAACTTGTCTCTTTCTGCTGGTGAACAACACTTGCCAAGGTTCACGAACTTGGTATCTGTTTCAGTCCCTAAGTTTATTAACTCGAACTGTAAAGTTGAGCTGTGTGTCTTCACGTTAGCTGGTCTCCTAAATTTCTCATTCAAGTCAAACATTTTTTCCAGCGTCCTGACTCCTTTGGGAATGAAATTGTTATATTTCATTTCAGCCTGATGTTCCTCATCATCTATGATATCTCCTTTAAAAGTATCATCATTTGTCAAGCATTCGATTATCTGCTGATCATCGTCAAATACTTGCAGGTTGGTGATCATGTCCGGCACAAAGGGCCTGAAAAGTAATTCAATCAAACATTTATTATTAGTGGGCACCAGCCTGGCAGCTGATGTGGCTAAAAGATCAGCAGCTGCATTTTTTATTCTTGGAATTGAAATAATGTTGAACGCACGAAAACATTTAAGCAATTCCCATACCTCGTTTTGGTAAGCTTTCAAATGAGGGGAGACACAGTTTATTTGATTTTTTATTTGTTTCACAACTATTTCTGAGTCCCCAAAAACTTTTAAATTACTAACCTTCAGCTCAATCGCTTTTTTGAGTCCCTGCGGCAGTGCTTCATACTCGGCTGTATTGTTAGTACACTCAAACTCTAACCTACAGGACAAGAAGTATTTATTTTTTTGTGGATCAATAAGGACGCAGCCGGCCCCTGATCCTTCTAATGTTTTTGAGCCGTCAAAATATAAATTCCAACAAACATTGTCTACTGAAAATGAATCTACTCCTACAGCTAAATCTACTATTTTACAGTCAAGCTCATCAGTCTGAGAAAAACGAAGGAGATCAGGCTGGGTGTTAGGTGTGCTGCTAGCCTCTTCCGTTTGATAATTCCCTGGTTCTAGTTCAAGAAAGTAGTTTCCCAATACAGATTCAACTGGTACATTCTTCCCATCCAATTGAGTGACATTGTATTTCATATGAGGTTCTCTCAAAACCTTGATCTGATTAGGACTCCCTTTGTACGGCAACCAAAGATGTGACCAATCTGTGGCGAAATACCCATTTAATTTGGCCGACCGATCTCTACTCAAGACCAAGCCATAAGCATCTGGTATGTCAGCCACTACAATGTTGATGACTTGGCACACTCTATCATCGGATGCCAGGCGAATTAGCACGTCCTCCATTTCGCCGACTACCTTGACGTCCGTCCTATCCAACTGCACCACTTTCCACGTGGTTGGCTTGGGCTGCCCATTTATTTTCTTACATACTGATATGGGCATGACATTAATCGACGCTTCTGAGTCCGCTAGACAATTATGCACGTTATGATTAAAAATTTCAAATGTCAAAAGGAAAGGTGGGTGTTTAGTTTTTGACTTACCTCCACTACTAGCTTCCCCAATTTCTTCTTCTTGCTGCGGCTGATTGTCAGTGGGCAGCTTTTCTTCTGCTGTTTCTAATGCTTTCAGCAATCTTTCTTTCTGCTAAGGTATTTTGCACATTTCAAACAGCGGGACGTTTGCCTTTATCTTCTTTAAATCTTCAACAATGTCATATTCGATTAGTTGTTTAATGGGCCGAGGTTTACTAGCGCTTACATTGTCTTCGTTTAGCTTAGGCGGCGTTCTGTTTTGCTTCGGATCCTGGCTAGTAATGGTAAACTCAGGAATCTGATCTACCAATGCTTTGTCTTGAAATTTATTTTTGATATTTCTTTGCAACCTTCGAATCTTAGGGAGCAAAATACTGTCATCACTAACTGCCCCTTTGCTCCTTGTTGTTACGTTAGCCTCCCTAATATCTTTGTGTCCTTGTGCATTTTCTTCCTCTGCGTCGAGTACGGAGACAGAAATCCATAATGCCATAGTCTCTTCCTCCTGATCTTTTGTAGCAGTAGATGCAGCATTTCCTTTCCTTTCATCATCATCTTCCTCTGTCAACCTCGAATCCAACATCTGATTCATAACCAATGTCATAGAATTTATCCATTGTGGACAGTTCTTTTCGGAATGGGGCTGTTGATGAAAAGTACATAAATTTTCCATCCCTATTTCTGTGAGGTTCATGGATGCAGTTTTCTGAGAGGGAGGTTGAGCCTGATTGTTATCCTCCCTTTTCTTATAATATGGCCTGAAAAAATTTTGTGTTTCTTTTTCCTTCTCCAAGTCTATGACCTTATTGGACAACTTTTGCAGCATTTTAGCCATGCTATCATAGTCTGGTGTCTTTTCTTCTTTAGGCTTGGTGAACAGCAAAGTATTTCTTCCCGCACCTTTCTCTCCTGATTGCTCCGGATAGTCCTCCACACTTTCTCTTTCCGCTTCCACCACTTCTTCCTCTTCGTAGGTCTCCGTCAATGTAGGCTTGGCTCTGCTTTTTGCAAACATGGCCAAATCAGGACCCAAAGCTGAAGTATAGTATTCGATGAGCACTTTGTCTGAAGGCTTATCTGTTTCAGAGAAATTTCTTAGATATGCTGCAAACCTTTGTGTGAAGCTGTGCACTTTTTCTTTTTTCTCTTTCTTCAATGCACACAGTCCTTTCATGAGGGCAGTGTGAGTCTTTTGGACGGCATATTTACTTCTGAACATTCTCTCAAAGGTATCCCAGTCTGGGATAGAATTAGCGGGCAATCCAAAATACCACGAAGCCGCAGCTCCTTTGAGGGTGTGCGGGAAAAGTCTACTAACCACATCTTCATGCTCCCCTGCCTTTAATCCTTCTATAGCCAAATAAAAGCTCTGCAAGTGGTCGTCTACCAATATCTTCTCATTAGGATCAAACTTAGGCAATAACTTTTCGAAGGCTTGAGGTAGGTCGTGCAAAGGTGGAGTCAAATTTAGAGGTGATCTGGCTTTCCATGCGGGTGGTGGAGGATTAGGTGTGGGTTGATTGGCATTAACACCGGCCATGAGTCGGGGTGGAGAATGCGGAGGTGAAACAACAGGGGTGGGAGGATGTGAACCAACAGGGGAGTGAACAGGAGAGCTGTAAGGAGTGTCTGGGCCTACTTGGTTCAAAGGAAATTCAATCTCTTGTAAGGCAGTCTCCACAAGCTCTTTCCAGTCTCCAACCAACACCGAATATTCTATTATAGGATGATCTTTCTTCTTGTACTCTCTTTTAGGCAACTCGGGGATAATTGGCAACCCTCCGATCTTCTTTACATAAGCACGAGTATGTCTTCTTAGATCATTTACAATTTCGTTGCGAACAGGATATAAATGTTCTCTGTTTTCTTCTTCTGGAATTGGAATCAGTGGTCCACTACTTTCAGAACTGTAACCAGCGGAATAATCTCTGTAAAACGGGTTTCCTCGGCCAGCCATGCACTGGCGGCCCTCCTTCTAGCGCCAAAACTGTTGAGGCCTGGAAATTCGCAAGCGGCAACAGTAAGGGATTCTCCCCAATCAGCGTTCCCAACTAGCCCGCTGACTGTTTGGAATAGGGAATCCGTCCGGTTTGCGGTCCGGCTACCGTAGGTCAAGAAACAAAATTAAAGGGGTTACCGGTTGCGGCCCGGCCCACCGAGTTTTTGTATTTTTGACTTAAAGGAATGATATGCAAGTGCCTAATTAAATGCAGGGTGAACAAAATGCAAGGAGCGGTCACAAAGTGATGCGCAGGTTCTTACCTCTCGTCTTGCTCACAAGCATCTCACCAGATACAAAAGAAATACACTAACTAAACTATCCCTAGGGAGCATGGTTATCATCTTGACTGAGCAATACATTATCACATACAGTAAGAAAAATCACAGATAGCTGATACTTCTCTCACAGCACATGAAAGCTTACAAATATTCAAATAACCAGATAGCAGATTATTCTATAACAACATTTATTACTCTTAGTGAAAGTGCATCCCAGAAAACTACTGAAGAATAATCAACAAGAACATAGGTTCAAAACATCAAATATTCTTACAGCAAATGAAATACAGCTGAAAACGAAATAGTTCATCTTCAACATTATTCATCGAATTGCATTGATACATTCCACTTCTTTACTCTTTCCAGCAGACAAAATTGCAGTTCACTTTGCAAAACGAAGTAGTTCCTCTTACAAGCCAACACTTACAAAATTTTCTAAGGGAAAAAGCCCTCTTTTCAGCCTTCATTCCAACTATTTAAGCTACCGCCCTTGTCCTCTGGGTTCCCTGGCGTGTGACCTTTTTGCGCCTTTTCGATTCAGCTTCTCCTCTCGTCGTTCCGTTTTCTTCAATCATTTCCATAGGGGTTTTTTACCTCCTGACAGTAATTGTTGAAAACGCCTCGTTGAAGCCTCTATCATCCGCTTGGATTGTCCTTTTCCTCGCCGTGGGCCGCTCTAGCGATTTATTGAATTCTCCCTGCATACAACTTTAGTGCATTATCCACTTATATGAGACATTAGGCATCGAAAACTTTTAACTATGATGAAAAATCCACAAAACTGGCCTGGTTCACCCGGGCGAGAATTCACGGAAAAGAAACGGCGGTCGGGTGAGACTTGAAACGGACGGGCTGAGAATACGGCATCAGATGGGCAAGGTTTCAGGGGTCGCAACGGCGGAGGAGCACAAGAAGAAGGTGAGTGAAAATATGGGCGTCATAGGCAATCGGGCGGCGGAGAGAAGTGGATCGGAAGCTGAACAGCTCTGCCACCCGCAACGGCAGACGGGACGCAGGTCCGAGACAGGCGACGAGGGAGAAGGAAAGCTCGGGTGAGGGACGGCTGGTCGGACGTCGGATGAAACTCGCGTCGGTAGCTGACTTCATCTCCTTAGCCGTAACGGTGGGTGAGCCGGAACTCTAGAGCAAGCGATTTACAACCACGAATCGGGCATCGGGTGACACTTCAATCGGGCGGAAACTTTGGTCTAGGAGCCGTAACAGCGGGTGAGATAGGACTCAACTTATTTCAAAAGAGGCCCAATACAAAGAGAAAACTAACAGCGCTAAGGCCCAATTGCGGCCAAAACATCAATTTTCTTCGTTAAGGCAAAAATTTCATGCTCTACGGGTACTAGAACAGACCACGCGACTTGAGCTGACTGAACGAAGCAAGCACGAAGGCGGGCAATCAACCTCAAACGCAAAGATATGCTCAAAGGCGCCAAGCTTTCAACAATCGATCCAAATAAACAATGAAGAGGAGGGGTCCTAGAGTTTAAGTGAAAAAACTAAAATCGGGGAGAAAGGTTACGGCAGCAACAGGTCCTTAGTGGACTAAGCTTCCGACACTTCAGCGACCCAAACAACAAGTTTTCTCCGGCGCTCATCGGTGGTCTCTTCAAATAAATTTTTTTGATGTATCGGTTATCCAATCCTCTGATCTTCTCCAACGTATCGGTGGTCTGGTCCTCTATTTTTCTCCGATGTGTCAACGATCTAAACAACTAAATTATTCCGACGCTTTGGGTCGATATTCCTCTGGCTTCTGACATGTCGATGGAGCGATCTTCTAAATTTTTCCAATGATTTCAACACTTAAGAGAATTTTTCATTCTCTTTTCTCCTCCACGTCGGCGCCCTTATCATCTATCTTCTGCCGCCATTGTGGCTACTTCATTATCTATTTTTCGCCGCCGTTGCGGCTACATCATCATCTATTTTCCACTGTTGTTGCAGCTACTCCATCAACTAACTTTCAGTGAAACTTCCTTTATCTTTTGCTACCATATCGACACCTTCATCATCTATTTTCCACCAATGTTTTCCATCGCATCGGCTATTCCATTGTCTAATTTTTGTTGACGTATCGGTTGTTCAAACAACTAAAATTTTCCGATGTTTCTTGTGCTTAGACAAATTTTCGAAAAATTTTCTTTCTTTACCGCCGCTGCATCGGCTACTTGCTCAACTAGTTTTCCCCGACGTATCATCTGCGGTTCTATCAACTAAAATTCGTCGACATTTCGGTGGTCTTCTAGAGATCTTCCCCGACACTGCGGCTCTGTCTTCACCTATTTTCTGCCGACATATCGGACTTCCATCCGTCTAGATGCACCGACATATGGGCAGTCTTTAGCTAAAGACTTCCAATGTTTTCAGCCAACCCTCTAGCTCTGTCTGTGTGGCTTCCAAACACACCAGGTTTATCAAGCAAACCAAGCCCTCATCCCCACTCCAACATAGTCCGAAGACCAACCACTACATGCACGCAACCAAACAAGTGATTCACAACTTGGACAGGGGAAAACAATTCCTGAGTCATTCTTGGCCCTATCATGGCCAAAACGACTCAATAATAGCCACAACAAGCCAAAACATGACTGAACCCACAACAAACGAACAACGTGGGGAAACAAATTCCCCGGTCTCAACAAGGAGGCAATGGGACAATTACATAGCCTGAAAAATGGAAGAAGGAAACACACACAGTCCAAAAAAAAAGAAGAAATTGGGCTCTCAGCAGCATCCAAAAATCATGGGAAAAACAACAACAACCCAAATCGCAGATTAAACCAACAACAAGCCAGAATCGTGGATGAAAACCATGACGATTTCACATACACAGCAGAAATCGTTCCCTTGAGGCCGCTCTTCCAGCTCACTACATGAACAAAACCAAAGGAGAACCCCAACCTGTGCGTGAGGAAACAATGCAGATTTCCAACCTGTATGTGAGGAGAACCAGTCCCCGCCTTGTGCATGAAGAGAGGATCAACGAGACCATGGAGAGTGGAATCGTCCATCCAAGAATGGAGTTGTGGGAAAGTGGAGAGTGGGAATGTTGCTTCTTTTCCCATGTGATGTGAATATGAAGAGTCTACTGGTGGAGTGGGCACATGGGAAAGGACTGGCAGTCCTGCCACACCCACCACTACCCAGCAATAACTACCCCAACTAACATCAGGGGTTTAATGTGGTAGTTGGATGATAAGACAAGGAAAGGTGAGTAACACAAAAAGGGTGGGTGACAACCAAAAGGGTTTAACAGCTGACACACGGCTTTTCTCCATAGGCCCAAGGTTTAACAATCCACCCCCTTTATTCTTAGGAAAATCATGCCCTTTTCATTATCATTGCCCTGTCGTAGCTGGTTGTAGGTTCATTTTAATTAAAGTTCATATTTACATGATGCCAAAACTATAATGTGCCAGGAAGAACGATATACCATCGGCCACGATCCCAATCGCCGAAACATAACACAACCAAATCGATGGTGGGGCTTTTCCCTTTAGCTCCACACCACGATTAATTACAATATATACATCATGCACCTTTTAATGCAAACGGGGTCAAAACTGGGGTATTATAGTTGTCTTGGAATTTTTGCTACAACTAGATTTTAGTGAAGGTTCAAGGGATGAAACTTTTACATCTTGAAGATGAAATCTTTATGTACATTGTGAGAAAATTTTAGCCTCATATTCGTTGTACTTTAGGAGATATGATTCCTCCCAAGAAGGGTTCCCACCTCTTCTAGAATTCAAGCCTAAATAGGTGACCTAGCGAGAATTGCTAGGCTAGGAAGATCCAAATCAAATTTAGTAAGATTTTTCAGATAGGGAATGAAATTTAGTTTCTGTGGTGTGAGGTATAGACCCCAAAGTTTAAACAATGACATGTCGTAGTTCGTACAAGTTCTCTATATTGAATCTCTACACAAACATGTCGACTTGGGAAACTTGGAGTAAGTTTCATTTGGTGAATCCAATATTTCTCTAACCTATGGGGTTGGAAATAAGACAAATCAAGATATCTCAAGACCAAGTTTCAGACCTTGAGGAGTAATAATTTTGGAGATACATTAGAATCAATATCAAGCAATTTTGCAGAATAAATTGAAGAAACTAGGGATTCCTATTCCAAGCACTTTCCCCCACAAATTAGTTGAAAAAGGATGTCCATCTAACTCGCCCTAGGAGTGTTCATATTTCTATGGAGAGAGTTTAATTCCGTGGATTTTCAATTTTTGACCTAGCACTTTTGCCGGGAAAACTAGGGCATCAAATATTTTTCAATTCTGTCCACATTTTTGGGAAAAGGAGTATGCTGCTAAGCTCGCCTTGAGGAGGCACATTTCTATCCAGTCAGATCTAAAATCACCTAAGCTAAAGAATTAGGTTTTCTTTATCAAACCCTAGGTCCTATAGAATAATTCTTCTAGAAAATCAATGAAGCAAGCATCCATTTGAAGCACTCTCATTGGTAATTTCTATTCTCTCTATTTCCATTTTAGGTTATCACTTTATAATGATGAAAAATAGTACCAAGCTTGAGGAAAATCTTGAAGAAGATAAGAACTTTCGGGCATGGAAGTATAGATTTCTTCTCATACATAAGAGCATGACTTGGAATACTATGTCAAAAAGAGAAGTTGCATATCCAGAGGGAGACAAGGACAAATCTAAACATAATAAGAACTTGGTCAAAGCGAAGAGGATTATTTCCATATGGAATACCATTTGATCTCACATGTATCCTCCTTTAATACTTACAGAGGGATGTCCAATTTATTGACCAAAATATATGAAGAAAATAATATCAACATGAATATGACCTTGAGGTCTCATCTCAAGGGTACGAAGATGTAGATGTCAGAAAACATTCAATATTACTTCACAATGGTATCCTAGACCAAGGAGCAACTAGAATCTATCGGAGACAAGGTCAAAGAAATAGAAGTGGTGATGGCTACATTAATGGTATCCCGAGATCATGGGAATCATCCATTCAAGGAATTTGTTCTATAAGGAATCTCACCTATGGGAGGAATGCACATAAGAATAAGATCAATCAGTAGCAAGAGAATAAAATCTAGGTAATAATGACAATCAACCTTAATAGCTCATGCCACCAAATATGATGAACCAACTGAGAAGAGAACAAGCGAAGATTCCTCAAGTGATGAGGAATATGCACTTTGATCCAGAATTCTACCCATGATGAAGAAGAACCTCTTATCCATCTCAATATTGGATAAGAAGGGATGCAGTCGCGATTGATGAAGAAGAAGTGAAACTCATATATATGAATTAGAATATTTTCTCAACATTGTTGATCATGAGCAAGACAATCACAGGTCCTCAAAATCATATGATGGAGAAAACCACACTGTCAGAGACTCCAGTAATTATTGCAAGGAGACAAAGATCAAGAAGGAGTCTATTGAACAAAAAAAATTGAGTGTTTAATTTGTCATTTCCTATATATCTAGTTACTTAAATGATATTGTCCAGTTGTGTATGTTCCTATATTTAGAAAATGCATTATGCATGTCAGAATGTTTGAATTCATGAACAATATACTACTATATGCATGTGATGGGTAAGTAGCCTATGGTGCTATACAACATTCCATTTTTACTAATCTAGAATGAAATATATTTGTTGACATGTTGGGAGTAGTGCACACTCTTAATAATGTGTTGGTAGAGATGGAAGGCATCTAGAAATTTATTGTTGTATTGGATAAGATGGTTGCATGATTGTGTGGCATATGTCTTTATGCATTAGAGTTTGTCACTATTAATATGTTTTGGAAATTATGAAATGTTTCTAATGTCATGTCCCCAATTAAATCATTTCCAAATAAGACTACTTGCAAATAATGTTCCACCAACCTACTAGTTCCCTAGGTTGAGATGGAGACATAAATTTTGTAATAAGGGGTTATGGGACCCAAAAGGAATTTATTTTAAAATATTCACAGTTAAATGGGTCACATAACTGATAAATGCTAAGAAAATAAAGTGGCATGGGTTCAAGAAGACACTTGGAAGCTTATGGAGCCTTTGGATGACTAGATTCCCCACACACTTGGCACAATATTCATCCAAATTCGAACACATGGGTAATGTAAAGTTATTGGATGGTGACACAGTCTCAAATATCATATAATGATCCAAGGAATTTGAATAGTTAAAGGAGAGTAACTCCCATGGAAGAGGAAGAGGCTAGAATACAAGGCGTGCCACTTGGAAGGAGATTCCACGCACTCTATGATAACAAATGATGAAAGATTCTATGACAAGTATGAAAATTTTATAACTTATTCAAACATATGACATTTGACATGACAGGGATAAAAATAGCCTCTAATAGGTTTATTTTTGGAGGTAGAGGAAGCCATTCGAATTGGGGAACAAATTGGAGCATGAAGAGGAAGACAAGTGTCATGAGAGTTACTAGACCACTAAGATGAGTTGGAGGAATCCCATGGAGGGAAATTCGACCTTAGAAGGACTCATGAAGTTAATAAGAAACATACAAGTATTGCTCAGGAATTTACAGTATCATTCACAATAATAAAATCTGGTGTTACAATAGTTTACATAGGAAAATAATTCAAATGCATGACATGCAATTTGAATCTATCCACTGGATCTGACTGTAGCTAACTGACCATCTAACTCATGGTGTCTCAATCAATGTCGGAGTCCAACATATCAACTCCCAGATGTCCAACAAATCAAATAATCAATGACAACTAGTTAAATCAGTGAAACTAAGTGTGGTAAGCTGGAAAAGGTGCCTACTCAACATGCAGCCATGCATTATCCATGCAAATATTGCGCTAGCCAATTGATTGTGAACTAACTAAAAGTAACTGGGGGCTAATTGAGACTAACTAGTACTAACTTCAACTAACTGAAGTAGGTTGGTGTTGGGATTCCTAGTGGCTCCTAAAATGTAGGTATTGGTCTAGGAGGCACCCAAAATGATGCATGCACATGCAGTAAGTGGCAGTTAACCTCTAGCAGTGTTCCCCACACTCCAGTGACTGGTACATGTGGCCCCATTAGGCCAAGTGGACCCAATGGTACTAGTGGACCCAATTAATTAATTAAGGTTCCTAAGTTAGGATAAATAGTCTAATAGATAGTATGGTCAAGGGAGGATTAATAATCCTCACATAAATATTAGAAATCCGTGTGTGAAAGGCTTGCATTCCCATGAGCTCGAATGACTAGTTTTCATGTGTTTAGATTCCATTTCAAAGGAACTATATATCTGATATGTATTAAGGAATTTATCTAATTTTAAATGCTATTGCGTAATAAATTTATATGATTTATATGGTCTCCATTCATCATCTCATGTTTTTAACTATTTCATGTACCTTTTATGAGTTAAAATGGATCGAGCAATGCCATTCCCCCCTAAGAAATTTGATTGAAAGTTATGATCACTTGAATGTTGTACTTTATAACCACTTTGAAGAACTAATAAACATGATTAATTACATCCCATTATGTATTATATTCATACCCATACTATTTTCTCAAATTTGAGAGGGTCGTATTGCTTTTGGAGAGCCAAAAGTGGCATATACCCTTGGGTGTTTTAACATCTGTTTCCTAGTGCTTTTGTCCTTCTTTCCATATGGTCAAAAGCAAGTTTTAGAATAAATGGTAAGGTGTATGAGAATTAATATTATGCATTATTATTTTTTAATACCCCTCAATCTCTTCCATATGACATTTAAAGTCATTTGGGTACATTTGGGTAAACTTGGGTTTCACTAGTCTAAAGCTAGAAATTGGCCAAAGTTGTGAAAACTTGAGTAACATGTAAAAAATGAATTTATGATTAGAAAATTGAGCGTATAAGGTCTTCTATTATGTGTTAAATCCCATATTTTCCCTCCATAATAATTTTCGAAAGGTTTGGTGGTGTTTGGAACCAAACCAAGAAGGACTAGTTGACCACTTCTTCCTAGTAGATTTGTATTGTTTCTCCTTAAACCAAAACAAGGTTGCATAAGTCTAGAGTTAGATAAAAAGTATCCATAAAAAATCTGGTATGTTTTAATACTCACCATACCATTTCATTTCAATTTCGGGACCATTTGGTGAAAGTTGTAACCCTCTAGAGTCATGACCGGCGCCAGTGACATACAGGGATCGGGATAGATAGGCTTTCACTTTATCATCTCCTCCAAGTTTTTGTCTGAGACTCCAAGAATAGTTGAGGAATTGGCTTATCTGGAGGCTTAGAGGGATGGCATTCTACAGCAAGTACATGCATGACCAGTGTTAAAATTGTACCGAATTGAATGAGATGACCATTAAGAATATTGAACTGCATCTACTATAATTTTAGGCACCACTCACCTTTTGTTTACCCATAGAGTCCAGTATTCCGCTTGCTGCAGATGCAAAATTAATGCCATTGATGAACTCTGCAGCTGGCTCCAGATATGGTGGTGGGGAGAGCATTCTCAACCTCAAGTGACCAGCTGCATAGAAAAAACCGAAACATGAGCATGGTAATTAGCAATATAAATATAATCGAAACAATTTGAAAATAAGCATACAATAACGGTGTAGCTATACCTATAAAATCGATGATATTTCGGCCATTAGTGAAACGACCAATGGGGAAATGGAAGGAGGTCTCCCTGTAAGGAGGAAATTTTGCCTTAACAGGTGGACAGTTTGCACTAACAGTGGTGTTACTGTTGGGAATGAAATTGTTGGTACCAGCGTCTAGTAGGGAATCCCCAAAAATGAACATGGCACATGAATCCACACAGAGGCCATTACAGGTGGTTGCTGCTAAAGGAAACAACAAAACAAACGCCAATGCGCTCAAACAAACCAACAAGACTGTGAATAGCTTCATTTTTCTTCAACCAAAGAACAGCTTCTCTTCTCTGCTAGAGAGCAGGAGATCGATGTTAGACACTGTATTATCAACAGAAAGTACTAGAATGAACAAGTGAGGGTGAACACGTTTGGTATTAACACAGGATTAACACTTGTACTTATCTTGATGTCATAGTTGCCACTTGTCATGTGAAAACCAGATACCAAATTCCAAAGCTGACATAATTTGTGATTGGCCAATTACAACACAAATAAATACATTTTTATTATAATTAAAAATTATTATTTATAAAATTATAAAGTTAAACATTATAAACAACATTTTAATTTTTATGTACCTTTGAACTAATAGGTGAGTCAACCCAAGTTGACTTGCAATCGATTAAAATAATTAAAATCAACATATTTTATTTAATTTATGAGTGCATTATTTTATAATTATATTTACTTTATTATATTTAAAAGTAATTTATGCATTCAAAAGTACTTTTATTTTTAGTCACATTAAAGAAATGTTTTTAATTTATTTTATTTTCGACATCTTATAAATTTAACTTAACCATAGTTACATTGTTTTTAGTGTAAGGAGTGACTTGTAAATATACCTTCCCCACAAAATCCCCAAGTCATAATATTTTATTATATTCTTATGAGGCCCATTTTAGACCTCAAAATTCCCCTAATGTACACCATATGGACGCTAAAATAACATTCTTGAATGGTGTAGTTGAACAGGAAGTGTACGTGGAGCATCCATTGGGATTTGAGACACATGACAAGTAGACTCATGTACACAAATTTAAGAAAGCCTTGTACGAATTGAAACAGGAACCCAAGACATGGTATGACAGTATGGACAACTTCCTAATGAGTGATGGCCCTCCATTTTACCATGTTTTATCTACATGTTTGATCCAAAATTTAAGTCTTTTATATGCATTTTCTCTTATGTACTGTCACTTAGACATCATTTGCATGGGTTTAAAAGATATTCAACGAAGAATCAGAATTAGGTACAATTTTGTCATTTATCCTATTTTAAATGTTCAATTTTAATATAAGTTTGAGAGATTGTTTTTATTAATAAATTGTTTATGTTGTGGGTTTCTTTCACCATCCGGTAGTCATTCTTGCACCTGATCCGGTACCTAGATCTACACTCAATATGGTACCTGATCCAGTACCTTCACCAACGCAACCAACGAAATGAAAAATATTTTGGGGATACAGAAAGATTAAAATAGGGAATATTTATGACTTTGTCATATAATGCCCGTAAAGGATGGCAGCCAAAGCCATGGTTAGTCGAATCCCTTAAGGATTTTCGATTTCTCTATCAAGTTCATGACCAGAGATACGGGAGAATCTACTTAGGTTGGATTGTGTTAGTTTGAGCAAAGGCCTTTGTTGAGCTTGTTACTCTTTAGCAGTTATGATCATTTGAAGGGTCGACCCTTTCAGTGGTCAACCCATATGGTGTAACCTATATATATATATTTGATAGTAGTATTAGCAAATATATAGAGAGACAAGAAACTAATTTCTATGAAACTCTTTTTTAGTTAAATCATCAAAATACTGTTTTAAGCTTTTACTTACATTCTGAAGCAACGTTGTCTGGAGGGGGGGCCACTTCACACGGTGTTGATCTCTTGTTTATGCATCTTGTTATTTGTTGTAAGAATTTGTGTTTACACATTGATTGGTTGTTGTTGTTTTGTATGTTTTATTGGAAATTTTAGAATTTAAATAGAGTAAACAGGTTTCAAATAGGTTAAAGAGTAGTGTTGTAAACTTGGTACTTATTTATGGTTAGATGCGTTGAATTTTCAGCTTGTTTCCTTTCACGGAAATGGTTAAATTCATGTTAAGATATTAGATCTATAAATAAAGTAGAACATAGTAGTTTGGAATACTTGCTTTTCAATTTGGGTAGATCACATGAATGCTTTACATTTAACCTAAAACGTTGGCCATAAAATTAGAGTTTGGATATTTAATGAGTTCTTTCCTTGGATGTATTAGGTTAAGTTTGATTAATTAGGTTAGGAAGGTTGTTAAGTCATGAATTCCATTTTATGAAACATTCATTGATTTAAATGCTTTCATCGTTAGTTGGAATTGAAGATTAACACGACAATGTTTCAATTGTTTGGGCTCAACAATGATGTGTAGTTTGATTTCCAGTTAAAGATATCTGCTTTAGATAAGAAATTATATATTGAAGTTACAGTTTTGATTTTTTTTAGGCTAGTGAGCATAAGATTGTTAGGAGTTTTGATTTTTTACTTACCTTTGTTTCTTCATTGGCTAGATAGTTCATTATAGTAAATCATAATTTCCTTTTGTTGTGATCATTTTAGTTTAGGAACAGACTTGTTCTTTATAGCTAGAAATTATTTAATTTCAACATCTTTTATTTCTTATATCATATAGCAGAAGGTTGAATGTTTTTATGTATAATCGACTAGACCCACATGCATCTTTCCTTTATATTTCCTAAGTGAATGATAGAGAGTGTAGTATAGATTGTCAATAAGTTGAGAGCGATCAGAGTGTGTTTTATCTTTTATCCTACAAATTTCCAAAAGATCTTAGAATAGTCCATCTTTCCTAGCACAAATGGTGTAACAACTCAAAGTTTACTAACCTCGGTTGATAGTTTAATGAAGGGTGATATCATTTTCCTAACATTTTTGGTGTCATTGTTGGGGAGTTGTTCGAAGGTAAGATAGTACTTGAAGGTTTATTAATTTGATAATTTTTTTAAAAGTGTGATTAGGTTCTGCAGAAGGAGGAGAAGGGATGATAAGATGAGAGGTAAGAACCTGCACATCTGTTATAACAGGTTCTTTCAAATCCATTTGCAGTTTTCAGTATTTCTGATTTGTTAGATAGAATAGTTATATGTTTTCTAACAGTAGAAGTTTTTTATGAGACCCAGGGATGGTAGAGGTAGATACACCAAAATTGGTTCTCAAAATTCTTCTATTTTTGGGGATAGAACCCCATAATCATCAAGAAATATCGTAGAAAGATACAAAAAAAATAAAGTGACACATGGGAAATTGTAGGAAAACAACTGGAAGAAATAGTCATATCAAATTCCACAGGAGCAAAAACTGAATCACCTCAGAAAGATCTGTTAGCAGTACCAAAGGCATCTGAAAGTACCAAAATCTCACCTATAAAGGAGGATCCTAGCCTGGGAAATTTAAGTGATGTAGAGAATATTAATGCACTGTTTGGAAACACATCATATCCCATGATTTCTCAAATAGAGGCCACTCTAAGTCTGCCGGCACTCACAAAAGAAAATATAAGGAGGGACCTCTCATCATCCTCCTCCAGGGAGGGAAATATAAGCTTTACCTTGTTCAATAATCCACTCATAATGAGAGACCGTGAAAAGGAAGTAGAACACGAGGCACATACTGAGACAACCTTTGGAATCCCAATTCTGGATGCCATACAAAATTTTAACATGAAAACATTCCCTTATCTTCATTACCTGTCTTTCATGGAAAGAGTATTGAAGATCCTAATACTTTTCTCTTCGAATTCGACATATTATGTCTAAGTTATAACTATCTCCATGACTCCTAGAAATTAAAGTTGTTTCCTCCTACTCTTAAGGATGCAACACTTCACTGGTTCATGGGATTAGGGGAATTTAGTATAAGGACATGGGATGAAATGAAAAATGCCTTCCTAAAGAAATATCATGATTATTGTAGGTCCAAAGATGCCCATCATGATATTTTCAAGATGCAACAGCATGAAGAAGAAATTTTGTCTGGAATACTTTCTGGAGAGGTTCAACTACATTCTTCAAAAATCCAAATATAATACCCTCTAGGAAGATGTCGTGAGAACACTCTTCCTGAAGGGAATTTTGGAAGAATATATCGCAATTCTCAATCTAATGGTTGTAGGTGATATTTATCACAAGTCATTCGATGAAATCTGCGATTTGTGTAGGACATAATCCTGTAGTAGGGATAAAATTGGAAAGTATGTGAGGGATGGAGTTCCTCGATCCTCTAGGTTAGTAAATACTAGTGGGGTCACCATAATGGAGAAAGGGAATCTTTTGGAAAATTTTAAAAATAATATCCTGGGAACCCTAACCTCTCAATTTGATTACCTGAAAACTAAGAAGAGGCAAGAAGAAGAAGATGCAACATTACATATCTTTTGTCCCAAGTGCAGGAAAATACATCCTCTTAAGGAATGTCCCCTTAAAACTGTTGTTGTTTGTGCATTATGCACTGAAAAACATTCCACAGCAAAATTGTCCTACACTACCAAAAATACAGGATCTATACAAGATAAGTAATGAAGTGGGTGAGCCGTCTTATGCACAAAGAAGGCCATGGCCACCTCGTCCCCAAAATCAATATCAATATCTTGCATACCAAAATCTAGCTTACTACTACTTTATGCAACCTATTTGGAACCCATAGGATTGGCCAAACTAGAAACCTCAACCTGTACAAAACTAGCCTTGAAAACAGGGTTGGAGGGGATAGGATTATGGTGGCATGCATCCACACGTACCATCACATGTTCCTTCTTACTCTCCATATCTACCCAATGCCCAACAAATGCTACCTAGTTTTACCCCACCATTGCTACCATCTCCACATATTCCTCAACAATACCATAATGCAAATCCTCCTCGGCCAACCTTACTGCCTGCCCACCCTATTCCAAACCCAAAAAACATGGTTCCTCAAGCTCCTAACAATGCCGAGGTATCACATTCCCCAACATTTTCTATCAATGTAATACAATGCCATGATATACAACTTAGGTCTGGGAGGATTGTAAATAGGGCAAATCCTATTGTTGTTATCTAGGAGGAATTTGAGGAAGAAAATGGGGAAAACGAACAAGAAGAAGGAAATCCCAATATCTTGGATAATACTCACATAGACAAAATACAACATACACCTAAACCACGGACATCAGGTATTTCTCCATATCCAGAAAGGTTGTCTATAGAAAAACTCGTGGTACGGCCTCAAGTTTATTTTGAAAATGAGCTAAGGAATGTATGCATTTGAATCCCTTTGCTTCGAGCTATTAGGGATGTTCCCATTTACTCAAAGATGATAAGAGAAATTTGTTTCAAGAAACCAGGGAGAAAACAAAAAGATCCACAAGCTATACATGTGGTAGGCCAACTATTTGATTATATATCAGATCAGCCCCTACTTCCAAAGTTTGTAAATCCTGGAAATCCTATTTTAACTGTATCTATTAATAATGTTTCCATATGCAATGAATTAATTTATTTGGGATCAGAAATTAACATGATGTCCATTTCCACTTTGCAAGTATTACAGTTAAATAACATGCTAAGACCTACTCCAACAGTTTTGGAGCTAGCGGATAAAAGCATTGTAAAACCTGTAGGGGCGCTTGATGACATAATTGTTACTGTGGCCTCCTGGGAATACACAGTGGAATTTTTTGTTCTTAAGACCAAGGATCCTACCAAAGAGCATCCAATAATCCTAGGAAGCCTTGGCTTGCAACAACTAATGCTTTTATAGGATGTAGGGAAGAGATTTTAACAATATCAAATAGCCCTTCTCTGCAAAATATTACTATGTATCCACCAGGCCAACCAGTGGCAGGAAATGTTATGGTTGGAAAAACCATATGTAGATGAGGAAGTTGAACAAACATTGATATCTATCAGTCAATATAGAGGGTTATAAGATCAAATAGAGGACAATATTTTAGACCAATTTATTTCTGCTACCACTAGCGTTGATTTTCCTCACTCTTTTTTCTGAATTCAATTATTTCCTCACAGAGGACTTCCAAGAACATTTTGATCCATTAAATATATCTACATCAGTAGTCCTTTTTGTGGATGAGAAAATGGAATCTTTCATAGTTCCAATTGAAGTTAGTCATGGGAAGTCTTTAAAAATTAATGCTAGATTATGTCAAGACCAACAGGACCAATTATTCCATGTATTGCAGACACAGTCAGGAGAATTTTCCTGGACATATAAAGATATTAGGGGAATACATCTTGACACCTGTATTCATCACATATACACACTTAGGAGAATATCCGACCCTTAAGACAACCACAAAGGAGAATGAATCCTTCCTTAAAGGATATTGTGAAGGATGAACTACAGAAATTACTTGATGCACATTTCATCTATCCCATTTCTAATAGTAAATGGGTTTCCCCTCTGGTAGTTGTCACAAAAAATGGAGGAAAATGGAGAAAATGTGTAGATTTTAGTGAGCTTAACAAAGCAACTTTGAGAGATTATTTTCCCCTTCCCTTTATAGATCAGGTTTTAGACACTTTGTCGGGAAAACAATATTTTTCATTTTTGGATGGATATAGTGGATACAATTAGATAAGGATAGCTTTCAAAGACCAGGAGAAAACTACTTTTACCTATCCATGGGGGACATATGCCTACAAGGTATTTCCCTTTGGACTGTGTGATTCTCCTGCTACTTTTCAACGAGCAGTCTTGGGGATTCAAGCTAATCTAATTCATGATTGTGTTGAAGTATACATGGATGACTTTACAGTTTATGGAAACAACTTCGAAGAATCCCTTCAAAATTTGGAGAAGGTTTTAATTAGGTGTCAGGAAACAAACCTTGCCTTAAGTTATGAAAAATGCAAAATATTATTAACTAAAGGTATAGTTTTAGGACATCATATTTCTTTGAAGGCTATTAAGGTTGACCCTGCTAAAATTGAGATCATTACCAGCCTGACTCTCCCTAAAACAAAAAAGGAAGTCAATATTTTTTTAGGACATGCTAGCTATTATTGTAGATTTATTGCGAATTTTACTAAGATAAAAAATACATTATTTAAATTTCTGGTTAAATATGTTGATTTTTGTTGGGATCAGTACTGTCAGCTTGCTTTTGAAACTCTTAAAGCAGAATTGTCTTGAGCACCAGTTCTAAGAGGACCAAACTGGACCTTGCCTTTTCATATATATACTAATGCATCTGACACTGCCTTAGGGGGAGACCTTGGAAAAAAGGAGAATCAATATTGCTATGCCATCTATCAGCAAAAACTTAACACCAACTGAATTGAATTACACGGTGTTTGAAAAAAAATTCCTAGCAGTAGTTCATGCCGATCATTCTGCTACCGGGTTCTTAATGAATAAACCTATAACTAGTGGCAGGGTGACACGATGGCTTTTATTACTGCAAGAATTTAACATTACAATTATTAATAATCCTGGGAAAGAAAACCTAGTTGCATACTTTCTTTCATGACTTACTCATGATGGTGGAAATATTCCTGTAAATGATGATTTTTCTGATGAACATTTGTTTGCTATTGCTGTTAAAATGCCTTGGTTTGTAGATATAGACAACTATTTGGTCACATGTAATATACCAGTTCATTTACCAAAACACGAGAAGTGAATAATTATTCAACAAAGTGTCAATTACTCATGGGAAGGTAATGATCTATTTCGAATAGGTCTAGATCTAATCATTCGAAAGTGCGTAAGATAAGATGATATGTATGACATCCTTCAGGCCTTCCATGATGGGCCTTGTGGAGGTCATTTATCAGATAAACACACAACCTATAAGGTGTTACATCAGGGCTACTATTGGCCCACACTCTTTAAAGATGCTTCAAAGTATGTAAGGAGATGTGACAGTTGTCAATGAATGGGGATACCTACAACCTCTAATGAAATGCCTCTGCAAGCACAGGTAATGATCGAACCATTTGAAAAATGGGGGTTAGATTTCATTGGACCAATATCACCTATGTCACGAAAAAATAAATATATCCTAGTTTGTACTAATTATGTGACTAAATGGGTAGAGGCAAAGGACTTGTTGAGGGACACTGAGAACTCAATCATAGACTTTATTTATGAGGACATTTTTACTCATTTTGGTGTCCCTTGTGAAATTATGACTGATAATGGAGCACAGTTTGTTTCAAAATTATGAAGGAGCTAACAGAAAAATATGGGATTAAACATTGTAAGTCCTCTCCATACCATCCCCAAGCTAATGGGAAGGTAGAGTCAACAAATAAAGTTCTAGAAGCCATCCTTACCAAAACTATATAAATGCACCATAAGGACTGGGCTGATAGGATCCTGGAGGCTTTATGGGGCTATAGAACTACATGGAGAAATACTACAGGGCATACCCCATATGAATTGGTTTATGGAAAGCAAGTGTTACTTATTATAGAATTCCAAGTAAATACTTTCTGAACTGCTGCACAATTAGGACTGAACTTGAATGAGGCCCAGAAACAAAGGCTGAAACAATTAAATGAATTGGACGAGATCAGACAGGATGTTATTCAAAGGACTATTTTGGTTCAGAATCAAAGAATTAAGTGGCATGATAAGTTTTTAAAGCAAAAAACATTTCAGGAAGGTGAATGGGCCCTTCTATTTTATTTAAGGTTCAATAATTTTAAAGGTAAGCTCACAACCAGATGGATGGGACCGTATAAAATCATAACTTTATTCAATAATGGTTCTATGAAAATAAGGACAATTAACAGTGAACATGTAACTTTTGTGGTGAATGGGAGCTGCCTAAAGGTATATCATAAACCCATAACCAAGAAGGAATCCATTCAAGGTTTGGCTTACCAATCTAATTTAGAGTTAGTAGGTGAAGAAACCATTTCTTCACCTCCTTCCTCCTAAATAATGGCTGATTGAAATTTTCTTTGTAAATATGTACATGAGTGTTTCTATCTTGTTTTCTTAAGATTTTCTAAAGTTTTGCAAGTATATTATATCTACATGAACAATTCAGAATATCTGAAAAAGGGAAGTCATGATTTTTTTTATACATTTTGTGAAATGGATGAAGCTTTTTGTCAATTTATACCAAGCTGTTAATTTATCATGTATGTTTGATACCTATTGTTTTTCAGATCTGTTTTCCCTTGTTTATACATATTTTGTATCAATTATTCTTACCTCAAGATGTTTTACTTATGAAACCATAAGTATACTATAATACCTTGATTTGGCTTTACACATGACTGAGCAAGCACTTTTACAAGTAGAAATTGATAAGGGATTTCAATTATTTTTCTAAAGACACCACAATAAACTCATAGGAAGATGACTGTTGAGATTAAAATCATCTTTCCTAATACCTATAACTATAGCCTTTCCATTGAATTAACATCATTATGAGAGCTAATTGTTCATGCAATCAAACCTTTATAAGCATTGTTCTAGAAAAATCTTCCAACCCAATACCATTCCGCTCCTAAAAAGGTTTTTAGAGAAGCTCCCCCATCTCACCTCTGCGTAAGCAATTTATAAATCCTATCTATAAGGTGAATCTGGGATAAGAGCCTCTAGAGGAAAAAGGATGTAAGAGGTTAACCCATCGGGATGCTGAACAGGTCTGTTGGAAACAAGTACCAGCTTGTGGTATGACCAGGAAAACCCATCAGGGCGCTGAACAGGCATGTTGGCAATGGGGCATTTTTCCTAGGGAAGAAATTTCTTGGCTATTATAGTTATCCCACCGGAGTTCTGAACAGGTTCACTGGTAGTGGGTTCTGACTATAGTATCTATTATCATGTTTCATTCATATTTTCTTGTATGAAAGAGGTACTCTTGTAAAGGGATAAAAGATGTGTTAGGATAAATTAAATTTAACAATATTTATCTAACCGCTAGTGGATAATATCCTTAAGATAGTTTAACTCTCTACTTTCGAATCCTTACCATATAGGAGGATTTTGCCTCCAGAGTGTCTAGACGACTAATGATTCAATGAACATGGTAGGGAAACTTATCTTTATCACTTGCATATTCTTGTGTAAAGTTGAACCATGTTGACTGACATTTTTATGAATTTCAATAGGAGAACTCTTGACCAAGCAAAATATATTAATTGGGTTTCTGTATAAAAAGGGAAAATAATTCTGCATTTGAATTATGTTGATAGGAATTAGATTTCTTTTGAAGGTTGTTTGAATGAGATTTCAATTTTCTGATTGATGACTTTTTGTTCAAGACATGACAAGGAGATCTCTATACCTTATCTAGTATCTTACTAATGCTATCACAAAAATTTGGGGACACTTGGAGTCTTAATAGAAGAGGTACTGAATGGAGTACTAGATAAGGTGACTCATTGAACGAATACAGAGGTAAATAAATTGACTTTGGGATGATTAATTGTTGAACTTAATGAAATACAGAGTCTGTTTTATAAAGGTTATTATCTAGACCTACATTTATTTTGCATAAACTAGAATTGATGGACCGACCAATTCTCTTATCAAATTTATATTTATATCAAAGAACAAAGGTAAGTTAAGATTAAATTTTATGATCAATGTCCGAATATCTGATTTGGACAATGATCTGTAATTAATTCTCAAATTGATAAGGAGAAATTTTGTATCGAAGCACCCAACCAAGAAATATAAATTATGCAATCTTGACCTTGGTTTTGATGCACAGATATTGATGTGTCCAATCAGACAAATAATTTTGATGTAGAGGAAAATTTAATCCTTTAATTATAAAGTTTTGTATTTGAGGCATAATCATTTTATTCATACTTTAATACCTACTTTTACATTTTTATAAGTTATAAGGCATTAAAATATCTAAGGTTTTATTCATAATATATGACCATGCCTACACTTAATTATGAAAACGATTATGGAAATTTCCTCCCACGTGGTCTTGTACATCTCGACAGGTGGCTCGAAGTGGCCATTGACTTTTGGAAGTACATGAAATTATGGATCAACGCTCATACCATAATTTTTTGGCACTCTCCCATTTCGTTAGCCTCGATCTTTCATAATGATATCCCTGGTGATCATGGGGCGACATTGGCAGGAGAATAGAAACTGAAAAATTACTTTCAGTTGTTTGTATTCATCTGCTTTGCACCTTCATGACCATTCTATGTTGATACCCCAGGTTCTAGCCATGATCAATCGCCATGAGCCCACCTCTCTTTCTGACCTCTTAGCCTTATCGAAATTTCAGGAATGCAGAGAGTTGTTTATTCGAGCAGGGTAGAATCCCTTTCCCGGTGCCCTTTTCGGCCACGATGGTGGAGTCTCATTCCAGTTCACTCTAGGGTTCAATGGGAACCCAGCATGAATTGAGTTGCTTTCCTTCTCTGTTTCAGAGGACTCAATCGCTCAAGCCACAAGGTTACCTCGGACCGACGAGTGATGGTTCAAAAATTACAAACTCTCCCGACAAAATTATGACTTTGTTTTCAAGCCCGAGTTCCTAACACTCAAAGGGGACAAAGGGTTTTCTAAGAACTGGGTATGGGATGAATTCATCAGCCCCTTAATGATTATCATCTAGCTTGTCACTTGTGAAGGTAGGTTTTTCGTTTTCAAAACCTGTCATTTCATATTGCTATCACATTTTGAGTTTGGAAAGATTATAAATTTTCCCTTCTATTTTTGGAAGAGCTTAAGTAAAATGGCTGCTTAGGTTAGGAAAAACACCAAAAATCCTACTAGAAGTCTTTACCACCACGACCTCATTAAAATATTGGTCTTGGCTGAGCTTCAGAAGAAAAATCAAAACTGGGAGCAGTTCATCCTTATCCTTCCCACTACTCATGTTGTTTTTCCTGTTGAAACTCCTCATGTCCCTGTGCACCCAAATCAATCGACATATATACATGCCATTAATAATTTGGGTAAAACCCCAGAGTCATGTGCTTATAGTCATATCCATAAGGGAAAAACAAAAATTCAGTTAAAAGAAGTAAAGGTTGATCTCAAACAAAAACATAAGCTTGATGGATGATCATGGGGTCTTCCTTTTTCTACCAAAATAGAAAAAGGTGGTGTAAAAGTGTTGAAAGGGCCTCCCCAATGATTTACTCACAGCATGGCTGCTAAGAATATGGTCCAAGGAAATATTGAAGGAACCTTCACTGATTCCAACCATGTCCAAGTTTCATCATCTACCTCTCCATCACAAAAATATATTCCTCCATCTACTGCATCGTAGTGCATGTCCTTAGGCCCTTTGTCCACATTGCACTATGCTAATGAATCCTACTTTCCTGTGCAATCTACCTTCACTTCTTTGGGAACACCAACCCCTATGACTCTAGCTCAAAAACCCTCTGTCCTTCCTTCTCAGCTGTCATCAAATGACTATTTCTAGAAGAGAAACATACAATTAACTAGATAAGTCCAAGAATATGCTCTCCTCAACCGACATATTAAGAAGGAGAATGAAGTCCTCAAAGCTAAGGTTAATTCCTTGCAAAAATTAATTGATGACATGACCAAATCTAACACAAGTTTGAGGAATAAGTTGAAAAAGAAAGATCAACAACTAGAATAACTCAAGAGAATCCAACCAAAACCTTCTCCTATTTCTCCACAGGTGCAAGTGTTGGCTAATGCTTCAGGAGTTTGAGTGGGTGCTGTTATCAATTTTTCATTTTTGCTACCTTACATTGGGACATGCAAGACCTTTGGTGTGGGGAAGATGATGGCCCTCTATTTTTCCATGTTTTATCTACATGTTTGATCCAGAATTTAAGTATTTTATATGCATTTTCTCTTATGTACTATCATGTAGACATCATTTGCATGGGTTTAAAAGATATTCAATGA
Organism: Pseudotsuga menziesii; assembly: GCA_001517045.1. Taxonomy (NCBI): domain Eukaryota; kingdom Viridiplantae; phylum Streptophyta; class Pinopsida; order Pinales; family Pinaceae; genus Pseudotsuga; species Pseudotsuga menziesii. The sequence goes on along the minus strand of LPNX010926086.1, from coordinate 178,210 downwards.
AGAATCAAAATCATGTCCAATCTTTTCATTTGTCCCATTTTAATTGTTCAATTTTAATATAAGTTTGAGATATTGTTTTTATTAATAAAGTGTTTATGTTGTAGGTTTCTTTCACCATCCGATACTCATTCCTGTACTTGATCCGGTACCCAGATATGCACTCAATCCAGTACCCAATCTGGTACCTTCACCATCGCAACCAACATAATGACATATATTTTGGGGATAAGGAAAAATTGAAATAGGGAATATTTATGACTTAGTCATATAATTCTCGTAAAGACTAGAAACCAAACCCATGGTTAGTCGAATCCCTTAAGGAGTTGCGATTTATCTATCAAGTTCATGACCAGAGATATGGGAGAATCTACTTAGGTTGGAAAGTGTTAGTTTGAGAAAAGGCCTTTGTTGCGCCTGCTACTCTTTAGCAGTTATGAACATTTGAAGGGTCGACCCTTTCAATGGTCGACCCATATAGTGTAACCTATCTATATATTTGACAGTAGTATTACAAAACACTCATTTCTATGAAACTCTTTTTCAGTTAAATCATCAAAATACTATTTTAAACTTTTAATTACAGTCTGAATCAATGTATGGAGGGGGGCCCACCTTCACACGGTGTTGATCTTTTGTTATGCATCTTGTTATTTTCCATAAGAATATTTATTTATACATTGATTGGTTGTTGTTGTTATGTATGTTTTATTGGAAATTTTAGAAGTTAAACAGAGTAAACAAGTTTCGAATAGGTTAAATAGTACTGTTATAAACTTGGTACTTATTTATGGTTAGCTGCGTTGAATTTTCAGCTTGTTTCCTTTCACATAAATGGTTAAATTCATGTTAAGATATTAGATCTATAAATAAAATAGAACATAGTAGCTTGGAATACTTTTCAAATTGGGTAGATCACACGAATGCTTTTCATTCAACCTAGAACGCTGGCCAAAAAATTAGCATTTGGATATTTAAAGATTTATTTCCTTGGATGCATTAGGTTAAGTTTGATTAATTAGGTTAGGAAGGTTGTTAAGTCATGAATTCCATTTTAGGAAACATTCACTGATTTAAACTCTTTCACCATTAGTTTGAATCAAAGATTAACAGAGTAATGTTTGAAGGGTTTGGGCTCAGCATTGATGTGTAGTTTGATTTCCAGTTAAAGATAAATTCTTCTGATTAGAACTTATATATTGAAGTTACAGTTTTTATTTTGTTTAGGCTAGTGAGCATAAGATTGTTAGGAGTTTTGATTTTGTAGTTATCCTTATTTCTTCATTAGCTAGATAGTTCATTAAAGTAAATCAGAATTTCCTTTTTTGTGATCATTTTATCCTACAAATTTCCAAAAGATCTTAGAATAGTCCATCTTGCCTAACACAAACAACGTAATAACTCAAAGTCAGTAACCTTTGTTGATAGTTTAATTAAGGGTGATATCATTTGCCCGACAATGAGCTTATGATTTACCAAGAGTAAAGCGGATTCCAACCTTTACTTCAAGGTTGAAGTCAGAAGATTGATGATGCTCCTGCTATATGTTGATGACCTATTTTTGTCAGGAGAGGACGAACTCATTGTAGATGCAAAGAGAAAGATTGTCATTGAGTTCGAGATGAAATATCTAGGGATGATGCACTATTTATTAGGCATGGAGTTATGGAAGAGTATGGATGGGATCTTCCTTGGTCAAGGAAAGTATGCAGTGGAGATTTTGAAGAGATTATGAATGCTAGACAAGGCGATATCCACAACTATGGAATTGAACTTAAATCTATTGTGTGATGCTTCATTAGAGACAATTTGGATGCCACAATGCATCATCATATGGTTGGTTCATCGATGTACCTGACAATACGAGACCAAGCATATGCATTTCTATTAACACCCTAGGCCAATTCCCAACAGATCCGAGGCATGTTCACCTGGTAGTTGCAAAGCATGCATTGAAGTACCTAAAGGGTATAGTTAACTATGGACTCAATTATGATGTGAATTAGAATATCAACCTACAATGTTACATTTATTTGGATTGGGAAGGAGTTCCGTTGATAGGAAGAGCACTTCGAGATGTTGCTTCAGTTTGGGATCTAGTATGATTTCTTGGTTTAGCAGGAAGCAGTCTGATGTGGCATTGAGTACAGTCGAGGAAGAGTATGTTGTAGCTTGTTCGGCTATTTGTGAGGTAGTATGGCTTCTAAAGCTACTATATGATTTCTTTGATCTTGAGTTAGAGACAAATTGTATCTATTGTGACAACCAGAGTTGCGTGATGTTATCAGAGAGTCTGATGTTCCATGACGATTTGAATCACATTGAGATCAAGTATCACTATATCTAGGATATGGTGTAGAGAGGAGCATTGAAGCTCTAATATGTGGTGATGGATGAGTATATAGTCAATGTGTTGACCAATATGCTAGCTAGAGTGAAGTTAGAGTACTTCATAGAGAGACTTAGTGTTATCTATATTGAGGTCCCTAGAAAGAGGGAGTGACAATCACTTTCATGGTTGTAGACGCAGGTTGTTCTTAGATGTAATCAGTCCTGGTGTGCTCCAATGCTAGAGATGATGAGAGTACCAGAAGTTGCAAATACACTAGAAAAAAATCTATCATGGGAAGGGATACAGGTTACCCCCGGATGTAATCATTCATGGCGTAGTATGCAGGTTGTCCCAGGACGTAATAAGTCATGTTAGGTCATCCTCAGATGTAATAAGTCCTGGTGTAGTATGCTAGTTATCCTTGGATGTAATGAGTCCTGGAAGGTCGTCCTTGTATGTAATCAGTCTTGGAATGGTACGCAGTTTATCCTTGGATGTGATGATTCCTTGAGGTTGTCCTTGGACATAATGAGTCCTGACGTGGTATGTAAATTGTCCTTAGATATAATTAGTCCTTATATGTTCCCATGTTGGAGATGATGAGAGGTCATAAGGAACTTGGTGTGCACCTAGGAGATTCTCGTATACTAGTAGAGGTAGGTTGTCGTGGAGACGTAATGAGTCCTAGCATGCTCCTATGTTGGTAGAACACATGTTAACCATGGATACACATAATGCACTTGTTGTGATCCTAGGCGATTCTTGCATAGTGGTAGACACGTGTCATCGTGGATACGTAATAAGTGTTGACATGCTCCTTTATTGGTAGAATGTGGGTTGACCATGGAGAGACGTAATGCACTTGGTGTGCTCCTAGGAAATTCTTGCATAGTGGTAGATGTACGTCATTGTTGAGACATAATGAGTCCTGACATGCTCTTATGTTGGTAGAAGGAAGGTGGTCTATGGTAAGCATATGGGTTGTGCTATGTGTGCAATGATGAGATTACCCATACACGACGAGGTGATGATAGGAGATGCAGGTGATTGCATTGGAAATGTAATGTATGGTCCTGGACTGTACCTACATGATGAATTTCTCATGGATATGATGAATACCTAGAGGAGGAATAGGCCTACATCTAGCATGAAACAGGGTTGTCTCTATAGAAACTTCCTATGACAGATAAATCCGGTTGATGTCAATTTTCAATCATCAACAAGATGGGGACTACAACAGCAACGATGATAATGACTCTTGGCTCGCTGAATTGACTCTTTTTGCACCTTCCTAATACTAGTTGTGTTTCTCCTCTTGATCATTATCCCTATATATCCACCCATATCTTTGAACAATCTCCTAGTTACTCATCAAGTATAGTCAAGTGTAATTGTTTATTAAAACTCTTCAATTTCCTTTAATTCAATGTCTTAAATGTAATTCTTGGGATCTTGTGACTAATCATGATAGATTCTCCATCATATTGTGATTTCAGCAGCATATTTGGGATTCGGTGGCATCCTTTTATTTCTGGAATACCCATGTTCAACCTTTGGTCAACCAGATTCGTACTTCAAAAGTTGCCACTTGTACATTTAGGATTCGAGTGGATAGGGTTCACCACCAGTTTAGATTGGTTGATCGATTCATGCGTGAGGATTAACAAATTCTTCATCTTTATGCATTGTGTGTCATAGAGATAAAGATTTGATATCAGTCTGATACATTTTTAGGAATTAAATGATGGAACCACTTATTTTCTGAATCGGGTATGTAATTTCAATAGAGGATAGAGACTATTGCTGGAGGATCAGATTAACTATTCAGTTCCTGAATTATAAATAGATGGATTTGCATGTAACTGGATATGGAGGAATTACAATGGTTAAAGAAGGATTTTCTGAATTGAACAAAACAACAGAGATTGAACTCAAATATGATTTTGTGCTCTTACTTTAAGTAATGTTTTATAGATTTCTATATACTGTAATTTAAACCGTTTCTATTTCAAATGTTTTCTTGATTTTATTATGTGTCTATAACTTAAAGTTAAATTCTACAGATCATTTAAGGACTTGTGGTCTTGTTGGCAAGGATCCACCAGGAGGACCATAAGCCCTTTTCCTTTAGTTTTATTTTATGTTAGTATAAATAGTTTGGTCAAATACTTTCTTTAATTTTCTGTTTATTTTTATTAGTTGTAAGAATTTCACTTCATAGAATCGATAGCGATTGTTGAAAATAATTTCTTTATGCCCTTGTTATACTTCCTATTGTTCTACCATTGTTGAATCAATGTACATAATGTTTGATGATTTAGAAGTGAGCTCGAATTTCTACATAGAAGAGATCTAGGTGTAGTATCCTTTTAAATTTTAAGTTCTGTAGATTTAAAACTTTGATTTTATGTTGTACCTTTGAATTTTAGTTTAGTCTTTGTAGGTTTGAATTTCTCAATGTAAGAGACTTAGTTGTAGTATTCTTTTTGAATCTTAAGGTCTGTAAGTTTAAATTTTATTTATCTTGTTGTAGCTTTAGATGCGAGTTTAATTCATGTAGTTAGAAATTTGGCAGCAACTCATTTCATATTGTACTGAACAGTAAACTTTGTGTTGATATCAATTCTTAAACGTACAGTTTACTTTCTATCACATACTCAGTTTTCTGTGTTGCTGCATAGTTTTCTATACATTTAACCTAGTTTTCGAGTCATATCAATTTGAGCAATTATCATTAGACTCTTACACTTGTAGGGATATGTTTTAGAATTAGGATTATATCGGATTTGGCTTGAGGAGTATTTCACTTTCATACATTTTATTTTATTAAAGCTTGAAAATTTGAGTGCTCCGTAGAATTTGGACTATGGTATTTAGTTAGCACTAGGATCTTAATAGTGAATATAGTTGATGATTACTAGATTAGGTTAGATTAAGCTATATTAAGCTTTAATCCTGCACATATA
>LPNX010926086.1:147672-172853 GCA_001517045.1 Pseudotsuga menziesii | reverse complement strand
GTGTTTGCATCTCACAAGCTACCTCCCTGGTTGACAATTTAATACTGGGAATTATTTGACACATAAATTCACTGACATTTTTGGCATAGTTGTCGGGGAGATGCTAAAGGGATTGAAGTCTCGATAGATATGTTGCCTTTACATTTCACAACAAGGGGGAGGGGAAATGGTAAGATGCAAAGATGACTTCACTACGAAATTTCCGTGGTGTAACAACCTGATGCATCTACTTTGGTGGGTCACCACAAAACCTTATTGTTCCTTTTCATGCAGGTAAGTTTCCTATTCACAAGTGTGTTTATTTATTCGCATGTTTGATTTACTTTTTGTAGGTGTGTCTACTTTCTACAAGTTTATTTCCCACAAGTGTTTTTTTTTATGATAAAGTGTTATGCAAAGTGTGTTTATTTATTTGCATGTTTGGGTGTGTTTATTTCTTTCTTGATAATTTGCAAGTTTGTAAGAAGTATGTTTCTTTCTTAAAGTAGTTTGTTTTAATTTTACAACAAGATTTTTAAACCTTAAAATTTTTTTGTGGAGGCACTATAAGATCCTTGCTACTGATACATTTATGAAGCAGGATTTTTGGAGCAATACAAACTTAAGGATGCTCAAGAATTTGTTGAGCAAAGAAGGGATCATTACCACAAATAATTTCTTTGACCCTTGTTCTCATATTAGATTTAGATTTGAAGGGAAGTTTACTTTACAAAAGAGACAACAGATCCATGGGCACACTCGGCATGAAGATCCATTAATATATCCTTCCACATTGGTTGAAGGAGCCCAAGAATTATGGAATAGGGCTGATGAAGAACAATAGTTGGAACCCGAAATTGAAGAATTCCTTGCTTGTTTAGCACCACATGAGGAGTATGTACTAGAAGATTCACTATGTATAGTAATGAAATATGTTATAATGAAGCTTTGCAAATTGGGAATTCAATGAACATTGGTATGAGTCAGTCGTATAGTCCTTGACCTCCATTTTTTTAGCAATTCTTAAAATCCAGATCATGTGAGAAGTTGACTCCTCATATTCGGGTATTTGTTAACATATATTTTTCAACATTGGATATGAGTATTTTAAGAATTATGATTCGTAGATGGTTACAATGGAAATATGCATACACTTGAAGAGATATTATTATTTCTACTAGAATAGTGAAATAGTGTAGGTAAATAAATGAAAAAAAAAAGAGAAAAAAGAGAAAAATAAGCTTTGTTGTGAAAACCAACTTGTCTGGCGCAACCTAGCAGGGGCCTATTTAAAAAACCAAGAAAATGGATGACTAGAATCCAAAATAAAGTTTATTTGTGATGTCTATTTCCTTTCTACAAAATAATTTTGGTTCTATGCTAAACTGGATGATGGGAGATTCATTAAGGATTTCCTTCCAACAAGTTTCAACCCATCGACTTCATAACATTTTCTGGGTCTAAAACTCGAGAAATTATTGGGTACCCTGGAGCCTGCATGCCTTAATGGCAGGGATCCTTGTCATTTTTTAAGNGATTTCCTTCCAACAAGTTTCAACCCATCGACTTCATAACATTTTCTGGGTCTAAAACTCGAGAAATTATTGGGTACCCTGGAGCCTGCATGCCTTAATGGCAGGTATCCTTGTCATTTTATAAGTAAATAAATTAATTTTTTCTTAGCAAAGTGAATTCTACAGCTCATTTGACTTCAACAAATCTATTCATGACTGTTGGGATGTACCAAGTTCCTTGATTTCCATTAACATTAAGGGTGGAATATCTCGCATTGGTTAACAACTCTCATCATTGGTTGGTAATCCAATGATTCCAACCTATGTTCAACATCAATAAATTTATTCACATAGGTAGGACTGCACAAAAAGGATGTGGATGAAGACCTTGCAGCTCATTAGAAATCATAGGTTTTTTTGAAACAATCTGGTTCCAACAGTTTGTAGCCTTTATTTCAGAATTGGCAATTCAATACAGATACCATTTTTTCTTCAGCAGTACAAAGTCAGGAAATACAGTGGTCAAATATTCCTATCAGTGGTATCATTATTGTGGCAACATAATCCTTCTTATGTTGTAGCAGAGAACAATTTACAGAAATTCCACTCTGGCACAAAAATTGCACTATGAAGCATAAATTCTGGCATTCAAGATATTCATATCTACTTTGGTACAAATTATTTCCAGAGGTAAATTTATTTGAGGTAACGATTTCTGCCTAGAATCTATTTAAGTTATTGAATTTAAGGAAATTTTATTATAAAAACAAATTATACGGATAATACTTGCTTCTTTACCTTTCCATTTGTATCTTTTCCCTTATATATTATACTCCATTGGCATTACACATTGGGTTCCTATATCCGCCTTGATATAATCCAAGTGAACCATGTCATTACCCTATCCTACCTTTTTTACCTTGGTTTGTCTTTCCTTATGTAGAAATTCGAAACCTTATGCATGTATCTCTTAATCCACTCATTCGAATAATTGAAAAGATTCAAATGAGTATGATGATTTTGTAATCTATGTTCCCTCTGCATTTTCATTCATGATGTCTCTACCCTTGTGAATTCATTATTCTCCATGCATTTGAATAACATTGTGTAGTGCAACTCGGGATTACATGTTACCATTCATTAGAAACACTGCTATAATTTGATTATTCTTATAAGCTTATCCGATATAACCTGTTTGGTAACCAATTCCTGTTCCATCCTCTGACCTTCACCTAATTATAAATCTATGCATGGTGTTAAGCAAATTATGGGGTGGAAGGGGGTCTAACTCCATGAGCTGACTTCCATTTCTATGTTGGAAGGTTAACCTGAATTCAATGCATGCAAATCAATATTTGTGGGCACCAAACGGTATGAGTTCTTTCAGAAGTTTCGAGGGTATGATGATGAAGTAGCATTGAATTTCACTGAAGGGTTTGATGGAAAAGTTGCCCATATGGGTGATTTTATTATGGTAGTCTCTGAGAGGGTAATAGCTCATGCTACTGGCTTTCCTTGAATGAGAGCATGATGGTTTAAGAATATGCCAGTAGAACGCTCAAAATGCATCAGATTTATGAAGAAAGAATATCAATCTCTAAGTTGGAAGAAGGTTTTTCCTCGGAACTGGTTGGAAGAAGAATGGTGCAATGTGTTGTATGTATTGCAGAAATATCTAACCTGCAAAGGGAGGTATGTAACCATCTTGAATTATCGTATTCACCTGCTCTTATATTTTGAAGATGGGTTGGAGATGAACCTTCCACATTTTTTGTACAAAAGTCTAGCTAAAATGTCTAGACAAGTTTAGAACCATCCTGACAACCCTCATAACCATATTTTGATTAACCATGGTTTGATTAAGCTAAAATGTCTGATAACCCTCATAACCATGGTTTGATTAAGCTTCTGGTTGAAAATTAATTATGTATTCGTAAGGATATTTGGGATAGTTTTGTAAACAGAGTTTGGGGTCTCCCTTCATCTGAAAGCCCTCCTTCTCCACACATTCAAGTTTCTACTCAGTTTGGATGTCGTGAGCTCGAACCCGTTCTAGACCAAGAGACAGAACCACCCCTAATTGATATTTTCTCCACTGTATTAAAAATGAAACAACGTCAGCCTAGGAGCCACATTGTTGCAAAACCCACAATACTATGGAGAACCACCATAAATATGGCTAGACAACTTGTTAAACCCTCAAATTCAACCCACAATATATAAAGGCCTGTTTTGATTGATCTGGATGAATATCCTAAGTCAGAACCAAACTCCAATGTATAGAATCCTATTTTGGTTGACTAGAATAATTCCCCAAGTTAGAACCAGACCCCCCTAGGAAGAAAAAACAAAAGAGTATTTCAAGCCAACTTCCTTCGTCGTCTCCCCAAAAACCTAACTTTAAATATGGTGAATAGTATGATTTTATTCTTCCTGATTTTGTTTTTGAACCTGTAAACCCTCAGTCACATGAAGATCCTCTTGCTTCAATGTTTGTCCATGTGGAGTATAATCCTGAATTGTTTAATCCTCAACAATTTGACTATGGGTTTCCCGAAGATAACTCACCTGCACATGAATTATGTGGTGAACATATAACTATAGTTTCTTCCACTTCAGCCATACCCTCTATAATTTTCTAGCAGCATAAGAAAAACAAGAATATTAAGTAGCTTAAAGTTGTACTCGAATCATACAAGAAATCCCAAGAGAAAAAAGACCTGTTGGTGGCAGAATCTGAAGAAAAAAATGAGCAGTTGAGAATTTATAATCTCAAACATCTACATAATAATATAGAATATAAAATTAAAGGAGAAGCATGCTAAAACAGTTGTGCGCATCAGATGACTTCAAAAATTAGTAAGGAATTGGAGAGTTGAGGCCTTCAAGCACTTAGCACACATTCGTCTGTTAAAGAATAAATTGAAGGTGAAAGAAAACCCCGCCAGTGGGAAACTGAACATTGTGGCCAATACCACATAAGTTCCGTTAGTGGTATTGAAACTCAAATTTGAAATTTTGCAGTCTCTGGAAGGCATGTTTGCATGAGGACATGCAGATAGACAATCATGGAAGAGATGTTGGCTCGCTGAATTAATGCTTTTTGCACCTTCCTGATGCTAGTTTTGTTTCTCCTCTTGATCATTTTACCTATAAAACCACCCATATCTTTGAGCATTCACCTAGTTACTCAACAAGAATAGTCAGGTATAATTGTTTATTAAAAACCTTCAATTTCCTTTAATTCAATGTCTTAAATGTAATGCTTAGGAACTCATGACTAACCATGATAGATTCTACAACATATTGTGATTTCAACAACATATTTGGGATTTGGTGGCATCCTTTTATTTCTGGAATAACCAAGTTCAACCTTTGGTCAACCATATTCGTACTTCAGAAGCTTCCAGTTGTACACCTAGGATCCCAGTATATCATGTTCACCACCAGTTTAGATTGGTTGATCAATTCATGCATGAGGATTAACGAATTATTCATCTCTATGCACCGTGTGTCATAGAGATGAAGATTTGATATCGGTCTGATACATTTTTAGGCATTAAATGATGGAACCACTTATTCTCTGAATCAGGTATGTAATTTCAATAGAGGATAGAGACTGTTGCTGGAGGATCAGATTAACTATTTAGTTCCTGAATTATAAATAGATGGATTTGTATGTAACATGATATGGAGGAATTACAATGGTTAAAGAAGGATTTTTTGATCTGAATAAAACAACCGAGATTGAACTCAAATATGATTTTGTGCTATTACTTTAATTAATGTTTTACATATTTCTATATACTGTAATTTAAATCGTTTCTATTTAAAATGTTTTCTTGATTTTATTATGTGTCTATAACTTAAAGTTAAATTCAGCAGGTTGTTTAAGGACTTTTGGTCCTGTTGGAAAGGATCCACCAGGAGGACCATGAGCCCTTTTTATTTAGTTTTATTTAATGTTAGTATAAATAGTTAATTAATTATTTTCTTTAATTTTCAGTTTATTATTATTAGTTGTAAGAATTTCACTTCGTAGAATTGATAGCGATTGTTGCAAAGAATTTATTTATGCTCTCGTTATACTTCCTATTGTTCTACCATCGTTGAATTGATGTACATAATGTTTGATGATTTAGAAGCGAGCTCAAATTTTTGCATAGAAGAGATCTAGGTGTAGTATCCTTTTAAATTTTAAGTTCCATAGATTTATAACTTTGATTTTCTGCTGTAACTTTGAATTTTAGTTTAGCCTTTGTAGGTTTGAATTTTTGAACGTAAGAGATTTAGTTGTATTATTCTTTTTTAATCTTAAGGTCTGTAAGTTTAAATTTTATTTATCTTGTTGTAGCTTTAGATGCAAGTTTAATTCATGTAGTTACAATTTTGGCAGCAACTCATTTTAAATTGTATTGAACAGTAAACTTTGTGTTGAGATCAGTTCTTAAACTTACAGTTTACTTTCTATCACATACTCTGTTTTATGTGTTGCTGCATAGTTTTCTGTACATTTAAACTAGTTTCCGAATCATATCAATTTGAGCAATTATCATAAGAATCTTACAATTTAAGGGATATGTTTTTCAATTAGGTTTATATCGAATTTAGCTTGAGGAGTATTTCACTTTCATACCTTTTCTTTTATTAAATCTTGAAAATTTGAGTGCTCTATAGAATTTGGATTTTTGTATTTAGTTAGCACTAGGACCTTAATATTGAATATAGTTGATTATTACTAGATTATGTGAGATTAGGATAGATTAATATTTAATCCTGCACATATAGTGTTTGCATCTCACAAGCTACCTCCCTAGTTGAAAATTTAATACTGGGAATTATTTGACATATAAATTCACCAACAATGACATGACTAGATGTGTTGATGATTGTGACGAGAGAATACCTTCCTATTTAAGAGGGAGTTTTGTTGTATTTGTAACTTCGAAATATATTATGATGTATATTATTATTGTATATTGTTGTACCCCCATCAGATATGTGTTTCCCTCCTTTTGGGGTTTCATTATTGTATATGGTCATTGAGGTAAGCCCTCCATTGTAAGTCAGGGAAATAGTCCCCAAGTTGAATATAATAAAATGTATGTTTGAGTCTCCCTAGGTGAAGTCGACCTTGCTAAGGTAAGAGGTTGACCCAATTAAGTTATTAGGTCAGTCACATGATGTGTATAAATAGGGAGGTTCCCTCCCTCATTTATACACACACACACTCACTCAAGTTCACATGAGAAGAGAGAGACAGAGAGAGAGAGAGTGTTGCAGAAGACTTCTTATTCTTGGGTTTTTCCATCTTGTGATATTGTCTTAGTGACGAAACTATTATGAGCAAGTTTGTGGGGTTTTCTCCTTTATTGTTCCCCCAAGTAAAATATTAGTGTCTTATGTATTTGCTCTATCTTATGCATCTTGTTGTGTTTTTTATTATTTATCTGATTAGATAAAGATCCCAATAAATTTGAATAAAATTAGAAAAACTAACAGTAGTAAGTGATGAACTTCAACCGTGTACCCAAATTTGCAAAAAGACTTTTCCATAAATTATAAGTAAATCTTGTGTCATGGTCAGTTACAATTGGTTTGGGTAACCCATGCAATTTGAATATTTCTTTCATGGATATTCTATCTAGCTCTTCAATATTGTAAGAATATATAAATAGGATAAAATGTGTTTCCTTAGCCAATTTATCCACCAAAACCACGATGGAATCATGCTTCCTTGATGTAATTGTCAATCTGATAATAAAATCCATAGTTATCACTTCCCGTTTCAATTATGGAATTGGTATCAACTACAATAAACCTACAGGGTGTTGATGCTCAACCTTCACTTGCTGACATTTCATGCTTTTTGAAATATACTCAGCAATGCCTTTCTTCATTCTTGGCCAAAAATATTGCTTCCTGGCTATAGGAATTGTTTTCCGGTATCCTAGGTGATCGAAACATGACATTCTATGGATTTCATCTATAATAATTCTCCTCAAATCTGCCACATTAGCAATATGCATTCAATTTTTATAGGTAATAATTTCATCATCCTCCAAATGTAACCTCGTATCTAAATTTTATTGTTATAATTTGTATTTTATTTGCATCCGGACAACCTTCAACACTAGAGTCAATAATCCTTTGCCTTAAATCTGACTGGAAAATGATAATGATTGCCACATGTATTGCATGCATTTTCCTGTTGAGTGCATCATGCGCTTTATTTTATTTCCCCTCTATGTGTTTGATCTCAAAATTAAACTCACATAAAAACTCCAACCATCTAGCTTGCATGTAATTTAGTTTTGGCTCCTCAAATAAACATTTTAGACCATAGTGGTTTGTTCTAAGCTCAAATTTCCTGCCCATTGAATTGTACCTCCACATTTCCAAATCATGTGCTATGGAAGCAAACTCTAAATCATGGGTCGGTCTGGATCTTGGGTCTTGAGACCTGAGAGGCTTGAATGCCGAAAGAAGAGGATATTAAAGCTGTAAAATTGTTAACAATTGATCCATAGAGTAACATAGAGAAACTTAGAGTAAATAGGCTGTTAGGATTATATAATCCTCCCTTGTCCGTATATAGTCTATTATATCATTTTCCTAACTTAGGATTCATTTGCTAGAGTTTCGTGCCACCATGATATTGGCGCCACTGGTGCCATCAGTGCCATCGGTGCCAATCCCTACACTTTAGGAGCCACTCTGAGTTCCACCATCATCCTCCATCACTTGGTTACGGTTGGTAGGTAGTTATGATGATTCTTTCTTTAGTTACATTCAATCAGTATAGCACAAGTTATGCATGGTCGCATGGGGAAGTGGCACCTTTTTACACCTACCTTGTCAGTTTAAATGGTTTAGCTAGTTTAACTTGTTGTCGGAATGATTTAGTTATCCAGAGTTAGACTAGTGGATCCCATGCAGTGATTTAGATCCTCCTAGTTAGCCAATCAGTCAGGTTGAGTTGGTAGATTTGAATCTTATCCACATGATTCGAATTCTCCTTGTTGTAACATTATTGCATACTGCTGGAATAGTGTAGATTAATGTTGTAATTTACTAATCAATTCTTATCAGTTTTCTCTGAAATTTGTCTTGTTCGGTGCACATTTTTCATTACATTCAACTGCACAATTATACCTTTAAATTTCACTCATTGCTTGTATATTAATGGTTCTAATCAAACATGGTATCAGAGTCGTGTTCAGGCTAGCAGCAAGTTTGTCCAACCTCCATTGTACACTAGAAGCAACTTGGTTTCCACATAATTACTGGAATTTGTGCCTTACTAACTCTGGATTTGTACAGAGAAGTCTCTACAGGTGTGACAGACCCTGAGAAAGTGTACATGTCGAGGTGGAAGGATTGAAACTAACATGATTGTGAATTGATTGTGTTTTTTGCAGTGTTACTTGCAGGTACCTATGTAGCTTGTTGAGAGATTGTCTACTTAGCAGGAAAATTGATGGATTCTACAACTCTTGTACCTAGGATCCTTACACCCTTCAACTATGTTTATTGGAGGGCAGGTAGGTAGGTCTCCTTGTGCAATCTTGGCCTATTTAGGATGACTATGGGAAGTGAGATAGAGCCCCATCACCCTGATGAGAAAAATAAGTTATTGAATCGGTTGGATGAATCCTTTGGCTTCCTATGCACTCACATGTCCCGATAACTTCTCTTTCATCTTGAGCGATTGGAGACTCCAAAAGAATATTGGGAAAATATTAAACTCTTGTTTGGAAAACAAGATGAGCATTGAGGGCACATACTAGAGAATGAGCTCATTGCATTTCATCCTAGCAGTTTCGAAACTATCAAGCAGTTTTTCACAAAATTCAAATCTCTAACAATACAGTGTAAACAAAGCGGAATAGAGAGGAAAAATGAGCAACTTTTGATGTCTATGCTCAACAAAATTGGTTCCGAGTACTCTGCCTTTGTATCTACCTTCGATTCCGGAAGAGCCTTCATCCCCAATTGGAAGATGCCTTCTCTAGGCATATTTGTTGAGTCCTTAATACAGGAGCAGGATACATTGGTTCAAATGGGAGTGTTACAAACCTCCAAGAATCAAGCTCTTCTGATGTCAGACTCAAACAATATGCAATCCAGAGGGAAGCACAAGGGGAAGGAGCCTAAAGCCTCTGATTCGAAGCCAAAATAGAATAAAAAATATTTTAATGGAGCCTTGAGTTCTAGAAAAGAGAAGACTAAGTGTCCATATTGTATGAGAGGCTTTCATCCAGAAATCCAATGCATGAAGAAGACCCTGAACCAGTTGACAACACTCCTTGAACAAAACAATATTTCCCTTCCACAAGGTGCAAAGATGTTTGATGTTGGAGAGAATACTAAAGAATATGAGAGGTGCCTTGCTTTGAAATAAGGCCTCACTCCATAGAAGGCTTACTTGATAGATCCTGGAGGATCCAACCACATGGTTTCCTCCAAGGAATATTTCACTACTCTCACTCTATCAGGAGGACCTAGCACTCATATGGGATGTGACTCCCAAATCCTAGCTGATGGGAGAGTTTCTATTAAAATATAGAATTATTATTTCAAGAATGCACTCGATGTTCCCTCTTATGCATCAAAGCAAGTTGTTCAATATGAAGAAGCAGCAGCATATTTCACACAGTCAATTCGAATTGAAGAAAGTCTCCTTGAAGTGACTCCTTCTCTTGCCGCTCCGAAAGTTTATGAGATCTCTGGTATCTCATATTCTCATGGAGCCGATCCATAAGAATACATTCAAATCTCTGTTATTGAAGAAAAAATATCCATCCATTCTATGTAAACATTCTCCAGTAATTCTTTTATTTTGAATTATGTGCAAAGTTTGCCAGTAATTGTTTTAGAAAATGAAGAGGAATATGATTTGTCAATCTCTAATGTTGCTGCTGGTGTGCAGAAAATTAATACTTTGGATTTTTTGGAAGAAATATCATATTTTAGGAGTGATCCATTCACTCTCTTTAATCTAGAGCTTCCAACAAATTCCTACATGATTGCTTGCACCAATGCTCATAATTTTCTTGAAGAAGGAGAAAACTGTGCATCTACCATTTCGGTGGGGAACTTGGAAACTTTGTTCCATACTCTTAGATCTGATATGAACTTATTTGGACCTTATATGACCTTATTTGGTTCAATTTTAAATTTTCAAGAGCCTCCAATCATGTTTGTAGTTGTTCTCATCAATTTTGGTGTGAAAAATCAAGTACTGCAAGTCTCTTTCAAAATTATTGTTGGGGATTTGATGTCATTTTTCTCTCATGAGTTTGATGATATTAGTTTTTGTGGATCATTAGTTATTTTTGAAGCTATATCAGATTATGGAGCTCAAGCATTCTCTCTCCATATTCCTAGGGCTTCTCTACCTTTCTATTTGATCACATGCTCATCTCCTCACAAAACTAGTAAAGATAGAGACATTCTGCATTCGCCTGGACACTTGATCCTAACACTTGGAGCTAATTTTACCTCACATGGTTTGATGTTCAAGGCTGCAATATGTCAGTTTCTTGGGTTTTCCTTACATGGTTTGAATTCTCAAGAACTTTTTCTCTCTCATCAGTTGATATCAGTTGCTCTACATGGGTCTAGTTTTCATCTTGCTGATGTCTATGTTTCTGATTTAGTTGAGCGTATTTTTCTTCCTCCAAAGAGGAAAATTCCTCCTGACATAATGATTTATTTTGGAGAGGTTCACATGCATAGTTCCAGGATTTTGTTGCACAGAAGAACCAAACTATTGCATTGATGTTGCAAAGTGCTGCAAAATTTTGACAAAGTTTTATTCAAAACTTGTTTTCTTGTTTCACTGCTTATCTTGAGGGGTTTTCCCATGCAGTGATTTAGACACTCATAGTTAGCGAGTCAGTCAGGTTGAGTTGGTAGATTAGAATCTTATAGACATGATTCTAATTCTCATTATTGTAACACTATTGTATACTTCTAGAATAATGAAGATTAATTTTATAATTTACTGATCAATTATTATCAGTTTTCTCTAAAAAAATTCTTGTTCAGTGACCTTTTTCATTCCATTCAACTGCACAGTTAGACCTTTCAATTTCACTCATTTCTTGTAGATAAATGGGTTCAATAATTCAAACATAGGCCATATGGAGGGGTGAGGATCAAAGAGGGCTCTTTGATCCTCACCTCTCAAACTAAAGGAAGAAAGACACTTAGAACCAATAACTCAAAAATAACTTCATAGAATAAGAGAGAGGTTGGGTGCCAAAAATCCTTGAATGCTTTATTGAGAAGGCATAGAGCCTTTTTATAACATTATTACAATGTTCCTTGGGGCCATACCATGGGTTTTCAAATACCATGGATGTGAGAGGTACAATGTGCCTTGAATCCACACCATGGAATAAAACCATGGGTTTTCAAATACCATGGATGGGAGAGGGAGGCCTCTCCATTTAATTCCTTATATGACTTATACATCAAAATTTAGACCACATTCCCCCTAAAATTCAGATCATTCTTCCCCCGTTAGAAAATGATGGTCCCCATCATTTCATGCTAAAAACATATTCATGATTACAATGTGTCAATTTCCAATGAAGAGAAGGCCCATTGTGAGTTTAACCCATAACTCTGGGTTTTGTGTGGTTGGCCCATAACCATGGGTTTTGTGTGGTTAACCCATAACCATGACTGTGGGTTTTTTGTGGTTGACCTAAACCATGGGTTTTGTATGGTTGACCCATAACCATAATCGTGGGTTTTGTGTGGTTAACCCATAACCATGACTGTGGGTTTTTTGTGGTTGACCTAAACCATGGGTTTTGTATGGTTGACCCATAACCATAATCGTGGGTTTTGTGTGGTTGACCCAAAACCATGATTATAATACAAAACTGTGGGTTTTGTGTGGTTGTCCCATAACCATGGGTTTTATGTGGTTGACTCATAACCATGGGTTTGTGTACTTAACCGGTAACCATTATTACAATAGGATTTAATAAAAGTCCAAAAATTGAAAAAATCATGATCTTTGGTGCAATTGATGTCTTACTGCAAATCTATTCATAGCTTCTTATGCAGACAATGAAATTGAATTCTGTTGAAGACCCATTTCAGATATAGAAGATTTCTTTCCAGCCATATAACATAGTTTCTCTTTGGTGGCCCAAGGAATGAGCAAACGTTTTCTAAATCTCAGGGGATGCACGCGCACTATTTTTGCATACATATGTTGCTTCAATTGATGATATCTCTCAAACCAAAACTCCAAATGAAAAACCGTGAAATACTCATTTTATATGACAAAAATACCTTTCCAATGAGATATGGTAGAGAATTTGAGATGTTATCTGGATTCTATGATACTTGTTTAAATTTTTTGTATGTGAGGTTGCATTGTGTACAAACATGTGCTGCTTCAAACAAGCATATCTCATAAACCAAGAAGCCAAATGAAAAACCGTGAAATACTCATTTTAGATGATGAAAAAAAATTCAAATGAGATATGGATCAATACCCTTTGAAACATATTGTAGAGATCATAACATATCTCTAAATTTTGCAGAAGTGAGTCATCCTCCATAGATTGATGAGTGTAGGTTGCCAAGGGTTTTTAGAGAAACGTAGAGTGTTGTAGAGATCATGGAATCTCTGGATGCAACATAGAAACTAGTGTATGGACCAACAAATAGACTCTGAGAGTCATAAAGGAGGTTGAAAATTCCTACATATATTTGAATCCAAACTATGTTCAAACCCTCATTCCCATGGAATGGTTACCTGTTATGATACCACTGATCCAGATATTTGGGGTTGAGACCCGGGAGGTTGAATGCCAAAATAGGAGGAGATTAAATCTCTAAACTTTGTTAACAATTGATCCATATAGTAATATAGAGAAAAATAGAGTAAATATTCCATATGGAGGGGTGAGTATCAAAGAGGGTTCTTTGAGCCTCACCTACCAAACTATACTAAGAAAGACACTTAGAACTAGTAACTAAAAAATAAATTAATAGAATAAGAGAAAGGATGGATACCAAAAATCCTTGAATGATTTATTGAGAAGGCATAGAGCCTTTTTTATAAGATTATTACAATGTTCCTTGGGGCCATACCATGGGTTGTGAAATACAATGGATGGGAGAGGTATTGTAATACCCCCGGTCTTGACCCCGGTTGCATTAAAAGATACATGATGTATATATTGTAATTAATTATGGTGTGGAGCTAAGGGAAAAATCCCCACCATTGATTATGTTGTGTTATGTTTCGGCAATGGGGATCATTGCCGATGGTATATCGTGCTAACCGGCACATTATAGTTTTGGCATCATGTAAATATGCACATTAATTATAATGAACCTACAGCCAACTACGACGGTGCAATGTTAATGAAAAGGGCATGATTTCCAAAGGTTAAGAGGGGGGATTGCCTAACCCATGGGAGCCATTGAGAGATTTCCATGTGTCAACCACCAATTTAAAACTCCTGTTGTTAGTTGGGAGCAGTTATTGCTGAATAGTGGTGGGTGTGGCAGGGCTGTCAATCCTTGCCCACGTTCCCACTCCACCAGTGGACTCTTCCTCTTCACATCGCTTGGACAGAGGGGTAACAATCCATTCTCTCCACACTTCCACTCATGGTTTTTGGTATTGTTCATCTCACACAGGCAGTCAGAGGGTCTGCTCGGGGAGGAATTTCGCTGATTGTAGTCTATGTAAGTTTCCCTTCACGATGGGGAGCACTGTTTACCTCACACATAGGTCAGGGGTGTGTTCTCCTACATCGAGCTTGAAGAGCGGCCTGAGAGGCACGATTTTGGTTGTGTAAGCTTTCCCCTGCCGATTTGTGGTCTGCGTATGTGTTTTCCCTTGTCAATGTTGGGATTTTGGCTTCTATCCCATTTGTGGATTGTGTAATGCTGCAGTGGTTTCATTGTGAAATTGGGGTTGTTGTTCTTCCCCTGGTTTTGGGTTGCTGTGTGTGAAAGTATCTTTTGGGTTGCCGCTGAGTTGTTTTGGCCACGCTAGGGCCAAGAACAACTCTAAATTCCCTTGTTTGGCTTGAGCCGCATTCCCCATCTTTGGGTTGTCACCCCGTTTCCTTTGGTTTTTCTTCACAGAGCTATGAACTGATTGTTTTTACTGTAGGTATGCAATGGTTGGTCTTCGGACTGTGTGGAGTGGGATTGAAAGCTGGGTATGCTTGAGAAACCTGGGTTTGGGAGCCACACAAAGAGAGTTAGATGGCTGGCTTCTTCTCCACAACCCCGAAAGAGCACTGGCAAGGGAAGTCAGGGCTTGAGGGACTGTGAAGCAGAGAAGAGACTGATTCCTAGTGTCGGGTGTGTGTGTGTGTCTTAGAAGTCAGGCTTGCTCTGGTGTAGGCATCCTTAGCTCTTCCATGAGTGCAGCAATTTAGCATTTAGCCTTTCCTAGCTCCTTGACATCCTGATAAACCCAACTATGTTGACTTGGCTGTATTGTGTATCCTTGGCTATGTGTAATCCTGCTTAGTCCCTTATTCCTTGGGGAATCATGCCTAGCTCGGGGGTGGCAGTGTTCTTGAGAGATTGATGAGCATGTTGGCCTATGGTTGGGTGGAATGTTGCAGCGACGTAGCTGGTTGTAGGACAAGATATTTATAAGATAAGCATTCTTGTCTATTTTGCTTCTACATTTACATTTACCATCTATTGTCTAATGAATCATGATAAACATGTTGATGCCTAAATGAATGTATGTTGTTTCCGCTGTGCATATGAATGACCAGACATCTTAGTATGTTTTATGTTTGAGCATTTTATTTTAGTTTATATGCATGTTCATGTTCATGGGGCTATTTTCCCAGAGGTTTTAGATGGTTTGGTAACATCCTCTTCGCTAGTTGGAGGGTCGGGGACGTTACAGTGTGGTATCAGAGCTCACATTGTAGCATGGGCCTGAATGGGCCGTGAAGATGCAGTGACAGAGCCATCATTGCAGCATTTGGGCCTCTGAGGGCCATGAAAGATTAGCTAGCAGAGGCAAGTTGCCTTCTTCCCAGCAGAGATTAGAAATTATGGTAGAAATTTTTTTC
Organism: Pseudotsuga menziesii; assembly: GCA_001517045.1. NCBI lineage: Eukaryota > Viridiplantae > Streptophyta > Pinopsida > Pinales > Pinaceae > Pseudotsuga > Pseudotsuga menziesii. Next base: position 157,273 of record LPNX010926086.1, on the reverse strand, counting down.
TTGAAAAATTTTGTTGAAAAATATCCTAAGTGCCAAGCTCGTCAGGTCATCGGAGAACTAAGTGGGAATATTCTCTGATACATCAGAAATTATAGGCTGAAGGCCACCTAACAAAGGGCAGGCATAAAGGATTTTGAAAATTCTTCTAAGTGATAGACCGTTGGCGCATCGAAAGACTTAGTGGGAAGCCCTTCTGATGCAACGGACAGATTAGTCTAACGGCCATCCGATATAGACCCCGGCCATCGAAGAAGTCTAGTTGATTAGATCGGTGACAATTACAAGAAGGGAGAGCCAATGATGAAGACAGAACCGAAGGGTTTCAACAGAAAATAGTTGAAGGTGGAGCTGCGGTTTCGGTGGAGATCTCCCGAAGACCACCGAAATGTCGACGAAACTTAGTTGTTTGAGGTGCCAATACGTCGACGGAGGATAGAAGACGTAAGCATCGAAGTGATGGTAGAAAAGATAGGAAGTTAGTTGGTGAAGCCGCTAACAGCGGCGACAGAAAGAAGACTTAAGGAGAAAATTTTCTAAGTCATGAAACCATCGATGATCGACGAAGTTTAGAGGTTTGGATCGCCGATGATTAGGCGATGAAGTCGATGAAACGTCATCGCCATCAATGAAAGTTATAAGATTGGAGCACCGATTGGTAGAAGTTAGTTGACGGAACCGCCGAAACGTCAGCTCACCTAGTCGGGACCATCGGCAAAATTTAGAGGATGGAGCTGCCGATGCGGTGGCTGACGTCGGAAGAAATTATTTGTTTGGTCGCCAATGAACATCGAAAATATTTAGTTGTATGTGTGTCCGCCATTGCGGCTGCCATGTGGACTAGCACTCCGACGACTCGAAGGTAAACCTTCGATGCTCCGATCGTCGACACATCGGAGGAAATTTGTTGTTGGATCACCGCAATGTCAAAAAAGTTTAGTGGTTTGGGTTACCGACACAGCAGACCCGTTTAGTTTTGGATCACCGACACTTAATGTTTAGAGCTCCGATCCGCCGACGGGTTTGTGGACCGCGGACACCACAGTGGATCTGTTGACCGCCATTGCGGAAGACTATGGGATTAACCATCTGAGGAGCGAGTGGTTAGTTGCTCCTACCACCGATGCCGTAGTGGATAGAACTTCCAACAGCCAATGGAGTATTAGGGTCTGCGGAACCCACAGTGGGATCGCTGCCCACCGTTGCAGCCACCTAAGAGACTATTTATCCGATGAATAATGGTTCTTATTGCTGCTACTGTATCCTAGTTCGTTTCATCGCCGATGCCGTTGGGGTTGACTGTTTTGACCGCCGACATGGTTAGGGCCGTGAAGGCCACAGGGAGTTTGCTGCCCGCCGTTGCAGCCGCCTAAGGGACTATTCCCCCGATGCATAGTGCATCCGATTGTCAATATGCAACAAACCTTGGCCTCACTGATAAATGTTCTAGAAGGCTCACATTGGAAAACTATAATCGATGGAACTGCCGATACGACAGAAAATTATTGTTGATAGGGCCGCCGACGAGCACCAGAGAAATTTCTTGCTTAGATCGCCGGAGTGTCAGAATTTTAGATGGGATGAGACCCGATCTGAAAAAGAAATTTGGGTTTTTCAAGTGGATTTATTAGCGATTTTTTTTTTACAGTTTTTCAGTGGATTTTTCAGCAGTTTTGGGCTGAAAAGGAAGAAGAATTCTAGGTGGCTAAAGTTGGCATTTCAGACCGAAATACAGTTGTGTGTTTTGCCTAAATTTGGTGAAAATCATCATCTTAGAAGTGATGTGGTTTTCACACCCAAGGTCAGAATGAAGCATGTGGATAGGCGTTCGAAAGCTTATCCAACAGGGAACAAGTAAAAATCACCAGAATTTGAGTGCGGAGCAGCAACGTACTAGTGATTGATTGAAAAATAAATGTGCTACTGTCAATGTCGACAAATCCGGGAATTGCATGCTTAGAGGTAGCAAGACCATGAAGTCAAACCAGCTGTTGTGTGAAAGAGGAGTTCCATGCAAAGATGAGGTACTTGAAAAGGGAAATTTCCTTAAACCCTGTCTTGCTAATTATAATTACATTTTATAAGTTTCGTACATAAAATGTATGAGGATATGCCTTGCATGCATAGGATATTACGTGTTGGTAAGAGTAGTGAGAATTATACATTTATAATGAACCACTAATGGTAATTAGTGCATTGGTGTTGGCATTAGTGGGAAAACCAACGACAACATGGACATGGCTGAATATGTTGCTGATACTGACGAATGTGACCAGCAACCCTATGGAGAAAGGGAAAAGGCAACAAGTCCATAATCAAAAGTTGGTGAGCGAATTCTGCAATCTCCTGCAAGAGACCAACCAAACTGGTAATGTCAAGGGTGTAAATAGGATCCATGCAGGTAATGGTTTAATTATAACAATTGCATGGAGTGGTAAAAGCAAGAGGTCTCATACCATGTGGGTATTTGAAAATTATACTACATTCATATAGAAATGTATCATGCATGTATATGTTGTTATGAGCTTAGTAGCCCAAAAAAAATAAGTACTGATGGTCTTGATTATAGCAATGCATCCTATATGAAGTAGTCATGGTTAGGCCATGCATGGTATGTTTGAATGCATAGTATTCTTGAATCAATGCAAGGTAGCATTGAGTGGATATGCATTAAAAGATTTCATAAATCTTGTGGTTATGCATTGAATAGATGCATATGAAAAGTATGAGTAAATGTTGTAGATATGCATACATAAGTATGGGTGCAAATGTTGTGATGCATTGCATGAATGCATCGAGATAGTGCATGTGTCATTATGAATAACTAATGGTTGAAACGATGAATTGATGATAATTATGGAACCGTTTCAAGAGTTGTTATGGATGCAGGATAGTAAGTGAATGAAGAGGGTAGTCATGATCGATTGGCTGCCGAAAATGCTCTATGGAAGGGCAAGGTGGTACAAATGATACGCTTGTGAAGTAAGGATTATCTAAACATTTCATTTTGGCATAAATGATGTGACCTTGCAACTTTAGTAGGATAATGATTCATGTAAAGTAAATGAGTTTTGGTAATATTGATATGCTAATAGCTGGAAGTATTTGAATTCTATGATTCTGAAAATACTTCAGTGATTGTTGCAACAATGGAAAAAGTTATATGCATCAAGACTTACCAAGTGTTTGGTTGATTGAAGTTCAGATTTCAGGTAGATTGTTTGGGGCATGGAAAAGTGGGTAAGACCATGACAAAGACCGGAATATGCCATGTGAAAGAGCCAAACCTCATGAGACTCTCATGGTTGCGAAAATAGTCTGTATGCATAATGAGTTGTCAATTTGAATTTGTAAATTTTAGATTTGAGAAATTGCTAACAACTACTAATCACTATTGGCTTGCATAGAATTGTGTCAGGAGGACGTGTTGTAAGTGGATGTTCATGTGATGCTAGTAAGCATAAAACTATAATGGGAATAGTGGTGTTGCTTACAAGAGACCAACAAATGAGGATCACCTCATTGCTAAGCAAATCAATTTCTGTAGTAGATAGAGTTGCAAATTCCTATTGAATTTAATTACTAATGTCATTGCTTGGTTATGGAACAATCAATTTGGATTGTATTATCAGATAATGATTGACTGTTTGGCTACTTGATGAATGTGCCAGGGGTACACATTGCAGGAATACCATGTGTGATGGCCTGAAGGAGCAATGGCTAAATGGGGAGGTTCTCCCCTATCTTGGAAATGGGTTTCGGGTGAAACTCCATTGGACATTTTGGAAATGTCTCATCTGCACTACATGTTTGGTAAGCAACATGAGTGAGATGGTATAGATTATGTCGATAAGACATGTGTAGATCTGAAATGTAAAAATGAGTTGGGATGGCAAACCGAGGGACTGTCAACTCAGAGAAGGGAGCCCCCATTCCTCCTTAGCGAAGGAATACTGCCTCGGCAAATGGATAAGTGTTTTGTGACCCTAGCTAAGAATATGCATGTCAAATTGTTAAATTCCATATGCAAAGCATGTTTTGATTTTATTTCCATTATGACCGATTACTTGAGTATGAATAGGGCCTCCATGGCACACACCGGAGAAGGGTGCACACTTTCCCGATGTCGGGTCATGAAAGGGTTTTCAATATTGATTACACCCTAGGGAGTGGATGCACTCCTAGTGTCTCAATACTTGATAGTGAATGATATGAAATACGATTACAGTTTTAGAGCAATAACGTTGATGACTTTACTTATATTGCTTGTGTTGTCAGGCTAAATAGATGCAGTTGGGTGTTGCACACCAAAGAGAAAAGCGTAAACGGGAGATTATGGGAATGTTACAGTGTTGGCTTAACTGCCTGTAGTCTGAGAAACCCAACTATTATTTGGCTTGGCTGAGTAGCTTGATAAACCCAGTAGTGTATTGGCTTGATTGCCTGTAGCCTGATAAACCCAATTGTGTATTAGCTTGGCTAGACAGTATGATAAACCCAACTGTAGGTTGGCTTGACTGTGCTTGATATGTATAAAAGGGTATTGTTGATATAAGTGCATGTCTGATATAAGTGTATTGTTGATATAAGTGCGTTGATTGATATAAGTGTATTGTTGATATAAGTGCATGGCCTGATAAACCCAACTGTGTTGGCTTGGCTGATTTGTTCCTTCCCAGTCGATGTGAAGGTGTACTAGTTGGACATTAATTATTTGGTGTTGAGGAGCATCCTACATGCTGACCTAACATCCAAGTCCATAGGCAATCCCAAGGCTTGCAAAGCGAAGCAGGACCCTGTGGACCAAAGAGGAAACGCACATTACAGATAAGTATTGGATTATTTTGCAATTTCTTGCTTATGAATATACATGTGTATATGATTTGGTTATGATATTCTAAGCTCTTGTTGAAGAGATAAAAACCATTGAGAATAAACTAAACATGTGAATCTATTCACTATTTGAATATAGGTATCGCTGGGAGCGAGGACGATGAGAGCATCCTAGGGGTGCATGTGGACATGTGACTGTCCTGAAGAGCTCAGAATGAGTAGTAATGAAAAGGTGCTAGTGAGACTGTGAAGGTCCTAGCAGCTGAGACAAACTATGTGGGGAGGCTCCATGGTTGAGAGGCATGAAATAGGCCGGAGACACTAAGTGTCATGACCAAGAGGGATTGGTCCAACATTCACGGTGAAGTGAAAGAGGCTGAGAGCATGAAAACCACAGTGGTGGTGTGGGTTCCAGGATGGAACAAGACAAAGAGGGAAAAAAAACTCTTGCTGCTCTCTTTTTCCTTTTTTTATTATATATATGCGTATGCATTGTGAAAACAAAAGATTGTTGAAAGCATGTATGACTGAAAATAGAATGTGTTTATCTACTTCAAGTAAATTGTGAATGCTAGAATAGTTAATTCTCTACCCAAGAATGGACGTGAATGAGCTCATGTGCCTGATGGGAAGGCATGAAAAATATGAAAGTCTCCTTGATGCGGCTTGGACTATCATGCCAACTGGGCAATTAATTGATTGATTTAATGCCTATATTATGCTTGGTCTAACAGAATTTCAATGATGCATTCCACGGGTGAGAAAAGTGAAATCTAGTAGTGCACATTGATCATGGAAGCAGACCAAAAGCTATTGGACTTGGCTAGAAGTCTTCTTCAAACAATTGCCAAGACCCAAGAGAATCTTGGAGAGATGCTCAAGATACAGAAAAGGCAGAATGAGATGAACCACCAGATTTTTCAAGACTCTATTGGTTTGCAAAAGGAGGTAAAAATCCTTCTGGGAGCAATCCGTAAAGGAAAGGAAAGTGGATCAATGATGGGCCATTCGTCCAAGTGATCCATTAAGAAAAGTTCCAGGCATGAAGACTCAAAGGAAATTGTGCAGTTAAAGATGAAGCAGCCAACGAAATGTTGGAAATGCGGAGGATGTCATTACCGCGGGGACTACCCAACGAGGGAACATAAAGAGGGTAGCAACCACAAAGTTCCTAGACTTGGGGATGAGCCAAAAGCTGAGAACTAGCAAGAGAAGCTCATGGAAGCTGAGGGGCTTGGTCCTAAAAGTTCAAGTAAATAATTGAACATGGGACAGATCTGCAAAAATTTGAAATTTTGGTGTGCAAAATGTATATGTATTCTTATGTATTGGAACACCGAGGACGGTGTTATTCCAAGGGGGAGGGGATTGTAATACCCCCGGTCTTGACCTCGGTTGCATTAAAAGATACATGATGTATATATTGTAATTAATTGTGGTGTGGAGCTAAAGGCAAAAGCCCCACCTTCGATTAGGTTGTGTTATGTTTCGGCAATGGGGATTGTTGCCGATGGTATATTGTGCTAACCGGCACATTATAGTTTTGGCATCATGTAAATATGCACATTAATTAAAATGAACCTATAGCCAGCTACGATGATGCAATGTTAATGAAAAGGGCATGATCTCCTAAGGTTAAGGGGGGGATTGTCTAACCCGTGGGAGCCATTGAGAGATTGCCATGTGTTGACCACCCATTTGAAACTCCTGTTGTTAGTTGGGAGCAGTTATTGCTGAGTAGTGGTGGGTGTAGCAGGGCTATCAGTCCTTCCCACGTGCCCACTCCACCAGTGGACTCTTCCTCTTCACGTTGCTTGGACAGAGGGGCAACATTCCATTCTCTCCACTCTTCCACTCGCAATTTTTGGTCTTGTTCATCTCACGTAGGCAGTCGAAGGGTCTGCTCGGGGGGAACTTTTGTTGATTGTAGTCTATGTAAGTTTTCCTTCACAGGGGGGAGTACTGTTTACCTCACGTGCAGATCAGGGGTGTGTTCTCCTATGACGAGCTTGAAGAGCGGCCTGAGAGTAACGATTTCGACTGTGGAAGTTTTCCCCTGCCGATTTGTGGACTGCGTATGTGTTTTCCCCTGTCAATGTTGGGAGTTTTGCTTCTATCCCATTTACAGACTGTGTAATGCTGCCGTGGTTTCATTGTGAGATTGGGGTTGTTGTTCTTCCCCTAGTTTTGGGTTGCTGTGTGTGTAAGTATCTTTTGGGTTTCCGTTGAGTTGTTTTGGACATGCTAGGGCTAAGAACAACTCTAAATCACCTTGATTGGCTTGATCCGTGTTCCCCATCTTTGGATTGTCACCCTGTTTCCTTTGGTTTTTCTTCATAGAGCTGTGAACTGATTGTTTTTACTATGGGTATGTAGTGGTTGGTCTTCGGACTGTGTGGAGTGGGATTGAAAGCTGGGTATGCTTGAGAAACCTAGGTTTGGGAGCCACACAGAGAGAGCTAGATGGCTGGCTTCTTCTCCACAACCCCGGAAGAGCACTGGCTTCTCCACAACCCCGGAAGAGCACTGGCAAGGGAATTTAGGGCCCGAGGGATTGTGAAGCAGAGAAGGGACTGATTCCTGGTGTCGGGTGTGTGTGGGTTTCTTAGAAGTCAGGATAGCTCCAGTGTAGGCGTCCTTAGCTCTTCCATGAGCACACCAGTTTAGCATTCAGCCTTTCCTTGCTCCTTGATGACCTGATAAACCCAACTGTGTTGACTTGGCTATATTGTGTATCCTTGGCTATGTGTAAGCCTGCTTAGTCCCTTATTCCTTGGGGAATCATGCCTAGCTCGAGGGTGGTAGTGTTGCTGAGAGATTCATGAGCACGATGGCCTATGGTTGGGTGGAACGTTGCAGCAACGTAGCTGTTTACAGGACGAGATATTTATAAGATAAGCATTCTTGTCCATTTTGCTTCTACATTTACATTTACTGTCTATTGTCTAATGAATCATGATAAACATGTTGATGCCTAAATGGATGTATGTTGTTTCCGTTGTGCATATGAATGACCATACATCTTAGTATGTTTTATGTTTGAGCATTTTATTTTAGTTTATATGCATGTTCATGTTCATGGGGCTATTTTCCCAGAGGTTTTTGATGGTTTGGTAACGTCCTCTTCGCCGGTCGTAGGGTCAGGGACGTTACAGGTATAATGTGTCTTGAAGCCATAGCATGGAACAAAACCATTGGTTTTCAAATACCATGGATGGGAGAGGGCGGCATATCCATTTAATGATTTTTATGACTTATGCACCATAATTTAGACCATATGCCCCCTGAAATTCAGATCATGGGTAGCATAACTATTTTCACGTTGTTTGAGTTTCCTTGGCTCATAATAGACCACATGATTGGATTCCATAAGAACTACTCCAATTCCCTATTTACATGCATCAGTACACACCATAAAATCATTTTCAGTGTTTGAAATTCTTAAAATTGGAGAACTTGTAAAAAGATACTTCAATGGATGTAAGTTTTCTTCACATTTTTGTGTCCACTTAAATTCTATTCCTTTCTTTTGAAAATAAGTGTTGGGGTGTGCAACCTTCGAGAATCCTTCTATATTAATCAACAATGCCCATAAAATATATCACATATGCCACATTCTTTGGAGTCGACCATTTCATAATGGCCTCGATATTTTATGGATCCACCAATTTTCCTTCCTCTAAAATAATGTGAAACAAATAATGAATTTAATTCTAATATAAGTCACATTTACTTAGCTTTGAGTATCGTTAATGCTCCCTTATAACTTGCAAAGTCATCCTTAAATTCTCTTCATGTTCTTCTTCATTCTTAGAATAAATAAGAATTACATCTAGAAAAACATGAACAAACTTGTCCAAATACTTGTTGAAAACATTGTTCATGAGACAGATGAATGTAATTGGTGCATAATTGAGACCAAATGGAACCACCATGAACTCATAGTATCCATACCTTGTTATAAAGGTGTGTTTTGGATGTCTTATTCCTTGATTTTCACTTGATGGTAACCGGACCTCAATTCATTCTTTGAAAATACCTTTTATCCTCTCATTTGATAAAAAAGGATCATCAATTCGAGGCAATGGGTACTTATTCTTTACTATAACTTTGTTCAACTACCTATAGCTTATTCTTTACTGTAACTTTGTTCATATACCTATAACTTATTCTTTATTGTAACTTTGTTCATCTTCCTGTAATCAATACATGACTTGAGTGTTTCATCTTTCCTTTTCACAAATAGCATGGATTCTCTCCATGGAGACACACTTAGTAAAATGTACTTTTTTCCAATAGCACTTGCAATTGCTTTTTTAGCTATAGCAATTCTAGTGTACTCTTTTTGTATTTTTTCTTGGACACTGATGCAAATCCTGGCACAAAATAAATTGTGAAATCAATATTCGTATTCAGAGGAAGTTTTGGCACCTCATTAGGAAACAAATCCCTGAATTCTTGCAAGAAACTATGGCCTGACAACTTGGTAACTTCATTTTTTGACCTATATAATACATGGAATGCGCACAATTGAAAACCTTTTCTAAACAACTTCTATAGCTGCAAGGATGAAATTTGTCTAATAGAAACCACCTTTGGAATACCCTTTACTATTATTAGGCTTCCTTCTTCATCAATGCATTCGAAGGTCTTGTTGTAACAATCAAGTTTAACTTTATGTGCTTCTAACCAATCCATCCTAATGGGAACATCATAAGAACCAAGTGGGAAAATATTCATATTTTCCCATGTGAAGGGTCCAGCCATTTCC
>LPNX010926086.1:128815-147560 GCA_001517045.1 Pseudotsuga menziesii | reverse complement strand
TCTTGGTTCTAGTGGCTAGTTGGACCATCCATGATTTTCTATGCTTTGTTTTCTTAAGCGCACAGATCTCAACAATTTTAGGAGTGATATAATTGTGAGTAGATCTAGGTTCAATCAAAATAGAATTAGATTTATTAGTAATATTGCCTTCAACCTCCCCAGATGTGGGTGTCTTTTAAGAGCAACTAGACTACCAAGACACTACAAAGGCGTTGCCACATGGATTTATGTCGTCGTTTCTTTAACTCTCCACTCATGCAATTAATTATGCAGATCGTGCATCACATTTGGTCATTACTCACTTTTCCCTTTCGATCTACCAAGAGATATGGTCAGACATTCGATATGGAAGACACCACATGGAATTTATGGAAATAATTTATGGTGTATATTATCAAATGTTGGGAAATTGGGAGAGATCTCCTCACAATTATGATCGAAATGTAGTCACTCCTTCTGCTATCAAACTGTGTCTCTTATGACTCATCTCTTTCGATCCCTGTAGAGTCCACATCCTCTGGGTCAATGTTTTCAACAACCTTACTACAATGTATCCACAACAGAGAACTAGTTCACAGTGAGGAAGCGCTGATAGATTCACCATCAAAATGCACCAAGGAATCGAGCATGTGACCATGAATATCAATCTTTTAGGAGAGGAAAATGAGTTGGGTCTAATCATCATAGGGGTCCTTCTAGAAATCCATCCTCCACAACATCAACCAGAAGCTGAGAAATTTCCTCCACATCCCTTGAAGGACACCTTTTCTCCTTCGGTTTCAAAGGAAAAGAGGCCTCCCCAGGACATTGTTGAAGCTCCCAACAGATCGGATTCTAGAACCTTGGGACAACCTAGAATGAAGCACGTGCTCAAGGACAAGACGGAACCAAAGGATTTCCACTTCAAAGAAGCAATATTCATGGTCAAAGAATGCAAGGAAGACTCTTCTAGAGAGGACACTAGTGGATTCCCCATAGTGGAGGAACCTAAAGATGCATAAGAATCTCTACACCAGTAACATGAATCTATGTACTTTTTCTCCATATTTTTTAGTTATTCTATTTTTCATAGGTTTATGGTTATTATCAGGAATATTTTTAGTCTTTATCTTTTTTGATACTCAGTTCAAACTCTTTGGCTACGACTTAAATGTCTGGTTTCCCTTGTAAGGGAAGGCTCTTTTTTTTTGTCAGAATTATGGTGGCTACAACTGGTGGCTTCACTATTGTATACCACCTTGTACAATCATGCTACTCTAGTTTGTATTTTGTCTCTATACAATAATAGATTAACTAGCTTGGAAACTTCACAAAAAAAAAAAGAACCTTCAACCTCAACCACATTTGATTGATGGTATACTTGGAGGTCCTAAAGGGAATAATATATTCTAGGTACATTCCTTGCAGCCTAACCCACAATATTAGCCTCTTTGATGTTGTGAAGATGTTTGTCACTCCCATTTCGATATGGACAATTTCTAAGCAAACGGTCCTCTTCACATATGCAAGATTGAAGTGGCTCTTTTGGATTGTCTCCCATCATCCTAGCTTCCTTAGTCACACCTTGTGGTGGTTTCCTTTGTTTATTTTTGAAATGAGGAGGCTCAAATCCTATTTATTTGGTCAAACTTCTATGTTTTCTTTTCCTTCCATGCCTTATGGAATTATGGCCTACTTTTTCTTTGATATTAACAATACTTGGGATTTCTTATGGTTTCGTTTAGATTTGAAGGTTCATCAAACTGAAATATGTCCTTGTATGATGGAGGTAATCCACTCAAGAAACGTTGAATTTTGACCTTGTCATCTTTGATACATAACATATCTCTGAAACAACTCCCAAGAATTTATTGGCATATTCCTCCATGGTCATTTTTCCCAATTTCAAATTAGAGTAAATTCAAATTCAAATTCAATGTCATCATCTATTAGCCAATCAAAACACTTAAAAATTCAAAAGAGGTGCATATAAAAAAAATGGAGGGAAAAAAACTATTTTTTTTCTCTCGTATTTTCAACTTATCTCCTTATAGGTTTACTCAAATTTCAAGTGGTAGCACTCGTTGTATGCAGAATTAAATTCTGTATCCAACAAGTAGCCAAATTTCATATTTTTAACAACATCCACATCACAAAAAAGATGAAAATGCATAATAACAAAATGTGTTTTCTCTCACTACAAACACTTTTTTATTATTATGTATTTTTCAGTTTTTTGTGATGTAGATGTTGTTAAAAGTATGAATTTTGGGTACTCGTTGAATGCATAATTTAATTCCACATCCAACGAGTGCTTTCACTTGAAATTTGAGTACACATACAAGGGGATAAGTTAAAAAAAGTAGTTTTGTTTATTCTCTCTCTCTCTCTCTCTCTCTCTCTCTCTCTCTCTCTCTCTCTCTCTCTCTCTCTAATTTATTTTAATATTTTCCTTAGGAAGCCCATTTTTTACCCAAATTTACTCTAATTGGAAACTCATGAAGCTCTTTAATTTTTTCATCATAATAACTATCAAAATGGTACCTTTTATTGAAGTACTTCTTGAATTACTTCTACACATTCTTCATTTTATTGATCTTATTGACTTGCCTAAGGTGATCCCACCATTTTAGATGCGCCTCCGTTCAAATTAAATATAGACACCGTTTCCTTCATGTTCTTGATGCAGTCATGGACTTGGAAATACTTCCTCATCCCGAGAAGCCAAGCCTCAACTCCTTAACCTAATTTTGCTTCACCATTGAAAGTGGGAGGTTTGGCCTTCTGAAATTCCTCATCGACATTGTTCTTGATGGACCTCTTCCTCTTATTCCTTCAATATATTGATCTTAATTCTTTAATTGAGTCCTTAGAGGCATATGATTCACTAGAAGAGAAATATGGAGTGTATGTCCTCTCTCTAGATACCCTTCTTGATCTATGGGACCTCTTGTGAGAATGTCTCCTTGAACTACTCTCACTCTTTTCTTCATTTCATGAGTTTTGTCTAAGGTGAATATTCCTTTGAATGTATGTTCAGATGCATGGTTTCATTCAATTGGTTATGTTCTTCATCTTCTTCCTAAGGTCTAAGAAACCACTCATTTTTTGCTCTACAACTTTTTAATTTCACTCACAGACTTCTCATGATTTATGCAATATTCAAGGGAGTTGCATTATTTATTTGGGCATTATATTTTGTTTTGTACATTCTCTATATGTATATTTTCTCACATTACACCTGCTTCAACTGCATAAGGATGGCTTGTGCATCATCCATGGTGCTGGTTTTCTTATCCCAACCAAAAACTAAAGATTTTCAACTTGCACTATACTAAATATTGCCCCTTAGTGTCCACAATATGATATTGTATATGTAAAATTGTTCATGTAAACAAACTTGTTAGCTTCATTTCATTCTTAAAAATTCACAAAATTAATTTTCATGCATTTTTTGGAATTGCCCCTATTAACAGTTTTGTCAAATTATGGCTACAAAGACGTTTTTGTTCAAATTTTTAGAAACATTTGAATTCCTATTTCAAAATATGACTATAAAAAATTGTTCCCTTATGGATAATATTTCCAACGAATGTATTCATGTTTCATTATGACCTTGGAGCTGAAAATTATAGCCTTTCAAAATTGCTAGGTTTGCCCAATTCTATAGTTTTCATGTAGGTGCAATTAGCTTCGAAGACCAACTTCAACCACATGTAGAAGAAAACATAAAGAGAACCAAAAAAAAATTATATTGATCACTAATAACACTCATGGAAAGGATTACTTATCAAATTGTATATCCTTGATCCTATTAGAATAACCCATAGCCCATTCTCATACTTAGGATAAAATAATTAATCTTTTTGATTAATTTCCTAGGTCCTGCACTAGCTAGTTGGAATCCACTTGCACTATTTGGTCAAAAATTGCCTAAACGACCTCCAGGATTGCCTTCATAAGATTCTGGATTAGATTCTAACAACTATGTAGACTTCCCAATTTAGTAAGTGCACATTCCTGCCTTATCCCAAGTTTGACTACTTTTTAGCATATTTTAAGGCAAAAGGGGAAAGCTAGCCACATGGCAACTTCCTTGTTTTTCGCACAACTCGTCCTCCATAATTTTCTCTCCTGAAATCATGAGTATGTTAATTTTTCATCACTTATCAACTGATACATCTCATTCACACAATTCGTGACCTCCTTAACTGGTTTGGAAAGTGTTTTATGTGCCCAAGGGGATTTTTTACTTTTAGTAAGCTTGCTTTTGTGAAGATTCAACTTGCCTCCTTAGGCATTTGAATCTATGATGTAATTATATATTTGGACATCCTATTATTTTATAAGGTTGGATGGTGTAAACTTAATCAATGCAATTTTTTGTTATGCACCAATTTTAGTCTCCAATTTGAGTGGATCTAATCATATTTTTCAAGCAATTTTGTGACTTCAATTGATTTAAACTTGGGATAAATTTTCACATGGTATCATAGCCACTTTATCTTGATTGTTCTCCTATCTTATTTCTTTTGCAGGATCAGCATCACTCTCCGGGGGAGCGAATTTAGTCTGTTCAGGGTGCAGTTGTTGAAGAGATGGATCAATCTCACCATATCATCTTGACTCCATTCAACTACTTCAAATGGAAGGCACAGATGGAGATTCTGATCAGGAGCAAAGGCCTCTTCAAAGTCACCATGGAAACTAAGGCTAATCCCAATGCAACAACAAAGAATATCAAGTGGCGCAACATGAGGGATGAGACATATGGTCTCTTGTGTCTCAACATTTCCAGAGACCTTCTTTTCCATCTAGATGGATTGACATCACCAAATGAAGTATGGGAGAAACTCCAAACCTTATTTGGAAAGACATGAAATGAGGGGAGATTCACTGGAGAATGAGCTTGTCTCACTAAGTCCAAGAAATTTTGAGTCCTTACAATTATACTTCTCCAAGTTTAAAGCTATTGTTCTTCAGTTAAAGCAATGCAGTATTGAAAAGAAAGACAAACAACTAGTATTGGTTATCCTTTAAAAGCTTGGCCCTAACTATTCAGTTTTTTTATTGAACTTCCATGCCATAAAATTGAAAGTTCGAAACTGGAATATGCCTTCACTTGTAGAGTTTGTGGAATCCTTAACCCAGGAGCAAGATAAGTTGGTCATTTAGGGTACCATCGATCCTTCCAAAGATAAAGCTTTGGTTGCTAAATATTCAAAGGTGGATTCCAAAGGAAATAAGAAGTCAAATTCAAAGAAGCCTCATGATAAAAATAAATACAAGTCCAAGTCTCATGAGGAGTCTTCAAGCTCTAAGAAGAATTCCGAGAAGAAGAAAGGTAAAGGTGAAATGGGAAAGTGCACATACTGTGGTAAGGGCTATCATCCAGATAGCTCTTGCATGAAGAAACAAATTGATATGTTGATTCAAGTCCTTGAAAAACACAACATCTGTCTTCCGAAAGGTGCAAAGAAGAAGGAGAGTGCATAAAATTTTGAAGACAAGGAGATATTTCATGCACATTAGAAAGAACTATAAGATATTCTTCCTTTATCATTGATTCTGGAGCTTCAAGACACATGGTTTACACAAGGGAGGCATTATCCTCTCTTGATGAGTCGAATGGTACAAAAATTGTTTTGGGACATAATTTTGAAACATAAAGTAAAGGGAAGGGTAGAATAGATCTTGACCATGGTTCCTTCAATAATGTTTTGCATGTCCTAGGTCTTGCTACCAATATCCCGTCATTTTATCAGATGAACCACACTAGGTATCCAAAGAAGATTTTCTTCTCTCCAATGATGTTGAAATCACTGAAATTTTGAATGGTAGAGTCATATAAAAATGTTTTGTTGATCATAGATCCAAAGTGTACAATTTCTCATACTTCATGCCCTTGTCAAACCCCTCTTCTCTCCTCACTCATGCTAATGAAGTTAGCAAGTTATGGCATGAAAGGTTTTTCCACCTAAACTACAAGTACCTATTAGATTTGTGTGACAAAGACATGGTCGTAGGGTTTCCCAAAATCAAGTTTATAAAAGGTGACTGTCAAGGATGCATTCTAGGGAAACAAACAGAGCACAAGTATGAGAGAGATAGTCATGAGAGAACCTCTACACCTCTTGAGCTTATTCACAATGACATAGTTGGTCCTTTTCCTCATATGTCAATGATTCAAGCCAAATATGTCCTAACCTTCATTGATGAATTTTCCATATATTGTTGGGTATTTTTTCTCAAGTACAAGTCAAAAGTTGTTGCCCTATTCAAAGGTTTTAAAGCCTTGGTTGAGAACCGGTATGGATGAAAGCTCAAAGTCCTCAGATATTATAATGGTGGTGAATATGTCAAATATGAATTTATTCAATATTGTGAAGATGTAGGTATCCAGATGCAACACTCTATTCCTTACTCACCTCAACAGAATGGCGTTGCTGAGAGAAAGAATAGATCTCTCAAGGAGATGGCCACTTGCATGATGGAGTCTAAAGATTTTCCACCAAGGTTTTGGGCTGAATCAATCAACTATGCATCCTATATCTAGAATAGGGTGCCCCACAAATATCTTGATGGAATCACTCCTTTTGAAGCTTGAAGTGGACACAAGCCTGATGTGTCTCATTTTAGGATTTTTTGATCTAAATCTTGGGCTGGAATTCCACCAGAAAAGAGGAAGGATTTGGAACCCAAAAGTCAAGAGTTCCTTTTTGTTGGGTATTCAGATGAGATAAACCTCCTACAATAAATAATGATAATACACAATCAAACAAAAATAACATAACATCGAAGAAATTTTATTGATCACATGCCACTTCGAGGGGGAAACCTCCTTTGAGAAAGCTCAATATAAATAACTCTTGGATACCTTCATTGGAATCAACACTTAGTTATATATTAAGTCTAACATAAACAACTATTACTCCCCATGAATGTGTGATAATACAATATACTCATGGGATGGCTTACAAATCATATGCGTCCAACAACAATATGTTGATGTATTTGTAACTTCAGAAGATATTCTGATGTATATTATCATTGTATGTTGTTGTACCCCCATTGGGGATGTATGTTACCCCTTTACGGGATGTATAAATTGTGTCTAGACCTTGAGGTACAACCTCCATTGTAAGTCGGGGCAATAGTCCCCTGTGTAACATCATGTAATATGTACTTGTAGTCTCTTTAGGAGAAGTGGGACCCATGTGAGATTACATGTAGGCTCGAATGTTATATTTGGTCAGTGAAGTGAAAGGGTATAAATAGGGAGGCACTCTCCTTCATTTATACACACCTCACACACTCTCTAAGGTGCATGAGAGAGAGAGAGAGACAGTCAGAGGAGGAGAGATAGATAGTTGTTGAATACTTCTGATTACTACTTTTGATCATCTTATTATTCTAAAGAAGTTTGCAGGGTTTTCTCCTTTATGGTTTCCCCGATGAAAATATTTTTGTCCCATGCATTGTAACACCCCGGTTTTGACCCCGTTTGCATTAAAAATGTATATGATGTATATATTGTAATTAATCGTGGTGTGGAGCTAAACGAAAAAGCCCCACCATCGATTTAATTGTTTTATGTTCCGACGATTAAAATTGTTGCCGATGGTATATCGTGCTATCCGACACATATTAATTTTGGCATCATGTAAACATGCATTTTAATTAAAAGACACACAACCATATCTGTCAATGAAACCATAATTAAAAGGGCATGATTTTCCTAAGGATGAGGAGGGGGAATTATTTAACCTTTAGGGCCAATAGGGAAAATCCACATGTCAATAGGAGAACCCATCAATCAGTCAACAATCAAATTAAATTCTCTAGAGTTAGTTGGGGGAAATTATTACCTAGGAAAACGTTTTGCATGGGCAGTGATGTGTGGTAGGACTATCAGTCCTTTCCCACACGCACACTCCACCAGGAATCTCATTCACCCTCATGTGGGTAGGAAGAGACCTCGACCGATTCTTCTATTTTCCCTCACGCAGAGAGCTAGGGAGCCATTTTTTTGGACCTTCACAATTATCCTATGTGTGGTATTCATGATTTTGGGATTGGTTGTGTATATTTTCCTCATGCAAAGAACTAGGAGAGCTTCCTTACGTTCACGATTTGGCTATGGGTAAATTTCGTTTTTGGGGATTTTGTTGTATGTGTGTTTTTACCTCTCGTGGATAGTCATTCTTCACTCTCCTCAGGATGAGAATTTCATTTTGGGTGATGATCTGTGATTGGGTTTCTTCCCCAACATTTTATGTGACATTTCTCCACTGTTTTCCAAGCTGAGGAATTGTTGTTGGTTTCCCCACGATTTTGGGTTGCTGTGAGTTTGTGGTTGAGTCGTTTTGGCCACGATAGGGCCAAGCACAACTCAGGAATCGAATTGCTCAGTCTGAGCTGTGTAGTACCCAAGTTTCCATTCTAGTTTTGTTTTGTGATGTTTTTCCTTAGACCCCAGATCTGTGAATTGTTGTGTTGGTTGTTTTGTTGTGTGTGCACAAGATTTGGTCTTTGGACTATGTAGGAGTGGAAATTAGTCTACTTGACAAACCTAGTGTTTTGTAGGAGCCTCATAAACAGAACTAGAGGGATGGCTCTCTTCTCTACACCCCCTTAATAGCACTGGAAGGGAATTCATGGCCTGAGGGAGTGTGCAGCAGAGAAGGGAATGATTTCTTGTGTTGGGTGTGTGTGTATGTCTTAGGAGTCAAGCTAGTTTTAGTGTAGTCATCCTTAGCTCTTCTGTGAGCCCACTAGCTTAGAAAAGAGTGCTTCCATTTCCTGATAACCTGATAAACCCAACTTGTCGGCTTGGTTATGTGTTGTTGTGTAATCTTCGCCTGATAAACCCAACTATGTTGGCTTGGCTGAGTCTTGACATATCTTTGGCTATGTGTGAGCCTGCTTAGTTTCCTTTTCCTTGGGGAAATCATGCCTAGCTCGGGGGTGGCAGTGTTGCTGAGAGATTAAGGAGCACACTAGCCTATGGTTGGGTGGAATGTCGCAACGGCATAGCTAGTTGTGGGAAGCTTCATTTGAAGATAAGTATTCATGTGTAATCACCCATGCAATTGTATTGTTTATATGAATTATGATGAACATGTTAAAATGTGTTGAATGCTTGAATTAAATGTAATCACTTCCACTAAATGTTAATTCTTTATGCATCTGTGTATCTTGGTTCAATGCATTTTATTTTACATTTTATGGGGCTAAATGCCCATGTAGATAGTAATATGGTAGTGTCCTCTTCGCCGGTATGAGGGTCGGGGACGTTACATGCATATTTTATATATTATGCATCTTGTTGTACTTGTTATTCTTTCTGATGAAGATCCCAGATAATCTAATCAGATCTTAAGAAAAACTAACATGGTATCAAAGCCTCTCTAAAAGAAGGCATTGTGCAGCTGCAGGAACTAGGGATTCCTAGTTGAAGGTGTTCTCTCCACAGATCATCAAGTAAAGAGGGCTAGGCTAACTTGCCTCACTAGGGTGCATCTTTTGGTGGTAGTAGTTTTTGAATCAGAGAAGTTTCAATTTTTAGCTACAACTGCTGTCATGAGGAAATAGGGAATCAAGTATCAGAGACTTCCCACCTTAGTTTTCAAAAAGTGACCTGGTTGAGTAACTCACCTCAAGGAGGCACATCTTTCTATCCAAACAGAATTCCCAAACTCCAAGTTTTGAAAATTAGGGTTTCTATGACAAACCCTAGGTCAACTTGCTCTAGAACCTAGTCAGACACCTCGAATCGATAAGATCCAAATCTTTATTATTTCCATTTGAGGTTCTCATTTTGAAAATATGATTCACCATACTCAGCATGAGGACAAGCTTGGAGGGGCTGATAAATTCCGGGCATTGAAGTATAGGATCTCCCTGATCCTTGAGGAAAATGACTTTGATCAGTTTATTTATGGAGATGTTCCAAAACCAGAGGGAGATGAGGCTAAGGATGCTCATGAGAGAAGAATGGCTAAGGCTAAGAGAATAATTGCATATACTATTAAGGATCACCTCATCCCCCATATGTCTACATTCAAGACACCGAAGGAAGTATATGCTGCTCTGACAAAGATGTTCGAAGGAAAGGACATTAATCGAAAGATGACTTTGAGGAAATAGCTAAAGAATGTGACGATACAGAACTACGAGACTATACAATATTAATTAAATATGGTTACTCAAATCAAAGAACTACTTGAAGCAGTTGAAGAAAATGTCGAAGAAGGAGAAATTCTAATGGCTACCCTGAATGGTCTCCCTAGATCATGGGACTCATTATTCAAGGGATTTGTGCATGAAGGAAACTGATCTCTTTCAGTAGAATTCGAGAAGAATGTGCACAAGAAGAAGCTAGACTTGTGACAAGAGAAGAAAATATGGGAGCAACTAGCGATCAAGCTCTTGTAGCCTACACCATGAAGAAATTCAAGGATAAGGATAAGAAGGAGAACTTTCCTCACAACAAGAATAAAGACAAGAAACTGAAGAAGACCAAAAGAGATCTTTCAAATGTTCGATGTTATACTTGTGATGAAAAGGGACACTTAGCAAGAGATTGTCCCTTCCAGAAAATGAGAGAAGAATGATTCAGATGAAGAGTATGTGCTAATATTAGAACTTACTAACACTATCACACATGGAAGAAATGCTTGGCTCGTATATAGTGGAGCTTCCAAACAGATGATGGGATACAAGGAATCATTCGTCAACATGTCTGAACATGAGTCACCTCACAAGGTGAAGCATGTGGATGATTATCAATACCCTATAAAAGGGAGTGGCGAAGCTTCATACAAGCTTGACTCCGGGAAATCCTTAAAGATGAAGGATGTGCTATATGTTCTAGGATTGAAGAAGAATCTTCTCTCCATATCTATACTAGATGCAAAGGGAATTAGGTTTTCATTTGTCGATGGTCGAGTTCTAATGTGGCCTAGAGGAAAGACAATAAAGGATGCAACAATGATCAAAGAAGAAGAGGGAGGCTCGTACAAGTTGAAGGGACAACTTGAACAAGTATTGGTTCGTGAGTCAATTGAACCAAATGAACTATGGCACAGAAGGCTTGCACATGTGCACTACATACCACTACCAATGCCAAGCAAAGTAGTTTTAGGATTTCCAGAGATCCAGGAAAAGAATGAGGGTATTTGAAAAGGATGTACACAAGGAAAGAATGTGAAGAAGACATTTCCCAATAGTGAGAGAAAGGCTAAAGGAATATTGGAGATAGTACACTCAAATGTATGTGGACCCATGTCTTCTATCTCATTAAGTGGGTATGTGTACTATGTGTCCTTTATAGATGATTTCTCACGTAAGACTTGGATATATTTCTTGAAAGAGAGAAGTGAAGTTTTTAGTAAGTTCAATGAATATAAATCCTTGGTCGAGAAATAGACAAAGAGGAAGATTAAGATTCTACAGTTAGATCATGGCAGCTAGTTCACTTCGGAAGAATTCAAGAAACTCTGAGGAGAATATGGGATTAAGAGGGAGTTGAGCACTCCATATAATCCTCAGCAAAATGGGGTTGCGGAATGAAAGAACTGAACCATAATGGGAGCAACAAAAGCAATGTTGCTTGACCAGGATCTTCCTATGCACCTTTGGGCAGAGGCATCAAGAACAACTATGTATGTACAAAACCGTACTCCTCATCGAGTAATTGACAATAAGACTCCTAAAGAGGCTTTCTTAAGAGTGAAACCAAAATTCATCCATATGAGAATATTTGGTTTCCTAGTGTACATACATGTCCCAAAGGATAAAAGGACCAAGCCTGATCCTTCTAGGAGGAAGGGTGTAATCGTAGGACACAATGATACATCAAAGGCCTACCGAATATACTTCCCAGGATTCAAGAAGATTGACATCACTAGAGATGTAAGATTTGATAAAGACTCGACATACTTCAGATCCATGAGGACTCATATCTAGGAAGCCAAGGAACCTGAAGAGACAAAATTTTGAGACACGAAAATTAGAGAAACAATTCTAGAAGAACTTGAAGATCACGACATGATAGAACCACAATAACTGGTAGAGACATTTGTTGAGAAGGACCCCCATAAGAGGAAACCAGCATGGGCATGGGAGCTCTTACGAGAAGATGAAAGGTATGGCACTTCAGAAAGAATACATAGAGATATAAAGAGAGAAAAGACCTACAATAGCAGTGTGGTATTGCAATGTGATATCATTGATAAAGAACCTTCCACCTGTGAAGAGGCTACAAAAAATAAAGAATGGAAGGATGCGATGATCAAGGAATATCAGTCGATCATGAAGAATGATGTTTGGGAGGTTGTTCTGAGGTTGGAGAATAATTTTTTCATGACTTCAAAGTGGATCTACAAGATCAAGCATGCTGCATATGGAAGCATCGAGAAACACAAGGCAATATTTGTAGCACAAGTCTTCTCACAGAAAGAAGGCATAGACTACGAAGAGAAATTTGCACCCATGGCGAGGTACACTTCCATAAGGACCATACTTGCTTTGGAAGTAGTTATGAAATGGAAAGTAAACCAGATGGATGTCAAGACAGCTTTCTTAAATGGTGTAGTCGAGGAGGAAGTGTACATGGAACAACCACTGGTATTTGAGACACATGATAGAAAGACCCATGTGTGCAAATTGAAGAGGCCTTGTATGGCTTGAAGCAAGCCCTGAGGATATGGTACGGCAGGATGGATAGCTTCCTTATGAGCTTGGTATTTACCAAGAGTAAAGAATATTCCAACCTCTACTTCAAGGTGGAAGATGGAATACTAGTGATACTCCTGCTATATGTCGATGACTTGTTTCCAACAAGAAATGAGGAACTCATTACAAATACAAGAAGGAGACTTTCTACAAAGTTCAAGATGAAAGACCTAGGTACGATGCACTAATTCTTAGGAATGGAGGTGTGGCAGAGTGAATATGGAATATTCCTTGGGCAAGGGAAGTATGCAGTGGATATTCTAAAAAGATTCAGAATGTTGGACTACAAGGATATGGCCACACCTATGGCATCTAACTTAAAGCTTTTGAGTGATGCTTCATATGAGAATTTCGATGCATGATGTATCATCATATGATTGGCTCATTGATGTATCTGACAAATATGAGACCAGAAATATGCTTTGTGGTGAACACCCTGAGCCAATTCCTGAAGGATCCAAGATAGGTTCACCTGATAGCGGTAAAGCATGTTATGAGGTACCTAAAAGGTACAATGGATT
Source organism: Pseudotsuga menziesii (assembly GCA_001517045.1). NCBI lineage: Eukaryota > Viridiplantae > Streptophyta > Pinopsida > Pinales > Pinaceae > Pseudotsuga > Pseudotsuga menziesii. Next base: position 134,322 of record LPNX010926086.1, on the reverse strand, counting down.
ATGGGCTCAAATATGATGCGAATCAGAAGATCAACCTACACAGTTATGTTGATTTAGATTAGGCAGGTAGTGCCACTGACAGGAAGAGCACTTCAGGTTGTTGCTTCAGTTTTGGATCTGGCATGATCTCATGGTTGAACAGGAAGCAATCAGGTGTGGTGCTCAGTAAAACTGGGGCATAGTATGTTGCCGCTTGCTCATCTAGTTGCAAGGCAGTGTGGTTGCGAAAGCTACTATCTGATTTATTTGATATCCAGTTGTATGTGACTTGCATCTTTCACGACAATCAGAGTTGTGTGAAGCTGATGGAAAAACAAGTGTTCCATGACAAGTTGAAGCACATCGAGATCAAGTTCCACTATATCAGGGATATGGTGTAGAGAGGAGCAGTGAAGCTTCAGTACGTGGAAACCGAGGAGCAAATAGCTGATGTGTTGACCAATCCTCTTGCGAGACTAAAGTTTGAGGACTTCATAGAAAGACTTGGTGTGATCCAGATTGAGATCACTCGAAAGAGGGAGTGACATGTTCTAGCATAGATAGAAAGACTGTAACGTCCCCGACCCTCCGACCGGGCAAGAGAACACTACTAAACACCAAACATCCAGGAACTAGCCCCATGAAGTTTTACATAACTAAAAACTGACAAACTGAAATGCTCTGAAGGAAAACATGCAAATGGGAAAACAACCCCGTGAACATGAACAGGAATAAATGTTGATATTAAAAGCTTAACATAATGCATGAAACATACAGGGATACACAGTTACTCAACATTTAGCGGAAGCAAACATATACATTCCAGCATTCAACATGTTCATCATGATTCACGAAACAGTAGATATAATTGCAAAGATGAAACAATCAGTAGTACTTATCTTTTGTTGAAGAACTCGCCCCGCAACCAGCTACGTCGCTACAACATTCCACCCAACCATAGGCCAGTGTGCTCATCAATCTCTCAGCAACATGGCCACCCCCGACCTGGGCATGATTCCTCAAGGAATAAGGGTCAATGCAGGCTTACACATAGCCAAGGTTTTCCAATCAACCAAACCCACACATTAGGGTTTGCCAGGTTGTTAAGGATCTAGGAAAGGCTAAATTCCAAGCTAGTGGCCTCAACACCAGTCTTCTAATGCATACCCCGCCTCTAATCCCACTCACAATAGTCTAAAGACCAACCACTGCATATCGCAGCAAAACAACCCATTCACAGCTCTGTGAAGACGGCTAAGTCAACCAGGTGACAATCCCAAACGAAAGGTGAAACGTAGCTCAGGTCCACAAGACAACTCAGCGTTGTTCTTGGCCCTAGTGTGGCCAAAAAAACTCAACAGCAGCCCAAATCGTGGGTTAAACCAACAGCCACAAACTCACAATGAAACGATGGCAACATTACGCAGTCCTCAAAACAAGGGCAGAAGCAGAACTCCCAGCATAGGCATGGGAAACTCAACCAACATATGTGGCAATCAACAACCAACCAACATCCATGAACCCACATCACACAGCTCCTCAACGCAAACATTGAAGAAAGTGACACAGACAGAAATGGGGAAGAACAACTCTCAACTTGTGCGCAAGGGGAAAAGACACAGTCCAAAAATGGAAGAAGAAATCGGACTCTCAACAGCATCTAAAAAGATCATGGGAAGAATGAAAGCAACCCAAATCACTGGTTAAACCAACAGCAAGCCCGAATCATGGATTAAAACCATGGCTATTTCACATACACAGCAAAAATCGTGCCCTTGAGGCCGCTCTTCCAACTCGCTGCATGCACAACACCAAAGGAGAACCCCCGACCAGTGTGTGAGGAAAATGATGAGAAATTTGTGTGTGAGGAAAATAGAACGTCTCTCTATGCGTCCCTGCATGAGAGTGAACCCCCCCAAAAATGGAGAGAATGGCCTCGTGGAGAGAATTGCAGTGGAGGTTGCTTGCCAATCATGAGGTCAATTTGCTGGTGGAGTGTGCGTGTGGGCAAGGACTGACAGTCCTGCCACACTCCACTCCCAGCCATAACTGCCTCAACTACCCAACAAAACATTAAATTGGTAGTTGGATAAGACAACGAAAGATGGGTAAATCAAACAGGGTGGTGACACATGGATTCCCCCCCCCCCCTAGTCCAAGGTTTGACATCCCCCACCCTTATCCTTTGAATCATGCCCTTTTCATTTTAACGTTGCACTGTCGTAGCTGGCTGTAGGTTTATTTTAATTGATGTGCGTATTTACATGATGCCAAACTATAATGTGTCAGATAGCACGATATACCATCGGCAATTATCCCTATTGCCGAAACATACACAACCAAATCGATGGTGGGGCTTTTTCCTTTAGCTCCTCACCACAATTAATTACATCATATACATCATGCAAATGGGGTCAAAACCGGGGTGTTACAAAGACAGGTTGTATGAGCGTAACATCTCGATGAAGTTCATAGGTTGCTTAGATGAAATCATTCATGTAGGTTATCCTTGGATGTAACATCCTAGCGAAGCTCACAGGTTATCCTTGGATGTAATCAGTCCCGATACAGAGAATATTATCTCACATGGGAAATGAGATGGGTTATCCAAATGTAAATATTGATCCCTCGCGTGGTACGCAGGTTATTCGGATGTAATATGTCTCGTGGGTTGTTTGAGTGTAAATACCGAGCCCTGGTGTGGTACGTAGGTTACTCGGATGTAATATGTCTCAAATATTATCTAAACGTAAAAGATCCTGGACACGGGTTGTTCAGATGTAATTCCTTGAGGTTAACCAGAAGAACGTAAAAAGGTCCCGGTGTAGCAGGTTGTTGAGTCGTAATTAGTCCTATCGTATATATGAGATATATGAAGTTCCCATGATGAGATGATAAGGTCATGAAGCACAAGAGGTGCATCTAGGCGGTTCTTTTAATAGAACGCGGGTAGACCGTAGATGTTTTGGTTGTTTGTTGTTTTGTATTGTGCAGCACAAAATATATGATTTGGATACGATGAAATGAAGGTAGAAGACGCAAAATATTTCCATGGAAACATGAAGAAGATCCTGGACAGATTCTACGAGAAGGCTTGCTCGAGATATGATGAAGACCTGGCAGAGGACTAGGCCTACATCCAACATGAAAAGAGATGGAACTGTAGTCTGATGACAGATAGTATGGTACGATGATCAAATTATAAGAATATGGTGGCAGCAGCTATAATGAAGACTCTATGACTCTGTGACGATGACGATGCAATGAAGACCTGACCAGATGTGTTGATGACTGTGTAGAGAGAGAATACCTTCCTAGTTAAGAGGGAGTGTTTATGTATTTGTAGCATTGAAATATATTGTGATGTATATTATTATTGTAGGTTGTTGTACCCCCATTGGGGATGTGTGTTACCCCTTTACAAGATTTCTAAATTGTGTCTAGACCTTGAGGTAAACCTTCGTTGTAAGTCGAAGCAATATTCCCCAGTGTAACATCATGTAATATGTACTTGTAGTCTCTCTAGGAGAAATGGGCCCCATGTGAGATGACATGTAGGCTCAAATTTTATATTTGGTTAGTGACTTGAAAGGGTATAAATAGAGAGGTACTCTCCCTCATTTATACACACCTCTCACACTCTCTAAGGCGCGCGCGAGAGAGAGAGAATCAAAGGAGGAGAGATAAATAGTTGTTGAATACTTCTTATTACCACATTTGATAATCTTACTATTTTGAAGAAGTTTGCAGGGTTTTCTCCTTTATGGTTTCCCCAGTGAAAATATTTTTGTCTCGTGAATATTTTATATATTATGCATCTCGTTGTACTTGTTATTATTTCTGATAAATATCCTACATAATCTAATCAAATATTAAGAAAAACTAATGCAATATACTTAACAAAATAAAGAGAAGGGTTGACATGGGTTCCTAACATCCCCTCCCTCTTAGAAAAACTTTGTCCTCAAAGCTTTAAATGTGGAAAATGTTGTCGAATCTGAAGTAGTGGTTCCCATGTAGAATCCTCTGGTTGCATGCCATGCCACTGAATTAATTCCTCTGTGATGGATCGAGAGTGAAGCTAACAAGTGCACCTATTAAGGATGGTCTCCATCTTGAAAATGATTGATCCTTCATTATCCAATTTCAATAAAATAGTTTGTGCTTTGATGTTGGTGCCAATAAATTTCTTGAGACAAGAGACATGAATTACTGGGTGAACATGAGAAGAAGGAGGGCGTTCCAATTTATAAGCAACAGACCAATCTTCTAAAGAACCTTATATGGCCCGCAGAACTTTGGAGCCATCTTATGATGCCCTTTTGGTTTCATGAAGGATTGCTTGTAAGATTGTAGATGAAGAAAAACCATATCACTGACTTGAAAAGTGCGCTCAGAACGGTGTTGATCGGTTTGTTGTTTCATTTAGTTTTATGCCATGTGAAGATTGTCTTGCAAAATGTGAAGAATCTGATCGTGGTTTCGAAGAACCGTGTCAACTACCTAAACAAGTGAATTGTTGGGAGTGAATGGACGAAGCATTGGCGGTGCTTGACCATAGGCTGCTTCATATGCAATCATTTTAGATGCAATGTGTTAGGAGGTATTGTACCACCATTCAGGGATAGAGAGCCACTTTTCTCATTGATGTTGTTGTTCATAGGTAAAGTAATAGAGATAAGTTTCCAAACATTTGTTAATAACCTCGGTTTAACCATATGTTTGTGGGTGATACCCTGAACTCCTCTTCAGTTTGGTGTCAGTGTGGTGAAATAGTTCTGGACCAAAATGACGTGAAATTTGCATCACGGAAGATTTGGGACATGAAAATTTGTGTGACTAAGGAGGCGGTATATGGATGGTTAAGGGCACAAAAATGACTATATTTGGAGAGGATATCAACCATAACCAATTTCATTATATCCCCACTATATTTAGGGAGCCATTCAATGAAATTCATCGAAATATATGTCCAGATCCATGTAGGGATGGGCTTAATGTTGGAAGGGATGCTTCCAAGAAGGAGCAGAAGACAATGTTCGTATGGTGTTGAAGGTGTCAATCCCATTGGTTCAGCAAATACACATGCATATCGATCCAAAATTTGTTGTAGAGCTAAGGGAGTAGTGGAGATCATTGATGGTTGCATCCGAATGGAATGGAGATGAGCGATGATACCATGTGAATTCTTCTTAAAAATATTTTTATGTGCGATGTGAACTGATGATGCTGAGAGACCCTGGTTGTGAGCTTTTCAATGTATTTTTTTTCCAATTGACTAAAGTTGTATCCAAAGTGCAACAAAATCCCATAAGACGGGTCCAATTATGTGTAACCATTGAGCGCCCAAAACCACTTTAAATCCACCTAAGGGCAAGGAAAATATGTTGGAGTGCAAGTTATAATATCCAATAGAGATACACACATAGAGACAGTTCATTTGAAAGAGAAGGTGCTCCCATTGGCAATGATGACTTTAAAGTTGGAGCAAGGATGGACAAAATAATCATCATGTAATATCTGTATCC
>LPNX010926086.1:113088-127496 GCA_001517045.1 Pseudotsuga menziesii | reverse complement strand
ATGTTATGTTATATATATATATATAACATAGCCTCTTTGGCGATCTGGGGAGTCAATGAAGTTGTGAGTGCTACCAAAATGAATGAGTATTGTAAGAGGGGTATTCTTGAAGAAACCCTTGACCCACATGGTTTCTGGGGTGGTGACTCTGACTAATGCATGGAGATATATCTTTGGGTGGTCGTCATGAGAAGGAGGGTCAACAGGAGGTTGTTGAATGCTGATCTGATCATATACTGGATCCTGAGCATCGTCACAAATTTCAGGTGCATGTGGAGAAGCCACATCCAAGAGATAGAGATTTTGCTCAGCACATCAATGTCCCTGGTTGAATTTCTCATCACAATTATAGAAAAGCCCCTTTTCTCTACATGCTCGCATCTCGGCATCAAACAAATTCCTAACAGGAGAGAGGTTCTAGGAGCTGGCGTGATTGGAGGTATTTGGGAAACCATATTTCTGAACGGAACAAAAGTGGATTGGGAGCATTATTGAGCTATGATATTGTCCTCCACCAACTTATCCAACCCTTGAGACTCCATCATTGTGCTGGGGAAAAACATTTTAACCTCAGATCGGATTTCATCCTTCAGACCACTAATAAAACAACTACTGTAGAATGCATCAGAAATCCTTCTATGTGATTGGCCAATTTCTCAAATTATGTCTGGTACTCTCTCACAATTCCAGTTTAGCAAAGTTTAGTGAGTGCTCCTATGAAGTCATCAAAAGCACTAAAGCCAAATCGTTGCAAAAGGAGTTGGAAAAAATCTATCCATTTTGGCTCTTCATGATCCTTGATGTACCAACGAAACCATTGAAGGGCTTCATGTTCCAAATGAAAGGATGCAAGTGGGACTTTGGTGACATAAAAAATGTAATGCAAACTAAAATATTGTTTTTCCATGTATATCCATCCATTCGGATCATTTCCATTAAAGCAAGGGAAATCAAGCTTTGGCCCATGAAAATTGTTGGAAGAAGAGAACCCAGTGTCTACAGAAGGCTCTAGATGATGCCTATTGTTCATGGATAAATGATGAAGATGGAGGCCGATATTTTTCTTATCAATATCTTGGAGTTTGGTCTTGAGGGCAACAAGTTCGTATTCCATTTGTTTATTTCCTCTAGCGCGAGTGATAACAAAAATATTTTTTTTTAACTGTGATGGCTCTAGACAGATGCAATATGCTATTTATCAGCTGAAAATAGATATGGACCCTAGGTATGTTTGACTTCTTAAAGGTTTAGGGGAGTCACTTGGCCACCAATGTTGTCTAACGGCTTGCGTATTGGGGCAGTACCCCTCACTCCAAGACTTAGGTAAAATTGATAACCTTGTTGCCACAAATGAAAACTCTTGATTTACCTCATGGGTGGGAACTAGTCGATCAGGTAGGGGTCGTTTCCATTTTCATTGGAAGGTCCTCTTAATGGCCAACTACTTCAAGGTTCCTGTGATACTCCTCACAATGAGTTTTAGGGCTATTCCCAGGTACCTCCCACAGTTAAGTAGATAGGGGTTATTCCTTGATTCGAACTTGCAATTAAAATGAACAATATATATGCAAAGAAGAAGAACTAATGCAATAATCACAAGGTCGAAAAAATATGGCAGAAATTCCACCTCGTGAGCCCAAAAAACCCATAAATAGAGCTAGGCTTTTGAGATGAAAAGTTTAAAATGAGCATAACCCAATCAATATTGCTTAGAATATCTATTATAACCTATTGTTGGAACTTGAATAGTCGCACTGCATTTTCGTTCGTGATCAGAACATAAATATGGGCACCCCGTCAAAATATTTTCACTTTGGAATTTTCTCAACCGTCACTGAAATTCTGAAAAATAGATGATTTTAAGTCAATGATATCTCTACTTTTTGAACTCTAAATGAGATGATTTGTTTTTTGAAACTACACATTTTTGCAAGAGGAATTCATATCTACAACTTGTTTCTTATGAACCTACACAAAAAGTTTTAGAAATTGATCTGAAAGTCACCGCCCAATTTTTCCCCTTTTTTGCGAAAAAAAAATTCTCACTTGTGCCAAGGAAACTGCTCTGATACTATATGATAGAAACCTCCTATAATAAATAATGATAATGCACAATAAAACAGAAATAACAGAACATAGAAGAAATTTTATTGATCGCAGGCCACTTCGAGGGGGAAACCTCCTTTGAGAAAGCTCAATATAAATAACTCTTGGATACCTTCATTGGCCTTAACACTTAGTTATATACTAAGTCTAATATAAACAACTATTACTCCCCATGAATGTAAGATAATACAATATACTCACGAGACGACTTACAAAGCATATGCGTCCAACAAAAATATACTTAACAAAATAAAGAGAAGGGTTGACATGGGTTACTAACATCAGAAGATTCCAAAGGTTATAAGTTGATCAACATGAGTGTTCAGTTTGAAAAAGAGCCCATGCCAGTAGCAGAAATTGGAGAATCCTCTTCACCACCTCCACCTGTGGTTGTAAGTGAAGACTCTAATAAATATTATGATTCTAATATGTTTGATAATGAAGATTTAACTGCAGACACATGGGATTCACTATGTTTCAAAATATGACATAGAGCATAACGAATTACCAAGCCAAAAATGTATCATAAATAAGAAAAAGGTAGAGAGAGATAAGCAAAAATGAGCGAGAATAAGAGAATATTACGGTAGTTTTGCGATAACTTTTGATCCCAAAGTCGGATTGGGGAAATCTTGGTGCTGTTGGAAATTTCTCGTCAAGTGATACAACTTTCGTGTTTTGAGATTTGCGATATTCCTCACGGTTTGTCTGGGGAGTGTATTTTTGTGAATATAAGCATGATGAATCTCAAAAAGATGCTTTTCGAGATTCCTCATGCCTAGATTTACAAAAATCAATTCCTCGGCCAAACTGTGAGGAATATTGCAAATCTCAAAACAAAAAAGTTGTATTCCTCAACGAGACCTTTCCAATGGTACCAATAACACCCCAATCCAACTTCGGTATCAAACATTATCGCAAAAATACCGTAATATTATTTTTTTCTCTCTCATTTTTGCTTATCTCTCTCTACCTTTTTCTTATGTAGGATACATTCTAGAACAGGGTAGAATGTTATGAGCTTGTGTTTTTACTGACTCTGACTGGGCAGGTGATTACATTGATATAAAATAAACTTTTGGATATGTGTATATGCTTGCAAATGGACCAATCGGCTGGTCAAGTAAATAACAAAGTTCCATTCCACTTTCTTCTACAGAGGAAGAATATAGAGGAGCTCTAAATGCAACTACTCAATGTTTGTGGTTGCAGGGTATACTTGGAGAGTTTGGGATCGAATCTGACACTTCCATAGTCATCTATTGTGACAACCAAAGTACTATTCAAATCTCAACAAGACCTGGTATAGAGGCAGTGAACCAAACACATAGAGATCCATATGCTCTACGTCATTGGACTTATGCATGATGAGATCATTGCTCTGCACTACTGCGCATCATCTGAGCAAGTTGCAGACATCTTCACCAAAGAATTCTCTGAGAAGACATTCAACAATATCAAATCACTACTTGGGATAACTGATCACATGGTGAACACTAATTGAAGACGATATTTCACAAACTTTTGTTCATGTCCATGTTTAAGAGAGGATTTTCCCCTTTGTGGTTTTGCCTCTTTTCTTGTTTTGTATGGATAAGCAATATTTAAAGGGTGACTAAGCCTTGTTTCTAGGCCCTATGTCTTTGATTTATTTTTTATATTTCACATAAGTCAGGCTTAAGAGGGTGTGTTAGAATAACCAAAAACCCATTCCTATACTCGGGATAAAATAATTAATCTTTTTTATTAATTCCCTAGGTCTTACACTAGCTAGTTGGCATCCACTTGCACCATTTGGTCAAAATTTGCCTAAACTGCCTCCAGAAGCACCTTCATAAGATTCTGGATAATATTTTGACAACTCTACAAACTTTCCAATTTAGTAAGTGTGCATTCCTGCCTTATCGTAAGGTTGAATTCTTTTTAGCACCTTTTAAAGCAAAAGGTGAAAGCTAGTCACATGGAAACTGCCTTGTTTTTGGCATAACTCATCTTCCATATTTTTCTCTCCTAAAAGCATGAGTATATTCAATTTCCATCACTTATCATTTGATACTCTCATTCATCCAATTCATGACCTCCTTGACTGGTTTGGAAAGTGTTTTACGCACCTACGGGTTTTGTAAACTTTTAGTAAGCCTGCTTTTGTGAATATTCAACTTTCCTTCTTAGGCATTCGAATATTTGATGTAATTATATATTTGGATAACCTATTATTTTATAAGGTTAGCTGATGTAAACTTTGTCAATGCAAGTTTGTGTTATGCAATAATTTCGGCCTCCAACTTGAGTGGATCTATGCATATTTTTCAAGCAATTTCATGAGTTCAATTGATCTAAACTTGGGCCAAATTTTCATAGATCCAATACTTGAGTTAATTTCTATAAATTTATCGAATTGACTACTTTTAACTTTTTCATATTTTCTGGAATTAGATTTCTTAGCAAAACTAGCTATGTCACAAACTAAGCATTTTATATAAAAAAACCTCTAACCACATTAGAGGAAATTTCAACTCAAAATGGGCCTTTTAACTTTTATTCAAATTCCATGTCATCATGTGTTAGCCAATGAAATTGCTTTAAATTTGAAATACCGTATAGGTCTTAAACACTTTTTTAATATAAATTTGGGGATAGGTATCTTTAAAAAAACTACTTTTTTGTTTGTATTTTTGACATATCTCCCCGTGTTTTTACTCAAATTTCAATCAGGAGAGCTCGTTGGATGCGGAATTAAATTCTGCATCCAACGAGTACCCACTCGACATACTTTTGACAGACCCCGCTACCCCAAAAACAAGAAATACCTAAAAAAACATAATGATGACATCATCATTCCATTTTTTCAGGTATTTCTTGTTTTTGGGGTAGCGGGGTCTGTCAAAAGTATGTCGAGTGAGTACTCGTTGGATGCGGAATTTAATTCCGCATCCAACGAGCTCTCCTGATTGAAATTTGAGTAAAAACACGGGGAGATATGTCAAAAATACAAACAAAAAAGTAGTTTTTTTCTTTTCTTCCTCCAAAATTAATAAATATTATTTTATTATTTTAACTATTATTTTATTAATTCATTTTAGGAGGCCCATTTTGAGTTGAAATTTCCTCTAAAATCGTTCATTTTGAAGTAAAATGTCAAATTCATAAATTTTTCTAGTATCGGCATCTAGTGTCGCTTATACCTCCTCCAACTTTTCCAAAATCCCCCCAAAATGCCATGGAATAATGGATTTTGGCCCTTTTTTGCACCTCGGCTTCACACCTTTTGGGATTTGGCCATATGCTACTATATTTAACTGTGTGTCTAGTCCATGAATTCGCCATAACAATTTTGTACCCAATTGGGCCCCTATCAATTCTATAAGTACTAATCTTTAAAACCCACTTATTCAATATTTTAGTAAAATTGGAGAAGAATAGGCCCATGCCCCTCACTAGAAATTCGGTAGCATTCTTCAATGGTGTTAGAATGTTGCAGGCCTCGGCAAATTCCGAGATAAAATTCCCATGTTATGGCCAAAACAATTGTTGGTCAATAGACTTATTTTTTAGCTTTTCCAAAAAAATGTCATCACACCGTACTTTCCTTATCGATTGATTTTGCATCTTATGATATCTCTCCCATTAGTTTGAATTTTCCTCATCAAACTGATCCCATATCTTCTATTTCGGTGCATCTCGATGATTGATGCCAGATGTTAGATGGTCGATGGTCGACAATGGATGTCAAATGGTTGATAGAAGATAGTTGGTGGCCGATGGTTGATGTAGATGTTCGATGGCCAATGTCACATCCGAAAATTTTCACTTGGATTTTCACCATTAGAGGAAATTTCAACGCAAAATGGGCCTTTTAACTTTGATTCAAATTCCATGTCATCATGTGTTAGCCAATGAAATTGCTTTAAATTTGAAATGCCGTATAGGTCTTAAACATTTTTTTAATATAAAATTGGGGATAGGTATCATAAAAAAACTATTTTTTTTATTTGTATTTTCGACATATCTCCCCATGTTTTTACTCAAATTTCAAAATTTCAACTCAAAATGGGCCTCCTAAAAAGAATTAATAAAATAATAGTTAAAATATTAAAATAATATTTATTAATTTTGGAGGAAGAAAAGAAAAAAAACTACTTTTCTGTTTGTATTTTTGACATATCTCCCCATGTTTTTACTCAAATTTCGATCAGCAGAGCTCGTTGGATGCGGAATTAAATTCCGCATCCAACGAGTACCCACTCAGCATACTTTTGACGGACCCCGCTACCCCAAAAACAAGAAATACCTGAAAAAAATGTGATGATGATATTGGACCTCCACGCATACACTTTCAAGATTAATTCTCGATGGTCCTCCTATGATCTTGACTTATCGATATGTTGGGTTCCGATCCATCAGAACTTCCCATATACTATTTCAAGAGTACTACTCGATGGCCTACTTACACTGAGGACTTTCCAATGTCTTGGGTTCCAATCCATTAGAAATACTTGTTCCGTCAGGATCTATCACAACCCACAAAATCACCTCCCAATGGTTGTCCCCTATGACCATTTTTCACTAATATATTTCAGATTTCATAGTTGCCTCCCTCCAGTCATCAATCAATGTTACATTCATATTACAATATTAAAACTCATATTTACAAATAGGAGCAGATCCATGCATAGAACATTTCCATTATAACAACTAGTGCGCTCAACCTGGCACTGGGAAAACTGTTGGACCAAAATGGACATATCTTGGTCATCCGAAAAGTTTTTCCGACAAAGCGAAAGGTGATCCTTACTGGAAAATTTGTTCCAAACACAATGAAATAGGTCCCAATGCAAAAAAAAGAACAAATATTGGTTAACCATAGCATATGGTTGCACCCCTCCTAGTACCGTAGAGTCATAGTTACAATTTTTGAAGAAGAGAAAAAAGATCAAAATGAATATCGTCTCGGATCTGAATCCTACAGATCGAATCTCAGATTCTTATACTTCATATTTCATGATCAAATTGATGAGAAAATAGAGAAAGATGTCCTCTACAACATCTTCAATTTTAAAGGTCTAACTATAAGAATCAAAACTTGTTGGTTAGATAAATCCAACTCTCTTAATTTGAGTTTGGGCATGGTCCATGAACTCAAAGTCTTCTAATAAAATATGACAAATAAATAAATGAATATGTCATTTACAACATATCTAAATTTCCATTATTTACAAGATTTTGTTGACATGAGTTATCAATCCCCAAAAACAGTCCTAAATTAATCCTAGTAAATAAAAAAGCTATTAACTTTATTACTCTTGCCTTAAAAAAATAATCTAAAATTTTATCATTCTATTTTAGCTTTAAATATTTATTTAGAAATTTAAAAAACATATTAATTAAAATTATTTTTAAATAATAAATATTATAGAAAAAATAAAAATTAGCAAAATCCAAATAAAGAGAATTATGTTCACATCTTCTTCTTTATTACTAATATTTTAAAACACAAATAAAAATATAATAAATTATTCTTAATTTGCTTTTATTAAAAACACAAATAAAATGTGATATATTATTCCTAAATACATTTTTAGGATCAAGAAACAAAAGTGAGAGACATGGATACCATAAACATAAAATGTGATAATATATTATTCCATAATGACATTTTTAACTTAATGTCTATTAGTGTTGGAATTATATTATTGATGGGTGATTATAGGTGAATATTACTTGGGAGAGGTGGATTGTAGCTTAAATGAGAATATCAATGCACATAAAAGGAAAGAGTTTGTGTAGTAAAGGTAAGAACAATGGTATATAATTTGGAGAAGTGAAAGAATATGAAATGTTGATATGGTAGTCTTATAAGATAGAATTTGGGGAAGTGGATTTTTTGATGTTGTTGCAATTAGATGATCATAGGGACCAATAAAACGCAAAGGCTCGCACACAAATAGGAGAGGTATACACACCAAACTCATTGTATTACTGAAATAAAACTTACATATATAGGTAAACACCAAACAAACTAGATACTAGAAGAAATGATTATATCCTATATATTAGGAACTGTCAAACCACATATCGTATTTTTAGTAAATAATCATGAATGCATTTCTGCATTATCTCTAACAACCTCCCTTAATGGAGAAATGGATTCTTTACAACACCAAGTTTGTTTCTAAGATCCTCAAAGTGGATTCTTCCAACTGGTTTGGTGAAAATATCAGCAACATTTTCACTTGTACTACAATAAGTCAATTCAATATCTTTAGACTAAATCTTTTCTCGCACAAAGTGATGTTGCAGCTCAATATTTTTAGATATGTCATGATAGACTGGATTATGTGCCAACTTGATTGAACTTTGATTATCACACTAAATTCTAGTAGTTGGTTCTTGCTTTCTTCCAACATCTTCAAGAATGCATCTCAACCAAATGGCTTCACAAGTATCACTGGTTCATGCTTTATATTCAGCTTATGTGGATGACAAAGAAACAATTAGTTGTTTCTTACTACTCCATGACATGACTCCTGAACCAATGTGAAAAACATATCCAGAAGTATATATTCTGTCGTCGGGATTCCATGCCCAATCAGAATCAGAATAACCCACCAACTGAACATCAAATGCATCAGTATATAAAAGACCAAAATTAATTATTCATTTTAAATATCTTAGGACTTGTTTTGCAACTTTCCAATGTGTTTCACATGGCTTATCCAAGAATTGACTAAGGATGATAACTAAATATGATATGGTTGGCCTTGTAGGAGTGAGATAGTTCAGGATTCCCACTATTTGACGATACAAAGTACCATATGCTTCTTTAGATCCACCATTACTGTACAATTTCATATTTTGATCCAAAGGGGTTGATACTGCTTTGCATTCACTCATATGAAATCCGTTAAGGATTTCCCTTACATACTTGCTTTGAGTGATCAATGCCTTACCAGCCTCTCTCTGAAATGCAATTCCTAAACAATAATGCAAATCACCAAGGTATTTCATTTCAAATTCCTAAGACATATGAATTTTAATATCTGCAATCAACTTATATGCTCCACCTGTAATAAGGAGATCATCAACATATAAATATATGAAGCAAACATTCCCCTCTTTATCTTTCTTAATGTATAGGATTGAATCATTTTTTCTTTTCATAAACCCTTGTTGTTTAAAGAAGGAATCAATCTTTATATACCACAATTTAGGAGCCTGTTTCAATCCATAGATATCTTTCTTCAGTCTGCAAACAAGATGCTCTTGGCCTTTCTACACAAAACCTTCAAGCTAAATACGAAATACACTTTCTCTTTTAAATCACCATTCAAGAAAGCATATTTAACATCTAATTGGTGTATTCTCCAATTATGTTTTGTAGCTAATGCAACAAGCAATCTGATTGTGTTTAATTTAGCTACCGATGCATATGTTTCTTCAAAATCAATTCCCTCTTGTTGAGAATAACCCTTTGCAACTTGTCTTGCCTTAAATTTGTCAATACTACCATCAACTTTGAACTTAGATTTGAACAACCATTTAGATCCTATGGTTACTTTAGCTTTGGGCAATTCTACTAATCCCCAAGTTTTGTTTAACATAAGTGAATTATACTCCTCATTCATAACATTCACCCATTCTTCTTTATCTTTGGTTTGATCATAATTCAATGGTTCTATGACAATCATTACATTAGTATGTGTGAACTAGGATGAAACAACTTATATTCCTTATGATCATCACAATAGCCAACAAAGACACAATCAATAGATTTTGCATCCAATTTTCTTCTATCATCTTTAGGGATGTGAGCAAAGGCCCTACAACCAAATATTCTTAAATGACTAATTTCTAGTTCATAGCCATAAAAGAATTCAAAGGGTGTTTTGAGATCTAATTTCTTTGTTGGACTCTTGTTCTTTAAATACACAACAATGTTAATAGCTTCAGCCCAACAACCATTAGAAATGTTTTTACCTTGAAGCATGATGCGGTCACATTCTACCAGTGTTTTGTTTTTCCTATTAGCAACTCCATTTTGCTGAGGTGTATCAGTCACAATGAATTGTTGTTGGATTCCATTGTTTGTACAATATCTTCTTAATGCTCCAGAAGTGTACTCATCACCTTGATCAGATCTGAGTTTTTTGATACATTTACCTACTTGTTTTTCAACTTTGATCCTGAATTCCTTGAAGTATTCGAAGACATCACCTTTTCTCCTTATGAAGTAAACCCAAGTGAACCTAGATCTATCATCAACAAATATGAGAAAGTACCAAGCACCACCTAGTGACCTGGTCTACATAAGTCCACAAACATTAGTATGTATTAATTCAAGTAATTTAGTCTGTCTCTTCTCTTAATGATTAGGAAATTCCTTTCTATGTTGTTTTCTGAGTCCACATGCATCATATTCTATATGATCATCTTTGATAACAAGAATACCTTCAACCATAGATTTTTTCTGTAATAACATAAGATCATTGTGATTGAGGTGTCCATACCTTTGATGCCATAATTCAACATTTGATATGGCTGAAGATGTTAGTGCTTGATGGTTTCCCTTGATTGCATCCATCTTGTATAAACCTCCAATTCTGGATCCTATCACTATAGCCCTGTAACAATCTTGGACATTGTTAACATGTCACTTTATATATTTACCAAATTCTAATTTCATATCATTGTTAGTGATAGTAGAAACATATATTAAATTCTTTTTTATGCCTAGAACATACATCACATTATGAATCTGTTTAAGTTGTCCATCAGGTAGATTTACACTTATCACTCCATAACCTTGGGCCTCATGTGACCCGTTATCAGCCAAATAAATGTGTATGAAATCATATTTTTCATGATACTCATCATACCATTCTCTATTACAGAACATATGGGCAAAAGCAGTTGATGCACTCTCGTCATCTGTTTCAGCAGGCAGAGCATTTTCAGATATAAAAAGTCTTAGATTTTTTAATCCATTAACATCACGGGTGTCTTTTCTCACATAATTTCTATTGTGCTTTCTATATTTGTGGTTGGATTCATGGTTCTTCTTTCTAAATTAGTCTCTAGCAATATGACCTGATTTTCCACAGTAACGACATTCAACATTTTGATTAACATTAGAGTCAGTGTGTGACATACCTCTATGTATTGTATGAAACTTGCCTCTATGTCTGTTTCATTGATTTCCTCTATGTGAGTGTCTGCCTCTTGCCATCAGTGCTTGATCTGTAGTATGTGATTCTGGCTCATAGATCTTCATTCTCTCTTCTTCTTGTAGAATAATTTCGTCGATCTGTACAAAAGTAGGAGGGGTATGTCTTGCTGCAAGGGCTGAGATGAACACTTCATAATATGGAAATAAACATTTTAATGTAACAGTCACCAAGTCAGAACTGGACATCTCTTCACCAATGTCACCCAGATTATCTCTTAAATCCTTGATGCGGGAAAGATACTCATTTGAACTCATTTGTTGCTTCATAATTATATCATGTGTTTTTGTTTAAATTTAGAGGCAACCTAGGCAAAGGAAGGTAACTGGAATTCCCACGCATCAAAAAAATATGCATGTAATTGAAGTTGAACTATAATTTGCTGATATGGATGAAAGAAAATAATATTTTCAAGACTGTTTATAACTTATGGCCATAGTAGTCTTCATTTGTAATTGGCAGGGGAATTGAGCTCTTTGTACCACTGGAGGGTGTGAGCTTCTCACTCGTGTCATTTATTCTTGATAGCTTCTTTAGAGCATGACACATTCAACCTTTTAGCTCCATAATATCTACAATGTGCTCCATGGATGTTGGATCACCTAGATTTTTATCTTGCCCCTAGTTACCTTTCTTTGTTTAAAATTTCATGAAGGAGCCAAAAATATCATGGACTCCTCCCATCACTCTATGATAGATTACTTCATTGATGGAGGAATATGTGTTTGACATGGGTTTACCCTATAGCCCATAGTAAAGGCAAAATATAACAATAAACAGAACAAAATTGGCCTCCATAGAAGGATAGGAAAGAGTGTTGGATGTATGTCGGTAAATGAACTTTGTTCATTTCAGCATTCAACTCTAGTATGCCACAGTTCTAGAGAGGATCAGACTTAAACATCATCCAGGACTTCCTTCAAACCTTACCTATATGTTTCATTTTTCTCTTTGTCAATCAACTTCAGTTGGCCCAAGCTTTTGACTTGTGTCATTCAAGCTGGACAATTTCTTTGGAGTGACACATTTGACCTTTAAACTCCATAATATCTATAGCATGCTCCATGGATGTCTTGTTATCTAGATTCTTATCCAGCCCTTAGATACCTAAAGGGATTGGTATCAGAGCCCATATTTCCAACATTGTAAACAAAAAAGACAAACTTATATGAGAAGGCTACCTAGATTCTACTCTATTTCATATACACTCTTTGACCCTATCTATTATACTTTGCTTCAATATACTAAAAACTTGCAATTAGTTTGGCACACTTTGTTACCATATATTGTGATATTAAATTTTAAAAAGGATCTCAAACACCTATGCTACCATCATATAGAATGTGAAAATATGAAACTAAATAGCTGACCATTGTGTGTATACTATTCTCTCCACAAACATAGATAGTCATCATTCTGTGTACTTTATGATTCACTTTGGCTCGAAGTTCTTTTGTTTTAAGGAGCAAGGAAACACAATTGTTTGTTTTAAGGAGCAAGGAAACACAATTGTAAGGGGCCATTAGAATTATGCTACACAATTGCAGAATATAAAACCTCATAATGACTTGTACTGACATTGTCCTTGCACTATCTCAAAATACGGAGTTGTAGGTGCGTTTCATAACTCCTACAACAATTTTGACCTAAAACCTTAAACCCTAGCACAAAGATAGCAAGAGCTGAGAGTTCAAGGTCTGTTATAATTTAGTGAAAAAATGTTTTTCGTAGCAAAAGCTTCATTATTTGGAATAATTTAACTATGGTTTCAAATTAATATGAGTATGAGCTTTGCAATAGTGGATATCAAGATCAGACTGCTCTGGTGTTTTTTTGTGTATATTCCCAGTCGAAAGCCTTGCACAGGAAAATCCTTGTAAAAATGCACCTGGAATGGGTCTTTTGGTGCTTGAAAAAATATAATGAAAATTGTAGATAAGTTTTACTTTGATAACCACGATTCTGGTGGATTTCAATGTTCAACAAGTTATGATGATGATTATCAAAATGCTGTTGAAATAAATAATCTGAAATACTTTAATAAATAATTTCTTGCAAAAATCACACTGCCATTCATTAGCTTGTGGATGATCCTTATGTAGCTCCTCTCTAAACATATCATTCTCCAGGTGAAGCTTGAATGTTTTTGAGATATTGTAATTCTCTTGTTCCACAAATCACCTTATTCAAGCACTGAAACTAATCCAAGGCTCCAACCATAAACTACAAAGGGTAGGGAGAAAAGAGTGTCATATGATTAATCCAATCCAATTTCGCTGTCAGTCATTCCATACCATTCTTTTGGATGGGCTGGGTGGACTGAAAGCTATACATCATATGGATCAGAAAAGCGTATATTTGATGGGCCCTCCTATTTATTAGTTTGTTATCCCTGCCATTGCCACTGGAAAGATCTTTGTGAGCCATTTTTTACTTAGAACATAGCTAAAAGAACACTCTATGATGGCAAAACTCATCTATATCTTCATAGCAGTGGAAAGCCAGTTTACATGTATAGCATGTGAGGACTTGCAGAGTACTGTGTTGTTCCAGCCACGGTGTTAGTTGTTCTCCCAACTTTATTGCCATATACAGAGTCTGCTATTCTGATGCAACTAAAAAAACTATGGATTCTCTATGTACAAGAAGCCATGCAGAAGAGAAGGGCATTATGTGGAGATATTACTGGTGTTGCTGCAGCTTTTAGTGCTCCCCTCAAGGCAGAAGTATCCAAGAAAGATTTCCCACACGGGTTTGAGACTTTGAGTTGATTGTTCATAGAAGATGTATAGGTTGCTTTACATGCATGGGATGTAGATACTATGATGAATAATATTTTGGAAGCTTCATCATATTTGAGAATAGCTGGAATAACTAAGCTTGCATAGTCTTTGGTATTCAAAGTTATACCACGTTGATTACTAAAAGTTGGCTCCCTTTATACGTGTAAAATACAGGGAGAGTATCAAGCCATTCTCTTTGGTATCTAAATTTATGATAGTTCAAAATTTCAAATCACTAAGATTACTTATACTTTTAAAATTTAAAAAAAAAACAATTTCTTGAAAAGGAACTCTA
>LPNX010926086.1:90987-100991 GCA_001517045.1 Pseudotsuga menziesii | reverse complement strand
TTGCAAGTGATAATCCCTTCGACGAGCAAAGTGGGTTGCTGCGAAGTGGAAAAAGGTACAAAAGAGATTTTGACTCCTATTCCTTAGGTCAGGCTACCGCATCTTCCCCCGTAAATTCTGAAGAGTCAGGCTCTGAAGAAATCCCTTTGCTTGGAAACCCTCCTGTCACCCCGCAGCGAAGCCCTGTTACCCCTGAAATTCTGTCGTAGTCTGACAGTCAACCAAGTCCAAGTATTCCGGCCACAGGCCAGTCTGTCCCTGTAAATCCCTCCCCTTCAACGTCCTGTCCCCCTCCCAGAACCGCCATGGCCCACCTGGTTGATGACATTAAGCTCCCCATCTTCAAAGGCACGGGCTCAGAGGACCCCGAACAGTTCTGGTTTTTATGTGAAGCAGTATGGAATGCGAAGAAAATTACAGACCCAGATGTGAGAGCCGCGCAGCTCATTACTTCTTTCCGGGATAGGGCTTTGACCCATGAATTTCTCCAGTACTCAGAGCCCTACGTTAGATGAGATTAAGGCAGCCATCACCAAAGAATTTAAAAATCCTAAATCGGAATCGCAGAGCATCACCGAACTCAAAGAGATTCAACAGCGGCGCGGAGAATCAGTGTGGCACTTTGACCAGAGATTCAAAGTCCTCCTCGACCAAGTCAGCTTTACCATTAGTCCTGCGCAACACAAGGAATGGTTTATCACGGCATTATTACCACATATCCGAACTCCGCTCATGCAACAGAAGGTTGCTGACCAGCAAGAGGCTCTGGAAATCACAATGAAGCTGGAGATTGCCCCCGTCGGAGATGATTCTGGTATTGCTCAAATCCAAGCGCAGCTAGCAGCGATGGCCCTGGAACTTCGCGAGATGAAGAAGGGAAAACCCGATCGCGAAGCGGTTTGGTGTACGTAATGTCGGACCGAAGGTCATGACAAGGAACGGTGCCCTCTGGTAAGCGAGTACCTGCATACATGTGCGCCAGACCCATTTCCCCCACAAGTCCTATATTGTGAGCTCTGCAGAACAACAGGTCAGCACTGACCCGAGAACTGTCACCTACTGCAACGGTACGGACAGGGACCTAAGAACCCCTACTGTAATTTCTGCAAGTCCGTAGGTCATAATGAGGATGAGTGCCGCACCTATGATGCCTACCGGGTGCGCAATGAAGGCCCCAGTAGTGATAGCTACGGTTACCAGGGGGGTGCCTCTAGTAGAGGTTCTTCTAGAGGCCGTGGTGGTATGGCCGGCAGAGGCCGAGGCCAGTTGGTATGTTCCAATTGTAACCAAGCTGGGCATTTGGCTCGCGACTGTCGGAATCCCACTACGACATGTCGGTACTGCCGCGCGGTAGATCATGTGATTGAGCAGTGCCCGCAGCTCATAGCTAAGATTCAGGCACGACAGAGTGGCCCTACGTGGAATATCTAGATGATTTCAGTTGAGCCCAGATCTGCCGCAAATATCAATGTTGTCACATGGAGTGGAGCTATGACACACCCATAGGATACAGAAATACAGCCCGCCAACGCTCGGGTTCGTAAGGCTCCTATGAAAATCCCAGCATTTGATATGACAAGAGCAAGAGAGACATTTATGGAAGTTAAGAAATATTTTGCTGGTCCTAGCACATTCGTTCCACCTGTCCAACCTCAACAACTATCTTCGCAGCCCCGGGAAGCCCCACGGGATAATGTAAGTACCCTATCCTCCTTTTTACGGAGTTTCCTCAAACTGTTACGAGATCAGGATGCTCTGACTGAGCTACAGAAATTCATTGCTTCCTGCGGACCTCACCACAGTTCCGCTCAAGACAAAACTGTTCATAGAGTGAACAGAACCAGCAGGGAAATGAGATTGAATGCTCAGATAGGGGCATATAATCTGACTGATGTTATCTTGGACTTAGGGTCCGACGTAAATGTGTTAACTAAACAAACCTGGGAACACATGGGAAAACCCCCCCTCGCCTGGTCCCCTATCCAGTTGCGGCTAGCCAACCAGCAAAGGATTGTGCCTCTAGGAAGTTTCCTAAGTGTCCAAACAGATATCGTCGGGGTCAGTACTGTCGTGGACTTCAAATTAATTGAGATCATTGACGACAGCGACCCCTACCCAGCCCTGTTAGGAATTGAATGGGAAATGGAAAATGATGTAGTTATTAACCTAAAGAAGAGACAGATGATCTTCGAAGGGAAAGACGTGAGAGTCATCCTACCCCTGGATCCCTCACAAGGGGAACGGTACACGGAACCACTCCGAAAAAAGGATCAGGATGATGTGGAGCCCATCTACACTATCACCGCACAGGACAGAGGTTATGAGGATCCTCCTACCACAGGTTGGGAGTCTGGTAGCTCCTGTATGACCAACTCAGAGGATGACTTAGAGAGTTGGCAGAACCGATTATATGAGCTCCATGGACATAGCAGTACCAGACCTACTAAATCTCTCAGATGGCTCAGCTCACAACCAAGCACTCTCCCTACTTTTGATGGTTCGACAGACCCTGACCCATTTATCGTACAATTTTCAGGTCAGATACCGGAGTCACAGAAAATGACTTCTCTGGAGTCAGCACTTAGAGTCACAGCAGCCAAATGGTGGAAGAGCCATAAGCCGCAGATTCCTAGCTGGGAATTCTGTCAAAGGCTCCTTCGGCTGAGATTTAAGGACCAGCCTGAGGAGGTGCGAAGCAAGTTTGATGGAAAATCTAGTCCACAAGCACATTTGGCAAACTGCTATGAGGCGTGGAGGTATGTACCTCAGAACGAATGGGCACATAGATTCGTCCATACACTGGCACCGATAGCTCAGACCTGGTATGAGGAAGCTGAGCTCCACCTCGATACTGTAAGTTGGGACTGTCTTGCCCATAGTTTTATACATACTTTTTCTACTAATGATGTTTGCCCAGCTCTAGACGCAGCTATCAGGATCATCCATACCAAGGTCTTTGATGACCGAGAACTAGTAGAACAGCGCCTGGATTGGACAGTACAGGAAGCCCACGCACTAGAATGTTATAACTTCACCATTGAGGAAGATGAGGACCCGCGCAATATCGCTATCCCTGAGTCAGAAGGACGCTGCGATGTGCAAGGACCAGACATCGAAGCCCCGGAATTAAATCATCCCCTGAAGACACGCACAGTTAACATTGGATCCGAAGAACAGCCTAAGCTCGCCACAATCGGTGACTATTGGGATGATGAAATGGTCAGCAAGGTAAAACAGCTTCTCCACGAGTACCAAGATATCTTTCCAACAAAGTTTTCCGAAATGAAGGGTATCTTGGGTGATATTGGCGTAATGAAGATCCCTTTGAAACCTGATGCAAAACCTGTGAAACAGCGGCCTTATAGATTGAATCCGAAGTATAAAGAAAAGGTTAAGGTGGAGCTGGATAAGATGCTCGCCGCAGGCATAATTGAGCCTGTTGAATAATCTGAGTGGGTCAGTCCTATGGTGGTCCAGGAGAAGAAGACTAAGGGTGAAATCCGCATCTGTGTCGACCTCAGGAAATTAAATGATGCATGTCTGCATGGTCCCTTTCCTACCCCCTTTACAGACGAAGTGCTCGACAATGTTGGAGGTCAAGAAATATACTCTTTCACTGATGGGTTTTCTGGCTACCATCAGATCCGAATTGCTCCCGAAGACCGACATAAGACAACATTTGCTACTGAAATGGGATCCTTTCAGTATACTGTCATGCCCTTTGGGCTGAAGAATGCACCTGCTATATTTTCTAGAGTCGTCATCTCTGCGTTTAAGGAATATATACATAAATTCTTAGAAGTTTATTTTGATGATTGGACTATTTTTGGGCTAGTAAAAGACCACCTCACTAGTTTGAGACTTATGTTAAACAAGTGTAGACAGCACCAGATTGCTTTTAATCTAAAAAAGTGTATCTTTTGTGCCCCTTTTGGAATTCTCCTTGGTCATGTTGTCTGTAAGCAGGGATTGATGATGGATCCTGCGAAGATAGCTATTATTGTCAATCTACCACCCCCGAAGTCCGTCAAACAACTGCGCACGACACTCAGTCACACTGGTTACTACAGAAAATTCATCCAAGGATATGCTCAAATTACCGCTCCGATGGAAAGGCAGTTGAAGAAAGATAATAAGTTCGAATGGACACCGGAGTGCCAGGTAAGCTTAGACATTTTGAAGAAAAAAATGGTCACTGCCCCTATTCTAGTATTTCCTGACTGGAACAAAGGATTTCATGTGCATGTCGACGCATCCTCCATTGCTCTAGGGGTGGTATTGGCTCAACCAGGCGCAGGTCAGATCGACCACCCTATTTCTTTTTCGAGTAGAAAATTATCCACTGCAGAGAAAAATTATACTACAACTGAGCGGGAAGGCCTTGCTATGGTGTATGCACTACAGAAGTTTCGACATTATCTGTTAGGCTCTCATTTTAAGATGTTTACTGACCATTCTGCTTTGAAATATTTGGTTAATAAGCCTGTGCTAGGAGGCAGAATATGCAGATGGCTGATTCTGTTCCAAGAATATGACTTCAAAATCATAGTTAAGCCTAGGAGACTGAACCTAGGACCTGACCACTTGTCGAGGCTTGAGGCGGGCGAAGAACCCACCAGTTTGGATGAGGGCCTCCCTGACGCACAGTTGTTTTCCATACAGATAGTCGATGAATACTTCCAGGATATTGCTCAGTACTTGTCTACAGGGTTTCCACCTGCTGAAATGACAACACAACAAAAAAAGCAGCTGGTGGTGCGAGCAGCGGACTTCACCCTAATAGCCGGCCAGCTGTACAAGATGGGACCAGATGAAATACTGCGCAGGTGTGTTTTGGAGCATGAACGACCCCTGATTCTGGCCGAGGCCCATTTTGGCGCAGCAGGAGGTCATTATGCAGGGAAAGCTACCGCACAGAAGATTTTGACAGCCGGACTATGGTGGCCCACCGTTCACAAGGATGCACGAGAATATTGCCACAGCTGTGACGTCTGTCAGAGGACAGGAAAACCATCCCAACGGGATGAAATTCCCCTAGTTCTGCAGGTAACCTTACAAGCTTTTGACAAATGGGCTATTGACTTTGTCGGCCCCATAAACCCCCCTATGAAGAAGTCTAGCGTGCGATATATTATTACAGCAACTGACTACCTTACCCGTTGGGATGAATCCCAACCGGTAAAGAACTGTAGCGCTGCTACAGCTGTGTAATTCATCTTCGATCACATCCTGTCTAGGTTCAGGTGTCCTCGCGTCCTTATGAGCGATCAAGGCTCACATTTCTTAAATAAAACTATTGCAGTGCTGACTGAAGAATTTCAAGTATACCATCAGAAAAGTACATCCTATCATCCACAAGCAAATGGGACTGTCAAAGCTTTTAATAAGATCCTGGAGCATGCTTTGACAAAGATTTGTAATGCTAACAGAAATGATTGGGACCTTCGCATTCCAGCAATGCTATGGGCTTACAGAACTACTTGCAAAAAGTTGACAGGCCAAACACCTTTTCGATTGGTTTATGGGAAAGAAGTCGTCATGCCCATGGAATACATTGTTCCCAGCCTCAGAATCTCTACTTTCACCAAGATGGATGACCCAGCCATAATAACAGAGAGACTGAAATAGATATTAGAACTCGAGGAGGATAGATTTATTGCAGGTTTCCAGCAACAAGTGCAGAAAGCTCGAGAAAAAGCGTTGCATGACAGACACATTAAGAAGAAACAATTCCAGCAGGGTGATCTTGTGCTCCTCTATGATAGCAAATTTATGAAGTTCCCCGGAAAGTTTAAGACACATTGGAAGGGACCATATATAGTACAGAAAGTTACTGATGGGGGCGCAATCCAACTAGCTAAGTTAAATGGAGAACTCTTTCCTTCTATGATAAATGGGAGTCGTCTAAAGAAGTACAGGGACAGGCCAAGTCCTCAGAATTGAAGATAGCACCAAGAAAGAAAAGTCTACGTACCCAGAACAGCTGCTCGCCACACTGTGGAATGTCGTAGTCTAAAGGATAAAGTATGGGAAGCCGAAGGTTGGTCAGGGGATGCAGGTTCATTTTGTGTCGAAGGGGAAAGTGGTTGTTATGTCGTAGGTTGGAACTGTGTCGCAGCCTAGTATGAGATGGATGGGACAAAATACATTTGACAGCGGCGGCACGTGAGCTACTCTTCATAACTGTAATTATGAGATTTCAGGAAAATCTCAGGCTGGGTGTGACGAGATTTCTGGTATTCAAGCAGATTTGATGTCATTACTACACTATGATTACAGATTCTGTAATGAAATTCTATAAGTAAGCTACATTGGCTTGTGGCATCTTCCTCGAAGCACTTCTTGGAGTTTGCTCGACTGGAGCCATGACAAACAATTATGAAGTCCAGGAGCTAGTACGAGAGTTCAGAGAGAGAGGTCTGCAGAACCTTTTGAGTAATCTGCCAGTACAGTCATATTCAACTTAGGTATGCAGGCAGGCAGAAGTTTTCTCTAAACCAGGCGAAGGCAGGCACAAATTTGCTCTAACATGGAGCCACGAAGGCCACAAGACCTCGCCAAACGACTCTGGTGAGTCCCACCCTGAAACCTTCTGACATAGCAGAACCATGGCAGTTGTGTGTCTTATGCAGCGTGACACACAATTCCAGGGGACCCCAAGCTGTGGCTGGTTAAGTGTCACCAACCCGACCAAAGGATGGGGTTGCAGATGGATCCACAAGGCCTTATGCAACATCAATATCAAGCAGAAGAACGAAGCAGGCAGTCGACCACTAGCAGGAAGGACTCCAGGACCCAGCGCACAATGACTTCGCCAAGCCAATTTTACCACCAGCCGAGCAGTTAAGTGCCCCGGGACGGGACACTGGTGAGTCTTAGGGGCCTGTTAGGGCGCGCACCTCAATGGTCCTTAAGATGGGTAACTCCGTGGGTTTGACTCAAAATAGTCTTAGGGGTGTTGGGGGTTGAGTCAAAGTCTTCTATTGTAATAAACCCGCGGCTTAAGACCAGGGTTGAGGGTTTTGGGTGCCCATGGTATTGAATCCATGTTTTTGTAAACAGTGCGTTATAAATAGGCACTTGTGTAAATAAGAAAGGTTAGGTTTTATGATGTAAGAAAGATTAAGGCGAAGCTAAGGCTGATTTTGTAAGGAAAGTTTAAGTCCCAGCTGTGTGTGTGGACGACCTCTGCAGCTGTGTGCGTAGAGGGTTTTGTAAGAAGATTGAGAAAAGATCTGCAGCTGTGTGCGCAGAGGCCTACTGCTGTGTGCGCAGAGGCCTACTGCTATGTGCGCGGCTGTTAAGGATTAAAGGGATCTGCAGCTGAGTGGGAAGATCAAACTGTGGTTTTGTAGCAAGTTGAATAAAACACAGTTTGGGACGTAGCCCCTACACTGGGGGTGAACCACGTTATATTTGGTGTTGTGGTTTCTTGTGTTGTTTCTATTTCTGCTGTCTTTTATGCATTAATAACTGTATACATTTGATAACTTAGATCACTGCTAATAACAAGCTTCACTATGAATTCCCTGTAGTGGGTTAAGCAAGTCACGGTTGTTTATCTATCTGTGAAGTTGTATAAAATTGAATGACAAAGCTATGTAATTGTTGATTAATAAGTTTAGTAAAGGCTAAGGTACAGTAATATCCCTCTCTGCTTGCAGAAACCTGATTCTGCGGCACCCCATTACTGTTTCGGGTGAGACTGCAACCTGTGCGCAGGTTGTTGACGAAAGGGCCAACACAGTGGGTCTTTTGTTGGTGCGACATAAAAGGATTAACCCCGGGTCTACCCTATTGCCCAACAATATTTTACTTGCATTGATGACTAATTCCTCCTCAATCTTCAACACCTTAGGATACACATCCTCTAGAAAATGCATTTTATGCATACTAATCTCATCTATAATAGTGAATTTCAAACAACTATTAGCTATTTTATGCATTTAATGCATACTAATATCATCTCCAGCTTTGTTCAGAATGATTCGCTCATTTTAGCTATTTTTGGCACCTAGGGAAAAAATACCCCAGGTAACCTACCCCGAGCTTACATTATGGCTATTTTTTATTATTATTTTGTTTTAATTTTAAGTTTGAGATTTTATAATTTCAAATTGACATTTTAAAGGCATGTCGACCTAGATTTTTTATGTAAAAGTGAGTGTGAGATCATATAAATAGATCTCCTTGCCTCATTTCAGCATAAGACTCATGGGATAAAACATTTTGCATTTTTTCTACCCTTCTTAGGGATCTTTGGAGAGATGCGCCCCTCTTGAGGGAGATTTTTTTGGGTCAATGCAACTTTTTCCGGTGTTCTTTGGTCAAATTCTTTTGCAAAGTGTTGCTTGGATTTGTTGGATAAACACGAGCACATTGAGTTTTGGCCTCTTATCTCTTTGTTTGAATGTTGTAGTTGACGCATGTTCATGGCTAATAGCCCTAGTGCTGCATTTACTCCTATAATAAGCCATTTCCACCCTTCTTGTCACCTTAGCAAGTAGAGGGACATCTTCTTGTGAGAGTCCTCTAGGATTTTCCCTTAGTTTTCTAGGATAGTCGTCTGACCTAAGATCTCTTCCTCTCTAGGTAATCTGTCCTTCATAGATTCCCTAGGTTGGGTAGGGATTTTGCTAGGGTTAGTTCAGTTTCATAAAAAACAAAGATTTGGCCAATTTAGGGCCTCCCTTTTTATTATCATTGATATTATCCGATAAAAAAAGATCTCAAACTCATGGGATTCATTCATTAAATTAAAAAAATCAATTTTCAAATTCAAACTAATTGATTAATATAATAACTTTCTTGCTAAATCTCAAGCTCTTAAAACTTTTTCATAAATTTCAACCTGTAGGAACATTTTCATAATACAAAAACTTTCATTCTAAATCTCAAATTAAAAACTTTTTCATACTCTATCTAAAACTTCAATTCATTGATTAATATAATTTCTCAAAACATTATAGATTTTATGGCAAAATAAGAATTTCCAAACTTGAACTTTTCTTGTTAATTTATTAATAACAACTTAGTAGGATGAAATTTAACTCCTTGTGAACTTTGGTGTTATATCAAAAACTTAAATCTTACAGGGTAGGTTGTCTCCTCTAATTTTAATGTGATGGCTCAAGACAACTCCCTAACTTTGTATGGCAATTTATATATTTAATGAAAAAATTGTAGTAAAACATTTATGCAATCTTAAACTTATTTATGGGCAAGTGACCTTATGGTCTAGTGACACTTGGGAAAATTAGTCTATGGTATATTAACACATGACCTTATGGTCCATTGACATGTCGTAACATGAGTCTATGGTTGATTTTCGTGTGGCGATCTGAGAGCCTATGCTTATTGACATGTGGTAACATCAATGCCTATGGCCCATTGACACATGACCCTATGGTCAATTGAGACATTCCAACCTAAGAGCCTATCTGTTGGTTTATTGATACATCCTCTTGTGGTCAATTAACACGTGGCAACATGAGGTCCAATGGTATATTAACAGTTGACCTTATTGTCAATTGACACATTTTGACATGAGAACAAGTGGTCTACTGAAACATGGCAACATAAAAATATACGATGCAATGCCTCGTGGTCATATTGTCCATTTCCATGTGGCATCATGAGAACCTAGGGTACACTACCATGTGGCCTTATGATATTAATGCATTGATTATGCCTTATGATTGTTTGGAACGTGACAACTTGTTTCATATTAATACACTAACATTTGGCACCAAGAGAGCCCTGCATGCATCACAATGTTGCGTGGGCATCCCTAGCCAAATGACTTTACAATGTAGACTTTTTATTTAACGATGTGAGATATATTGTTGTGAAGTTCACTAATTTGTTGGAGAAAAATAATCCATGTGAAACAATCTTAGGTTATATGTTTTTTTAGATACAAATTAAGTTTTTAGATATAAAACAAATTTATTGAAAAAATATGAATGAAATGGTTTTTGAAGATATACAACAAATTTATGGAA
>LPNX010926086.1:69351-90500 GCA_001517045.1 Pseudotsuga menziesii | reverse complement strand
ATATATATGTGGTGTATGATGTAAATTTGTACTCCATTGACTCTTTGATGTGATTGGAATTGAGTAGAGATTGTGTTTAAACATCTCATCATGTTGTCATGAATATGGTTGGATGTTTGGACAATACTACTACAAAGAAGCCACAACTGCGATATTAACATATGTGCAAGTTGTGTCATGGGTTAAAATATCATGTTTGGTGTTACTGATGCATCCATTTATAAATAAACATGCATCTCAAATTGTTGAGTTCATCCACCTTGAGTTTTTAGTGGAATCTAATTTTACATGAAAAACTAACATGAAGCATATGGCTAGTTATCCATTTGAAGTTAATAAGCAATCTAATTTTAATTCACTAATACCCTCCATTAATTTGAATTACTATGATATATTTATAGCATGACAATTCAACATGGTAAATTAACTTTAGAATGTTAAGTGTTTTATTGGTAGATAGTTGGTTTTGTGCTAATCTTAGAGGTTTAAATTAACCTTCAATGCTAATACATTCTTGGATTTTTCACTTTATACTTGGATTCTACATTTTCTCCATATGTCTCATGTATAATTATTGATTGTGTAGAGTTATGGTTGGTTTCCAACTCCTTTCTATGATAAAATATTCAAATCTATTAGTCAATACTATCCATTTTGCAACCAAAATAACATGACCTTGAGTTGTTGTAACACCAATAAGTTTAAGATAACGTTGCGGAATATATATTACTTTATGGAGAATTAGTATGAATTTGAAACTATACATATGGAAAGATAAATTGCAGTTTAAACAAATTATGTGCATTTGGAATGTGACTTCAACAATATAACATCTAGAATGTGTTTGACATAAAATATTTGGAATATTATTAATATTAGTATGAATTTCAACTATGAAAAACCTTAGAGTGTCTTGTTTCATAATAGTGGAACCATTATTCACATTTGCAATGATACTCCTATATTTTATTTACTTTCTTGTTGGATCACAATATGTTTTTCCAGTGAGTTCCTTTACCATCTTAGGTAATTTGATATAGTAGTGGAGAAAGTGTGCAAACCATTTTTTTGTAAAACAATCCCGAACTAGACAATGTAAATACACAAACACAACTGAAATATAAATGATCCAAAAGAAATGCAACTTCTTCAATATGATCATAATTTACTAAGGTTACAACACCATTTTCAAATTCCATACAACAATTTGAAAATGACAATGAGATCTACTTGTTCAAAACCTGAAAGTCTGCCATGGAGACAAGCCTAAACATAAAACATAATAGCTATCAACTAACATAGCCACAAATGTAAACAAACAATTACATCATGAAAATGTTTTTTCAAATGCCATACAATAGTTTCAAAATGACAATGAGATCTACTTGTCCAAAACCTAAAAGTTTGCCATAGAGAAAAGCCTAAACATTAAACACAAAACATAATAGTTATCAACTAATATAGTTCCAAATGTAAACGAACAATTACATCATGAAAATGTTTTTTCAAATGCCATACAATGGTTTCAAATTGAAAATGAGATCTACTTGTCCAAAACTTGAAAGTCTGCCATAGACACAAGCCTAAACATAAAACATAACAATTATCAACTAACATAGCTGCGAATGTAAACAAACAATTACATCAAAAGTTTTTTTCAAATGCCATACGACAATAAATGACAATGAGATCTACTTGTCCAAAACATGAAAGTCTTCCATAGAGACAAGCCTAAACATAAAACATAATAGTTATTCGCTAACATAGATGCGAATGTAAACTGACTACCAATGCTATAGACATTAAAAAAAAGAGAACGTGACATTAACGTTTTGATTGTCTGAAGGACCATGGGTAGGGGATGGAGAAGTTGGCTTGGCTTCTCATGCATTCCTCCTTTCCAGAGATAGTCTGTTCACCTGGAGCTCCAATATGTCAAACCACGTCTCCAATTTAGAATGCTTGGTAATTAGGGCATGTTTTATCTGATAGAGGGAGGCATAACAGACCTCATAAATATGCAACATCTCATAATCCACCCTTACAAGCCGACGCCCCCCTTCATCGTCAAGTCTCTGCACAAACCGCTTCAGGTCGCGAACCTTTCGATGAAGCTCCCAAATTTGCAGTTCCAGCCGACGATATGACTCTTGACCAAGAGCAACTGAATCAGAACTAGATGACATGGACTTATTATCCAAGACAAAGCACTAGGAGAATCAAGTTACCAGAGTCTCACTATCCCACCAGATCCAAGGAATAAAATAACAAACAATCATTGTCCCAACACCGCATATTATCCTCCAATGCCTAATTAATACTCCTAAATAATTCACTGCATCCTGAATCCAGCTTGAATCCTCCATACGCTTGCCTCCAGTGAATTGATGGTAGTAAGTACTAATTTGACAGGGAAATGCATTGCCCATGCCGACGTCACCGATCGCTGAGATATTTTGAATAGACGCCTAATTCATAAATTCATCCAGACAAATAATGTAAATTCCAACCTCTTGATGCATCTTGCTACATGTCGAGTTGATCACCAAACCGTTATATTCCCTTACGAATTCAGATGCTAAGATTGTACTGTGCAGAAACAACAATGAAACAATAGGGAGTTGGAGTGGCGGGGTGGTGATAGGTAATAAATACAAAAAGGTGGTGACATATTCGTTCATGACCATCACTGAATGACCTGCTTTGACTGTCAAATCGATCGATGATGGTGTCCAGAGCAATATATCTAACCACCCAAACGCCCCGTAGTCGTCGAAATCTGACACACAAGAAATTGCTGAAAACATAACTTTTGTTGTTTAAATCGTAATTTAGATCATTTGGGTAGTTTCAAAATCTTTCATTTAGTCTAAAATAGTGATGGTTGATTGCTCAAATCACAAAATTGCAAAAAACTGTAATTTTCAGTCAAATTTTGATAGGTTTCAATGAAAAAATGATAAAATAGTGGGTGTTTTAGTTAGCCTTTATCCTACGCGATGGTGTCCTTATCCTACGCGATGGTGTCCTTAATCAGATGGATTAATAAAGTTGAAAATCATTCATAAAAAAGAAATATCAAACCTATACATATCATATTCGTTCGTGATCAACACTGAATGGCCCGTTTTGACTGTTAAATCGATCAATGATAGTGTTCGAGGCAGTATATCGAACAACCAAAACGCCGTGTAGTCGTTAGAATTCGACATACAATAAATTGTTGTAACTATAACTTTTGTTGTTTAAATCATAATATAGATCATTTGGGCGGTTTTAAAATCTGCCATTTAGTCTAAAATAACTATGGTCGATTGCTCAAATTGCGAAATTGCAAAAAGATGTAATTTTTCAATCAAATTTTGATCAGTTTCAATGAAAAAATGATCAAAAAAGTGGGGCGTTTTAGTTAGCCTATATCCTACGCGATGGTGTCCTTGATTACATGGCTTAATAAAGTCGACAAGCCTTCATGAAACATAAAGATCGAATCTATCCATACCATAATTACTTCAAATTCGTAAGTGGGAATTTTGCCAGATTCTAAATGGTCCCGAGGACAGCTGACGATTTCCATGAATGACTAAAGAAAAATCTGGAAAGATGGCGGTGGGAGAACAGAGAGACTAACAATGTTGCAACCAAGAGATTGGCAGAGTTTCATAAAAAAATTGGAGGAATTTCAGCGGAAATTTGGTGGATTTTCGACAAAGAGCAATAAGATTGGCGAAGTTTCATCAAAAAGTCAATGGAAAAGATGGTGGAATTTTAGAAAAAAGCGGTAAGTTTGGCGACGTTTCAACAAAAAATTGGCGGAATTTTGGCAGAAAAGCTGGTGGAGTTTTGAAAAAAAGTGGTAATATTGACGGAGTTTCGACAAAGAGTGGTAAGATTGGCGGAGTTTCAACAAAAAGTTGGTGGAATTTCAATGGAAAAGATGGTGGAGTTTTGACAAAGAGCAGTAATATTGGTGTAGTTTTAGCAAAAAGTTGGCGGGATTTCGACAGAAAAGTAGGTGGAGTTTCAACAAAAAATGAAAGATTGACATATTTTCAACTGGAACAGAATCCAACGATGCCCGAATGAAATTTAATAGCCTTGTTTGAACGCAACAATTCCCCTGCCAATCATTTCCAACAATGTGCAGAGCACCACTTATCATCTTTGCAATCTATTGGCCCATTACGATTGCTTCTTTTCTTCTTAGGTCCTTCGCACCTATCTCTGCACACAATTCTTACACAAAACCCATCAAGTCGACCCATCGAAATAATTATTGAACCATCTATCAAACTATACCAAAAAAACAGAATGAGAAATGACATGTACATTTATATACAATTTCGTGGAAGATATGCAAAAGATTAAAGAGTTTTAGGAAGATGAGGAGACCCCTGTTCTTGTACCAGTTGAAAATTTGCATTAGAAGAAACATGAGAAGCAAATGCATCCTTTGAGAGCGGCTTATGGTAGAGTCACAACCGATGAACACTTGTAAATAGTGGTATTTGTTGTTCATCAATTATGGTCAATCACATAGTTCTGTTATCAAATACCGTGTCCACTCTGTATGGTCCCAACCATCTGGTGCACAACTTCCCTTTAAAATATTGCTTGAACCCTAAGTCAAATAATCAAGCCTAATCTCCTTCATGGAACATATTTTTCTTGGTAAACCTATCATGCCACTTGGAGTGTTGTTGCTGAATCACTGAAGTATGACGTACATAAGCCACACGTTTCTCATTGAGCTCATACAATTGATTCAAATAGTCATTTCGGGCATTAAATCCATGTTTTCTCCTAAAGTGTTTCTTAAAGGTTTAATCTCAAATTCAATAGGGAAGACAACATTTCCCCATTCATAAGGAGAGAAACTTGTGGTATTGCACCATGTAGTTTGATATGCCCATAGCGTTTCAAGAAGTCTTCGCTGCAGTCACTACAACGACTCTTTATAGTTTTTGTGAGAATAGCTTCAATCACTTTATTTGTGCTTTCCACTTAACCATTGGACTATGGATGGCATGGTGAAGTTATCCTATGCTGGATATGATATATCTGCAAGAGGTATTCAACTTTACTAGATGCAAACTATGGTCCCCCATTTGTGACTATTTCCTTGGGAACCCCAAAGCGAGTGAATATTTCTTCAAACAGGAAACCCACAACAACTTGATTAGTAGCTCTCACCAGGGTTGTGTCCTCCACCCATTTAGTCATGTAGTCTGTGCAAACCAAAATGCAAAATTTTTGTTTTGAAGGAGGGTTAATAGGAAGTAGAAAGTCAAGGGCCCATCTATTGAAAGGTTCAACCACCAACTGTGGTTGAAGTGGAATCTCATCCAATCTATTAGGATGAACCATCCTTTGGAAACTGTTACAGGCTTGCAATTCCTAATGTGTGTCTTCACAGGTGTTTCAAGATGTGTTTTAGCATCCTTGAGAATGAGGATTGCTGTACTCATTGGGATTTCCACCCGTTTAGGGATTGCTTCTTCAGTCATATGGGATGGAATATATTCAATGACAATGGGTTCCACCACCCTCCCAGAGTGTCAAATTGTTCAATTTTCTGCACCGCCTTATTGTTGTGGTTAGGATTAGGTTGAGCAAGCAACTGGGGTCGTAATAATACGTTAATTGGTGCAAGGTTAGCAGGGACTTACAGTTGTGGCTGCTGAAACTGTGGGTGAGAGAACTGATTCTGTGGGTAAGGTTCTCTCCAGTTTGGGTACCAACGAGTTGGATGATTTGGCTATGATGACCATGACATCCATGGTGTAGGATATTTCATTGTAAGTTGAGTGGATGGGTGCATGGTTAAATTTGTGCTTGCTTGGACTGAAATTTGGGATGGTTAGACTAGACACACAGATTGACACCATGGGAGGGTCTCCAGACTCAAACATGACTGACACTAACAATTTGAGCATAAAAAGCCATACATATAGATTAATTAATGTGTTGCACAGGGCCAATGTTGATATTTTTTTAAATCTATGCTTGCTTGGACTGAAATTTGGCATGGTTAGACTAGACACATGCATTGACGTCATGGGAGGGTTTCTAGACTTAAACATTACTGTCAGTAACAATTTGAGCATAAAAAACCATACCTATAGATTAATTAATGCGTTGCATGGGGCCAACGTGCATTTTTTTATAATTTGTGTTTGCATGGACTGGAATTTGGTATGGTTAGACTAGATGCATGCATTAACGTTGTGGGAGGGTTTCCAGAATCAAACATGACTGACACTAACAATTCAAGCATAAAAAACCATATATATAGATTAATTAATGTGTTGCATGGGGCCATCGTTGATTTTTTTTAAATTTGTGCTTGCAGTGCTTCTTCAATAGACACTCCATTAATACACTTTAGTATTTGTTCTAGATTTTGGAAAGTAATTATGTAAATTTTGGTGCTATATTCTAAATATGAGAAAGATACATATGCGCAAACTAATTATTAACATCCCCATTAAAACTATCCAGAATAAGATTGAATCCTTTCTCTCTAGTTTTTGTTTATAACAATAGATCTTGTAGACTAAGTTTTGGAAGGTTAAGTTTTTAGGCATAGGTGGCCTTGTAGCATGGCAATTCAACATAGTAAATTAACTTTAGAATGTTAAGTGTTTTATTGGTAGATAGTTGGTTTTTTTGCTAATATTAGAGGTTTAAATTAACATTCAATATTAATACATTCTTGGATATTTCACTTTATAGTTGGATTCTACATTTGCTCCATATTTCTCATGTATAATTATTGATTTGTGTAGATTTATGGTTGGTTTCCAACTCCTTTCTATGACAAACTATTCAAATATATTAGTCAAGTACTATCCATTTTGCAACCAAATTAGCATGCCCTTGATTTGAAAGTATACATATGGAAAGATAAATTGCAGATTAAAAACAATTATGTGCATGTGGAATGCGACTTCAACAATATAACATCTAGAACGTGTTTGACATAAATTATTTGGAATATTATTAAAATTAGTATGAATTTCAACTTTGAAAAACCTTATAGTGTCTTGTTTCATAATAATGGAACCATTATTCATATTTGCAATGATACTCCTATATTTTATTTACTTTCTTGTTAGATCACAATATGTTTTTCTTGAGTTCCTTTACTATCCTAGGTAATTTGATATATTAGTGGAGAAAGTGTGAAAACCATTTTTTGTAATACAATCCTACGTCAATGATATAAATGGATAATGTAAATACACAAACAATAACAACTGAAATATACATAATCCAAAAGAATTGCAACTTCTTCAATATGCTCATAATTTACTAAGGTTACAAAACTACTTGGTCATAGTTAGAGGGTGTTTAGGTGGGGTGTATATAGTTAGCGCTTGGTCATAGTTAGAGGGTGTGTAGAGTGTCTTGTTTCATAATAGTGGAACCATTATTCTTATTTGCAATGATACTCCTATATTTTATTTACTTTCTTGTTAGATCACAATATGTTTTTCTTGAGTTCCTTTATCATCTTAGGTAATTTGATATAGTAGTGGAAAAACATACCCCCTAATCCCAAACACGTATCCCTAGGTACATACCCTTTATCCCCTTATCCCTAATACATACCCCTTGACCCCTTATCCCTAACTACATACCCCTTAACCCCTTAGCCCTAACCCTGTCCCTAACTAACTCCCTACACAAACTCCTCTTTTAAGATCATAGTTGATTAGGGGTTGGAGGTTTCTACGAAAAAACATGGCTATGCAGACCTAGTCTCTACCCATACACCCATTAACCCTTATCCCAAATTCCATACCACATCAACCCAATCTTAAAACCATGTAATCTCTATACCTATTAACATATAATAGGTATCATTCTAAAAACCTCTCCCATATTGTACACAAATTTCATGATTTAAGAGATACGAAATCATAATTGCAGCCCTAGTTTTTAGCAGTCTAGTCCATTTTTCATGCTAGACAGTTCCAAAATTTAATGTAATTTTTGCTATCTTTAGAAATTAGACCTCCTAGGGAGGATTTTGACCTCAACACCTATATGAGGCATGATTGTAACAAAAGAAAGAGGGGGAGAGAGTTCCAACCGAGGGCTGAGAAGGGGTTGGAATCAAATATGGAGATCAGACTTGAATAATGGATTGCAAGCATGTATTTACTTTGTATCTTTAATACAGGATTACTGCTTTGATAATTGATTGCATGTTGTTTATAATTTTATTCTGTGTATAGTTTGATATATCTATACCAGAATTCTTATAATTCCCATGTTATCTTTAAATATCTACTACAAAACTTGTCTTTTTTATGAATCTGTGCTTGTGGCATTCTCTGTTATTGGATTTTACATTTACTTATATGTTTTGCAGTTTAATGATTTATATTTTCATTGATTTCTATGCTATTTGATTACCTACCTTCACTGTTATAAACTTTATTCTCAATCATCTTTCATTTATCATTAAGATTTCTTTAAGATTGAACCTTAATAGTCTAGGTCCAACCTTAGTGATAACAGGAGGATTTAAATCGAGCTCCAACACTCCAGCTTCCCTCTCACCAGGGCTCATAGAGGTCACAAAGTTCACATAAGAGGTGCATCTAGGAGGTCACATAGGAGGTCAAGTAGTTCACAAAGGAGGCTGGGGAGGTTACAGAGTTTGGAGAGGCCACCACGAAGTTCGCAAAAGAGGTCAAGGAGGTTGAAGAGTTCACATAGGAGCTGAAGGAGGTTGAGGAGTTCATAGAGGAGTTGGAGGAGGTCACAGAGGAAGTCAAAAGAGGTCATTGAGGAGGCTGATAACCCACAAAGGATGCAATGCCTCCAAAATCGTTTAGTACCCACACTTCACTTGAAATTTATGAGTTTGAAAAAAATTTCTATAGAGTTTGGTTGGACACCATTTTTTGTGTGAAATGCACCTTTAATTCTTCACGAATCCTCATTTTTCAATCATGGGTTTCTAGGTTTCTAGGTTTCTAGATTAGGTTTTTAGGGTTAGATTAGTGTTTATTGGGAACTATTATGTTTCTAGAGTTTCTAGGGTTTCTATTGATAATTAGGTTTCTAGGGATATATTAGGAATAAGGAATTTAGAGAGAGTGAAGACTACTATTATTTATTATCAAAATTACGCAAGGAGAATGAGACTGTATGCCTCCCTCAACAACTACCTCACAACTGGTTTTTGTTGTTGAGGAGAATGAGAATTAAGGCAAAGTGGTCGTTGAGATGTATGGATAATTTCTCGATAGCCTACTATGGTAAAAAAAAATGGTATGTTGTATGCACTCCCAAGTGAGATGTTCTAGATGAAGATTGTGTACATGATAGCCATTAGTTACCTATTGATAATTAGAGATACCAAATAATTGGATTTTTTAAACAAAGGAAATAACCCCTTTGTTTCTTTCTAGTTGCTTATGCAAAATACTTGCATAATGTGAGACACTAGACAAACAACCAAAGAAATATGTAACTGAGTATTATTTATGTAGAATATTTTTCCAACTATTCATTTGTAGAAACTAGCATTCACTTGAGGCATGAGAGGCAACTTAACCTTGCACCTAAAAAGGGTTTACTGCTCTCTCTTTGTATTTATATAAAAGGAAAGCAATAAAAATGAAAATGCAATAACTACAAAAGAAAGGTGTCGTACGATATGCATTATGTGCAATAAATCACCAACTCATTGCTAATACAAACGAGCATTCACTCAATCCATGATGCAATTTAATATTGCATTCAAAAGGGTTGGATGCTCTTATTTACTTCGCAAGGTAGTGATCAGGGCATCTCCCCAGCAGCTGGTCAGAGGAGTACAACTTCCTCGAGGTAGCGAGTATACATCTTTGTAATAGTACAAATATATTTTGAAAAAAGATTTTTTTATGTGTTTTTCATAAGTATATTCGTTTGGTTTATATTATAATGTTATTTGTATATTTTTTGTAGAGTGTTGATCTAGGAAACCATCCGACTGTTGATCAAACTACAACAACCTCGGGGAAATAGGTATACCTGATTGTAATTGTACAATTTAAATACGTCAAAATGTTTCCTTATTATGTTGTTTCCATGAGAATTTCATATATTTTTTTCTACAATCTAAGGCAATAAATGAATTGGTGATGTTTTTTAATTCATGAGTTTGTTATCAAAATAATGTATCCTATATGTTCCAAAATAAACAATTTTGGAATATATGTTCTATTGCTTATCATCATTTTTCATGGTACTAATAATATTTGTAATATGATGTAGTTGTGAGAGACCCTGCATGAGGTCTTTCCATCCAAATAGAGAATCTGGAGAGGATTCCAACTATAGATCTCTAGGTTTAACAAAAGCGCAAGGGTAAGTTCAAGATGCCACCGCTTCTTGTAAACACAATGCTAGTTTTTGAGCTTTTCCAATTCTTGTTATTATCTTGATTTCCCATGATTATTCGTATTTGGTGCAGGACATACAAAACTTCTACTGTCTAAGTTGTAAGCATAAGAAGCATCAGTAGAACTTGATAAATGATATGCTATTTAAAGTAACACGTTGTCTTATGGACATGAGTATATTCAAGTGAACATATATAATATATATTAAAATGGTGTATGCAGGTCCCATATATAGCTTCATCCTTGGGGAGTGTCAATATTGGCACAAATGGTCATAGAGACTTGTTTGATTGGGTCACTATACAACTTGAAAAACTTAATGATCAACGTGATGTTGTACAACTTTTGAAACCGACATCCCTTTCTCTACAAGTATGACATATTGTACTAGTCCATATTTTTCTGTAATCATTTTCTTTGGAATATTTCAATGAAAATGCTATGGATATTAGGACAATTCATACTAGTGCATATCCCTTATGCATCCAACCCATTGAAACTAAACATGCCACTATTCTCTATCTTGAAAAGTATCCAAAAGGATATGTGGTCCTATTGTAAACATTCAGTCGCCATCTCATTTACCACCATGTTGAAATTAACATTGTTAAAATACATAAGAAGGTAGGCTATATTCTTGATCTGCGATCTATGAATAACATGTATCGTAGACACACTACTATATGATCATCCCACTTCAAATGCATATCATATATATATCTTATGCTAACTAATGCTAATGCTTATAATTATTTAGCTATGCAGGCCTCATCATAAATAAAAATTGACTTAGGAATATTAAAAAAAACTCTAAAACCCATCCATTACATCATTCATCTCGACAAAATTTAATCGTCCTAAAGTCCATACACCTATTCATAAATTTCAAAGTCTCCCCCCTACTTCAATATTTCACTAACCCTTAGTCATGCTCGAGGAGTCTAGCAACTTAAGTCTAGGTTGGAGGTGTAGAAACCATAAAATATGTAGAGGTGCAAAGGCACACATGGCATGGATATCACTTGGTTGTAGATCTCACCAAGAAATAAAGGAGTGGGGTTTAGTGTCTAGTGCAAGGTGAAAATCGAGTATGCACCACCATAATCAATGAACTCTTCTCGTTAATCTCAACTCATATCCATCATCTCTTCTTATTAATGTCAAATCATATTCATCAGCTAAAAGAGCATTTTGCAACCTCATGCTCAACACATAAAGCCACTATGCTTATATCCAACACCACATGGGCGCAATTTGAATCTAGACTATAAAAGATATGGTGACATGGGATCAAGAATGTAGTTCAAAATTAACTTTAACAACATCATTGCATGAGAATTCACCCCACACACCATAGAACTGGTATACAATGTTTTTTTTTAATTCTCGATTGTGGTAAAAAAGTGAAAAGAGAATAAAAAGGGGAGAACAATCAATAAAGAGATAAAGGAGAAATATTATGTAAACGATACACAATAGAAAACAAACATAATATGGGAGAAACAAAAACTTTATTGATCAAACTAGTTTCTTCCTTCAATGGACTCACTGGTGATAAATAAAATATTTACAATGCGTCCTTTATAAAGAAAATAGAAGTGGGTGGAACAATCCAGAAATTGTAACCATTAGAAAAAAAATTGGAAGTTTCCAAAAAATCTAGAAGTTTCCTTGGAAAAAATACGAAAAGTAACTAAAACGGTTACAAAGAAATGGCCAGCAATAAATGTGCTCGAAATTCCAAAAATTAGGTCGAAGAAGATTTTGATGTAAAATGGCTAAAAATAACATAGAAACTTGCTAAAAATAGCAAAAAAAATCCAAAAATCCCCCCCCCACCCGATGGGAATTTTGGTTATTTTTAGCCAAACCTTGGGGTCTATCTTGTGTCGGAATCATAAAGAAGGACTACTACAAAACACTGAAACTACTCTTGAAAAAGTTAACGAGGATCCGAGCTACTCATGATGAAATTTCCAAGCTTACATGGATTTCTCCAACAAATCAGAGGTCTAGGAATATGCTGCAACAAAGGGTGACACTGGAAGTCTCCATGCACCTTAGGGTTTAAGGTCCCCCCTAATGAATATGGTGTTGTCATTGATGACAACATTAATTACAAAGGTGAAGTGTGATGATATGACAGGAAGCCTAAGCAAGAAAGTTGGAAGGGCATGGCCAAATGCCCCATTCTGTGGTCATTTGTGACTTGATGAGGTCATGAACTCTTGAAGATGGCCTTAAGGATTGGCAAAGATCAAGCCAAGCTTGACAAGATGACAAAGGAAAGAAAACAAATAATAAATTGGTACATGAAGACACAACACAAGGACACACATGTTGACAATGAAGGACAAAGCATGACATAGCAATGGACATGGTGTTTTGGGCATTGGAAGTCAGTAAGGTCATGATTATACATTCCTCGGAGCAAACATATTGAAGAGATATTAAAGCCCTTACTTGTTGGGATCAACATAACAAAAAACCTTCACTCTTTATGTTTGGGTCACTAATGACATGGCATCTCCAACTTTCATCCTTATTCCTAATGTAAAATCAACCCAATAACAAAGCATGCAAACTTATGTGAAGGTCGACCAACCTTTTTATATTACAATAAAAAATATTAAATAAAAATAAAATTAAGACAGGTAGGCTCCAA
This sequence comes from Pseudotsuga menziesii, assembly GCA_001517045.1. NCBI lineage: Eukaryota > Viridiplantae > Streptophyta > Pinopsida > Pinales > Pinaceae > Pseudotsuga > Pseudotsuga menziesii. The sequence continues at coordinate 77,429 of LPNX010926086.1, read as the reverse complement.
AGTCTCATGGAAAACAAGTATAAATAGAATATTTATGTTATCATTTTAGTGTGTGATTTGAGAGTGTATTCGATGGCTTTGAGATTTTCTGAAGTGAGCAACAGTCGAAATTTGGTGGTACACTTCGTGGGAGCAATCTGAACTAAGGCAAAGGAAATTCAGTGGATAACAATAGAAACACTTCGTTTTATCTTTTTTTCTTAGATTTTTTTTGGTTGCCTCCTTAAGTTTCAGACTGTTCTCCTCTTGCAAATATTCGGTTCGACTTTCACTGAGGAAATTTAGCCATGTGATCAGAGTACTAGAGCAATAGACAGAGGTGGATTCGATGGAGTTTGTCTGAGAAATTTTGTGACTATTTCCGTGGATAAATTCATGGTAAGAAGTGCTCTGAATTCTCAGGTGAAGAGGAGCAGTGATGCAGCAATAAAAGAAGATTAAGAGCTCTGAAATTTGGATTAGATTTAAGGCATATCTCTCTCTGAAATTTTGGGAGTCTGATCTAAGGCAGCCGCAACCTGATAAGTCTCGGTGGCCAAACAAGGTTTGAGGAACAAAAACATAGGTGGGTCACCTCTGTTTTTCATGTGACCATTGAAGTCTGTTTCAGACTTTATGAAGTTTTGATTAATCCTAGAATAGTTGATATGAAGTATTAACATGACTAGTGACAAGTGGAATATGACTGGTTGATGACATTTGATAAATTGACAGACAACATAATGACAATTTGATTGCGGACAACATGATGAAATGTGTTGAGCGGATTGATGAATACTTGATGCTTAGTTGATGACATAGAAACAACATGATGAAGACCTTTCATATCTAAGCAACATTATGAGTAATTTGATGGAAAGAATGAGAAAAATGTTGGGCATGATGAAGCTTGAACAAACTATTTGATTTGATGTGCATGTGGACAATGTAGAGTTTATGGACATAGTGGAAATAGGGAAATGACAATGATATGTTGTGTTAATATGAATCTACAATAAGAATGATGCCAAGAGGATGGTGAATTGTGGACAAAGCCGTAAGGATGTAATTGATGTCATGATGGTGTATATGATGTAATGTGACAAATATGTACTTGTAATACAAGTAGGGTCTTGTATCTATTTCTTAGTATGATCTAAGAAACACTAGGCAGGGTCTTTGATAAGGAGTTGGTGCTCTTTGTTTCAGTAGGTGTTGAATGCCTCACGGTCGCAAGTGTTTGAAATACAAAAAAGATTACAAATATTATATATTGTGTCTCTTGTGTAATATGCTGATGATTATGTGTTTTATTTGATGAATGACATGGTAAATTGATTATTGAAGCATAGTTTATTGATGGAAATGATATTGAATTGATTTTGAAGTGATGACTTAAAATTTAGGGTTTGAAGAAGTTAAAATTTGAAGTAAGTCCAAGCTCACCGATTCACCCCCCTTCCTCTTGGTAAGCCATTGTGTCTAACAATTGCTATCAGAGTAGGTCCTTCAATATAATCCTAACAAGCTTGAAGGGATTTGAGGACAAAATCATGGAAGGATCAGAAAAGCTCATTGACTATGAAGTTCCAATTTTGGAGAAGTCAGATTACTTTGGTTGGAGAAATAAAATGAAAGACTACTTGAAAAAATTCGGTGTTTGGTAAATAGTGGTTAACCCACCTAACCAACCCAACAAAAAGACAAAGACAACTGTTAAGAAATACAACAATATTGCCTTGGAATTTTCAACGGATGGACTATCAAGCTTCATTCAAGAAAGTGTAAACGATTATACCTCTGCCAAGGATCTATGGTTCAAGTTGGAAGAAGAAAACCAAAATAAAAATCAAGACAAAGAAAAGGAAGCAGAAGTCAAGGATGAAAAGCACGAAGAAAAGAAGGTACAAGCTTCAGATACAAGTGAAGGTAAGTACTCTTCAATAGATTAATTCTAAACGTAATGATGATGAAGTTGTTCTTACAGAAGATGAATATGACGTTTTGTTGAAAGAAAATAATGCATTTACAAGAAATTTGTTAGATATTGATCTTAGATTCAATCCAAGACACAAGAATAAAATTTTGAGGTCATTTGAAAAATACAAAGAGGAGACAAAATATTTTCTAATGAATTTAAAACTCATGAACAATGACTTGCAAGATAAGCCGCAAGATCAAAATGATGAAATCAAGGAATTAAAGATTGGATTAGCAAAAGAGCAAGAAGAGATTGGTGTAGATCCTAAAGAACTTGAAGAAGCGAGATGGGATAATACTGATCTAAAGATCCAGTTGGAGGAAGCTAAAAGAATAGAAGATGTTATGAAGCTTCAACTGGAAGAAAAAGAAAAAGAAAAACCGAGACTTGAAATGGAAATTGTTGGTCTTATGAAGAAAATTGAGAAGTCAAAAGATCATGTGAAGTTCAATAAAATAAAAATGTTGTGCATGATGAGGCCTGGACAGACTGGTTGATGTGATGTGCATGTGGACAATGTAGAGTTTATGGATAGAATGGAAATAAGCCAGTGGCAATGACATGTGTTAATATGAATCTACAGTCAGAATAATGATAAGAGGATGATGACGATGTCATGATGGTGTATGTGATGTAATGTGACAAATATGTACTTGTAATACAAGCAAGGTCTTGTATCTCTTTCATAGTAGGGTCTAAGAAAAACTAGGTAGGGTCCTAGATAAGGAGTTGGTGCTCTTTGTTTCAGTAGGTGCTGATTTGCCTCACGGTCGCAACCGTTTGAAATAAAAAAATATTAAAAATATTATATCTTGTGTCTCTTGTGCAATATGTTGGTGATTATGTGTTTTATTTGATGAATGACATGGTAAATTGATTATTGAAGCATAGTCTATTGATGAATACGATACTGAATTGATTGTGAAGTGATGACTTAAGTTTTAGGGTTTGAAGAAGTTAAAATTTGAAGTAAGTCCAAGATCATCGATTCACCCCCACCCCCCCTCTCGGTAAGCCATTGTGTCTAACACCCCAAGGTTCAAATATCTAGTAGATTCACAATAATCTAGATTTAAAACCAAGGGGGCCCTCTTGAATCCTAAATAAAGAAGAGGCCTACATGCATAAAACTGATGTAATAAAGTATCTCTCTAATCCCAAAGGACTTGAGCAAATAAATCCTGAAGAAAATCAGGTGGATATCCTTGAGAACAAAGATGAGAGTAAAACAATCTTATGAGTTGAAGAAAACCAAATTGACTGCTTTCACGGAGAAAATATCTCCTAAATTGATTGATTACAAATGAAAATTTTTGGTGTCACAAATGCCAGGAAATGTACGAAATGTATTGATATGCATTCAATGGCTTCTGATAGCATTTGGTAGAAAGCTTTCCAGAAGTTTGAAAATCAGGTCCTTTGAAAAGAACAACATCCAATAAGTTTACACTTGTATAAGAAATACAAGAAGTGATGGGAATTTTATGAGGATAAATTGACTCATAGCATTCGAGGGAAGTGTGCAATCGATCTTGAGATCCATACCAAACCAAGAAACCATCATCAAAAAAACTTTTGAAGAATTTGATTTCTGCAGAAGGAATTATGCGATTAACTTCTTTTTCTAAGTCACAAAGAAAGAGACATGCGTAAACAACTGCAAAATTGTTTCCCATGGTGGTGCCTCTAATTTGTTGATAAAAAGAGCCATTAAATTCCAGAAAAAAATGCCATTTAAGGACCAGCTCAGCAGCACTAACCCAAAATTCCACATCCTTAGGTGAAAACAAAACAAAGGTACTGTGTAGAAGCATGTACCAAAGAGAAAGAAGACCTTCTTGATTAGGAATGTTGGGTTACAATGATTCTACATCAAAAGTGAAAAATATAGAATCTGTACGAAATCATTATGTTTCAATAGCTTGAAGAAGACAGAGAGAATCTGGAAGATGGTTGGGTTGTTCCAAAACAATACTTAGAAGTTTGTGATGCATAAATTTGGACAAGGGTTCCAACATGAAGCCATTGTAGGAGAAAATAGGACATCCTACAGGAGGGTTTACTACACTTTCCAAATGAAGTATGCACCATCATAATCAATGAATTCTTCTCATTAATCTCAACTCATATCAATAATCTCTTCTTATTAATATCAAGTCACATTCATCAGCCAAAAGAGCATTTTGCAACCTCATGCTCAACACAAAGCCATTATTCTTATATGCAACACCACATGGTCGCAATTTGAATCTGTACGATAGAAAATATGGTGGCATGGGATCAAGAATCTAGTTCAAAATTACCTTTAACAACATCACTGCACAAGAATTCACCCCCACTCCATAGAACTGGTATTTTTGTTTTTAAAAAATTCTCGATTGTGGTCGCATATCCAACGATGCTTCCCATGATATCCGACAAGTATGCCATACCACCGACGAAAAATGTCGTTGGTTTTCCTCTTTTATGTTTGTATATGTGTCAGTTATGTAGTCATATTTTTTACCGTCTGTAAATTATTGGAGGTCGGTTATCCGATGGTTTTGTCGTTGGATATTATCCCTTTAGTAAAGTATTCTAAGTAGAATATCCAACGAACATGTGGTCAGATATATAACTCACATGTGTTGCATATTAGATGTGTATATTAAGATATTTGTGGTTGGATATCCGATAATGTTAAGCCAAATCTCCAGCGCGACCATGTGTCTTTCGGATATCTAACAAAAATAAACCGATGTTTATAAAAGATGAGTCTTGTTGGATTGTTGACAACTTAATGTAAAAAATCGGGTATATATGATGCCGGATTTTGGGTTCAATTTTTCATGTGACCTATATACCCAAAATAAAGCTGTATATTTTCTCCTTCTAAGGTCTTCATAGTCCCACCAAAACCTGTCAAACTGGGGTTTCCTTTTGAATCCCAATCAAAGTTAAGTTTGAAAGAGCTACCCAAAGGAGGAACCCAACATTCTGAACTAACCTATGGGATCCCCTACTTCTTACGAAGAATTCCTTGGTTTTCTGTAGACACCCTCCATTCCTTTAAAACCCTTCTCTCAACTTCACTCGTCTACTAGTCCTAGTCGTACCATTGGGTGTTTATGATGGTCTCCTTGTTATGTGAAACTATATTCAACCACAAATTATGTTGAGAGGCATTTGTATCTTGGAATATCCTCTTATACTTCTCTTTCCATACCTCCCACATCAAGAAGCCTGGGAAGAATAGCCAGATGAAATTCACAATTGGATTATGGTATGCCATCACTTCCCAACTTCAACCCTAGTCTGATCCAAGTGTCCTATGATATTATTGGATATTTTGAAAATATTTCCCCCCCTATCCCAAAAATCTGAAACCAAGGGGCATGAATCCAAAAGGTGGACCATATATTCCTCCTCACAGAGTACAAGGTGCATTGTGACAGACCAACCACCCCCTGACGTCTAAGATTTTCACCAGTCAAGAACCTCTTGTATATAATAAGCTATATAAATGTTGCTACCTCTAGCCACGGATTCATCTTCCAGACCTTTTCGTAAATCTCATCCTACAGATCATCACAATTCTCTTCCCATAGAGCATAAGCTTCCTTAGTGTTGAACGTTCCTTTCAACTAGTAGCCCCATTTTAGTTTATCAGGCCCTTGCTAGGTTTTATACATCTTCCATGAATGTTCTCACGTATCCATGGCCATTCGTCCTCAGGTGTCCATTACTTCCAGCATTCAGGTGGTTTCCATTCATGATAATCCCCAATCTTACTATTGGGAAGAAAAAAATGATGGACTTTAGTGAGACCCAATGCCCTACAACTTGCTTGGCATGTTTCTGTGTAGCCTTGACTAGCCATCTTGGGCAATTTCTTCCAGGAATATTCTTAGAATTTCTCCAACCTCCCATTTCTGATCTCCCAAAAATTATGGTTCTCGATAATGCTTCTACTATTGAATGTCATCTGCCAGATGTGCGAGCCTATCTTCTCCTCATTAAATCTAACCAAATATCCCTTCCTTATGTTCTGTGCATATCTTACATGCCAGAGCTTTACCCATGGGTCTAAGTTATGAGAAACCCATCCCATTGAATTTTCTCTCCCAAAACCTCATTATTTTTTCCTGGGTCTCTAATCCCCAGGCCTCCTTGAGATTCAGGCTGGCATATCTTTTGCCACTTGGCCAAAGACCATTTTTGCTTATCCACATTGCCACCCATAGAAATTTCCTTTGGATATTTCTTATCTCCTTTGGAACCACCTTTGGGGCTTCCATCATCGATAAAAGGTAAATAAGCATTGGTTGTAACACATATTTAATTAAGGTGACTCTGCTTACCAAATTGAGCGGCCTTAAATTCTAATTTCCTTCTCAAGTGATCCAACAGATCTTTGCTGAAAACTTTTCGAATGACCCCTTCCACGAGAGGTGCACCCAACTATTTGGATGGAAGGAAGCTCCTATGGAAACCCAAATTCGGGTAATATTTCTTGGGAAATTTGGGAAATAATGAAAAATAACAACTATGAATTCTCTCTATTTATATCAAGGCCCGAGGCCTTAGCGAATGTTGTCAAGCATTTCTTGAAGGCGCGTGCTTCTTGAACTGATGGGTGCCCCATTAGCGTTGTGTCATCAACAAACTGTTGGTGAGTCTGTGTGTCAGCTCCTGGGTGAATCATTAACCCTTTGATATCCACTCTCTTAGTCGTAGCCTTAATCATTCGACCCAAGCCTTCAACCATAATAATAAACTAAAAAGGAGAAAAAGGATCCCCTTTCCTAATACCTCTAGAAGGGATGCAATTTTTAGTGCGGGCCCATTCAACAAGATGGAAAAGAAAGATATCGAGGTCATATTCACAATCCACCCAACCCATTCTTGGCTAAAACCAAATGATTTCAACGTTTCTTTCATGAATTTCCAACTTAACTTATCATAAGCCTTTGAAATATCTAACTTCAAAAGAATTATTGGTTTCTTTGTAACCTTTAAGGAGTGAATCACTTCATGGACCAATATCACCCCATCCAAGATTTGTCTTCCTTCCACAAAACCAGATTGCTCTGATGATATGATATATGGAAGAATGGGTTTCGATATATTGGCCATGACCTTTATGATGATTTTATAAATTACAGTGCATAAGGCTATGGGCCTGAATTCACCTCGAGAGTCAACCCCTTCATTCTTGGTGATGAGATTAAAAAAGGTAGCATTGGAAGCCTTCAACACCCCTCTGGTCTACTTTGAATCCTCCATGATCATCCATACTTCCTCCTTGATAAGCTCAGTGGTGGAAGAAATTAGTGGTGAAACCATCAGGAACAAGAGCTTTTCCTTCTTCCATTTTAGCTATCGCCTCCTCTACCTCCACCATCTCAAAAAGTTTAATTAGGATCTCATTCTGGAAAGGAGAGATCAAATAGGGTATGTGATATGTGGCATTAGCAATGTCCCCCATTCGATCTGCCCTATCTTCTTGCATAATATCTCCAAAATATTTAACCAATTTATGCTTCCATGTCCTCTCGATTTTGAACATAAGGGCCAACCTTGGTCTTCAGTCGAGCAATTTTGTTTTTTTTTTCTATGACCAATCAATGAAAAAACTTTGTATTGCATTCACCTTTCCTGGAATTTTGTTGCCAATATATTTCATCCTGGTGTTCACCAACCCATAGATAATCAAGGGTAGTATGTTCATTTTGTTTTAACTCTTCATCATAGCCATTATCCATTCCTTGTGATTGGATTTCCTCCATGTGTTCTCTCATCCTTTTTTTTCCTCGAAAATGTTTCCAAATTCTTCTCTATTCCATGTATGAATATTGGCCTTAAGGGTATTCAATTTCTACTAGAATTGGTACATATGTGTTCCTTCTAAAGGGACCATGTCCTTCCACCATTGAGTAACCAATGATTTGAAGTTATTGTGTTCCATCCATAATTGCTCAAAACGAAGAGGCTTCTTGATAAGGGACCCCCCTCCTTCCCNCTTCTAAAGGGACCATGTCCTTCCACCATTGAGTAACCAATGATTTGAAGTTATTGTGTTCCATCCATAATTGCTCAAAACGAAGAGGCTTCTTGATAAGGGCCCCCCCTCCTTCCC
>LPNX010926086.1:38139-53282 GCA_001517045.1 Pseudotsuga menziesii | reverse complement strand
TCCGCTTCCTCTGATTCTGATGTGAAATTATAGCATTCCAATGCCTCTTCTAGATGGATAGTCCACTCAGGTTGGACTGGTACTGAGATAGTGTGGTCCTAAAAAATATTTGTCTTGATGATATCTAGGGCCTGGGCAACACTTGGATGTTCTGATTCAAATGCAAAGGTGAGTAGGAAGCTGTCTGTCATAAGCGACCATGTGGTTGTTCCCTTGCGCAGCTCGGTCTCTGTATACCAATTCCTTGGAACTGTGTACAATGTGTGAATGAATCTGTGAACCCATTCATCCTCTGGAATATTCGACCAGTTCTGTTCACATATCTGAATGTGTACCCTGGGGTCAGTTTCTCCTGTGTATTTACATTGAGCATACCTTCTGTCGTCGAAAAATCTGATTGCCATCAGTCTTTTGATGTTATCCCATGATGCAATGTTTTCTTTATGCGCATACCACCATCTTGCAGGTGTGGCTCTAACTGCAAGGTCCATAGCTACGATCCTCTGTTCAGGGGTAGTTTGTTGCTCAAATTGTTCGAGAAAATCTTGGATGTCTGTCAAGCCATGATATGATGGAGTCTCAGCGATCTCGGCACCAATCCATCGCAGTGACTTACTTATAAACGCACATCTGCGCGATGATACTTCGTAGAGTCTGTTCTGCCAGTTTTCTAGACCAACATCCGAATCCGATGCACATGAACTATCGCATTGCCAACTAATGTGCCCCTCTGCAGTGGGATTGATATAGTCATTCTGGTTTGTTGTCATCTGGTAGAGACTCTCCATATTATGTGCCTCGTCCTCTGCTCGGATAGGTTCGATATATCTAGGTCCTTGGTAAGGATCCAGCGGTGCGATGACCCGGATCCGCGCATCCTCAAAGGTCATTTGTCTTTTCTTTAGGTCAATGACATCTTTGCTGCCAATTGCCCAATCAATACTCAGTAATGCTGGATATGGTCGACTGTCACCAATGATTTCTATGACCTCGAAGTCCACGAAAGTACAAAATCCGTCGATATCAACTGGCACCTGCGATAATCGACCCAATGGTGATACTCGCTGCTGATTAGCTAGTCTTAGGTGGATAGGTGATAGGGCCAGCTGAGGACTACCCATCTGTTCCCACGTTTGCTTGGTTAGAACGTTCACCTCTGATCCTAGGTCTAAGACAACCTCATCCATTTCGAAGTCACCAATCTGGGCTGTGAATTTCATCTCTCTTCCTGTCCTTGCATGTCTTGTAATATTATGGACAGCGCGGTGTGCACTGTCCGAGAGAGAGGGTTGCTAACACTGGTCTATCATACGCTGTAGCTCACCAACAGCTTTATCATTTCTCAGGAGTTTCAAGCAGCTATGTAGGAAGGCTTGTATACTTCCTGTTAATTCCTCCTCATCACATCTTCCGGATGTGGTAGCCTGCTGTGCCTACTCAGGGTTATTGCTACAAGGTACTTGCTGCGGTACGCCCCTAGACGGCGGTACCTGTGGTCCTGCTAGTGGAGGTTCCTCAAAGGAAGCCTTAGCTTCGTGAAAGGTCTCCTTATTCTGTTGTAGGTTGAGTGCAGTTGCTTTAGTAGGAGCTCTGCGCACCCACCCCTAACTAGTGTTCTGTCCGGTCTCCTTCGATGTGCCACTGGTGGAAGCACCGCTCCGTGTCACAATGTTAACTGCTGGTTCCGATTCCTTAGGTTCAGCAGCAATAAGTTGGATATTCTGGTGTGCAACTGGCTTAGGATCTCTGATCTTAGCTATCAAGATTGGACACTCTTCTATGGTATGATCGTAAGATTTGCAGTAATTACAAGTAGTAGTGGCGTTCTAGCAGTCCCTAGCATAGTGTCCGACAATTCCACAATTATAACAAGTGACTGGTCCACGACCTTGACCAAAACCTCCCTCTCTTGCGAAGCCTCCTCCTCGGCCTCGTCCTCTGAATCCTCCTCCTCGGCCTCCGTACGGCTGAGCCGGCTATGTTCTTGTTGCTGGATCCTGTGCGTCTGCTTGGAATCTGTATACATCCTGTGTTCTTTCTGACAGGAGATCATACGCTCGGCAATCTTGTGGATCATCCCCGACGGATTTACATAAAATACAATAGAGATTTTTGGGTGTCTGGACATACTTTTGAAGCAAAGGGCATTGCTGAGGTGGATGTCCTTGAGTTCTACATATTTCAAACCATGGCCCTCGTGTTCGTGGTAAGGGGTTAGGAGCCCCTGACGCTAAATATTCTGCAAAGACTGGACAGTTGTCTTTACTGTGGCCCTGTTCTCTGCACTTTATGCACCATATGTCTTGCATAGCCTCTTTTCCTTTTTTAAGTTCGTGTATCTGTAAGGTGAGATTGGCCAGCTGGGTCTGTAGAGTTGTCATCCCTGTACTGGTTTCTGCTAAAGGCGAAGCCTCTAGTTTCATCGCCATCTCCAGTGCTTCATCTTGAGTAGTGAGTTTCTGTTGCATTAGTGGCATTCTGATATGAGGGAGCAGCGCTGCAATAAACCATTCTTTATGCTGCTCCGGCGCAAAGTCAAAACTTACTTGGTCGATAAGAGCTTTGAATTTCTGGTCAAAATCCCATACTGACTCTGATGGTAGCTGTTTAATATCCTTAAGCTCTGTAATGCACTGAGACTCAGATTTAGGTTTCTTGAACTCTTTAATCATGGCGTTCTTGACCTGGGCGAGCGTTTTAGGTAGTGTGGTATACTTTATGTACCATGTCAGGGCTCTGTCTCTGAGCGTGGTAACCAACTGTACAAGTTTAAGGTTATCATCGTTGATTGTTTTAATGGTCCACATAGCTTCGCATAGGAACCAATGTTGTTCCGGATCTTCAGCTCCTGTACCTTTAAAGATAGGTAGCTTCATGTCGTCTCCCATTCTATTTCTCTGTGGTGGGTTCTGACTGACTGGAGTACTACCACTCAGCGGTGTAGGTGACGGTGCTGTAACGGGGGTAGGTACTGACTGTGAACTACTAGATGGAGTACCTACAGGATTATTCTGAGTCCCTATCTGCTTCTGTGGAGTATAGGGGTGGTAAGGGATACCCCCCTCTGGTTCCTCAGTGGTGTTAGGGCTCTACTGTCTAGTACTATTTGAACTGTCTTCAAATATATCAGAACTAAATGCTACTTTATACTTCTTTCCACTCCGTGTTCGTCCAATGTCATCAAAATCACTTTCAAACTCTTGTGACATTACTAGCTTAACTTATTCATCTGAGACTAGATCCATTGTTCCTTTTTCATATAGCAACATCTTAAGGGACAAGTTTAGAGATCTTAGGTACTTACCGCGATATCCTTTAAAGAAGTATCGTTCGGCGGCACTGAAGCTCTTTCTTTGGTCAACTTCAAACTCTGTAACGTAGCCTTCTAGCACACTGGTGAGCCAGAAGTCCACTGCTCTCGTAATCGGGTTGTCAAGGTTCTGTACGGTCTGAATCAGCTCCGGTGTCCAGACGATGTCTCTCTTCTTCTTGAAGGTGTTGCTATCTGTCAACTTGGATAACCAATCGAAAAGCTCGTTTCCGTAGGTTACAAAAAATATAGCGTGTATGTCTGAAGCGATGTGCTTCTCTAGCCAGGCCTCTGTGCTTAGTCTCGGACTTCTGTTCTCTTTCTTGGCGAACTCCGTTAAGTCTGAATCCAACCACTGGTGGAATTCTTCTCGCGTATGATGCCAACAGAACATGGACTCCCAGTCGTTTAAACCGGCAACGGAACCATTTGTTGATTGCATGGGCAGACCCGGGTTTACTATAATTAATCAACAACACCCCAAACTCACTGGCCCTTTCGGCAACAGACCGCAAAGCGATCTGAAGTCTCACCCGAAGTGAATCTAATGGGTAGGCCAACACTCAAGTGTCTTGGACCAGGTTCTGCACATCCTACCTCTTATTCCTTACTCCTGTGCGCCACTAGGTCGACTAGCTCTGCGCATCGCACGTCCCCTTCTACTCGCAGCACTTTCACCCGTGCGATGCTCAACCCTGCACCAGTCGCTCGATTTCCTCTCACGTCGCACAACTTCCACTTACTCGCAGCATTCCAATCCTTACCACATCTCTGCGCACCGCGGAGCACCCATCCTCTCCTCAACGCTAAGCCCTCAGCTCGCAGTATCTCGCATCGCAGCTCCTCTGCCAATGCGATATCGCCTCTCTGCGATATCTTACCACTGCGACTTTACGCTCTTAACGTTGATTGCGCCGATGTGCGACACTCTACTTCTCAGAAGTCTATTGTGAGTAACTGGTAATTAGTGACAGACATGAAAGAGTCCTTAAACAACCTACTGCAATACTTCGACTTATCCTTAGCCTTTTGCAATATTATGAACGAAACAATACATACATTCATCTACTGCTACTATCATTACATGCATAATAACTAGTAACAATAAGCAAATACAATCACATCCATTCAACACATAACATGCAGATTTAACATGGTTCACCCCCGGGATGGGAGCTACGTCCACCAAACTGTGCTTCTATTATATATCTTGAGGGAAGTTAGCACAGTTTGTTGCACTACAGTTGCAGCGCAAATTTTCTCCTAGATCTCTGATCTTCTCTCTATATCCCTTCCCTCTCTGCTCTCTCTGCAAATGATTACATACAGACTCAAATGACTCACAGACGACTATGTGTCTGGATCGTTACAACGCAGTCTATCTGACTGATTCCTGAATCTACAAGACTATCAACTGATCGACTATCTACTGGTTGATTAGCTACCCAACCAACACTTTACAATACAAAAATGTAAGCTTTTATAGGCAGCCCGAAGGTCATGCCATTACAACACTGTGGGCCTGTCCCAATAGTAAACCCATACCCTTAATAGTGACAGTCGGTCCTCTCTGTCCTTGAGGTAGCCGCTTCCCGTCACACTGCAGCTCTCTGCAGTCTTCCATGCTTCCCGGCACTGACCATGGGTACTATGCACCGCTTCTCTTTCTGTCCTTCGCCTTCAATGCTTGAGCCTCATTTCTCCTTCTTCTTTATGAGGGTCGTTGAGCCCTCCTGTCTTCCGCCGCTGCCTTCAATGCAGTGGTTGAGCTTTCTTCTCTCGGCCGCTCTGGTACCGTTGCCTTCTTGACTCTTATATCCCAAAAGTCATAGTTTCCGGCTCTGCTCTCCAGCTGGAAACGTGCTACACCGTCATAGCTCTGCCCTGTCCTTTTTCCGCTAAACTTCTCTCTTTCCGCCAAAATTAGCAGCTTCTTCTGTAGCTGCGGGATCCTGCTCCAACAACCATCGACGATCAGTGCCACTAAGTTGAAGGGATCACAGATGGAATGTCGGTAGATTGACCAATGACAGCTAGTTGTTCGGAGCAATGAAGTTTTGTTGTTTGGATCCCTGAAACGTCGGCGGAAGAGACAAGATGATAGTGGGTTGAACCGCCGACAGCGATGGTGGAGCAAAAATTTTGAAAATTTCTCTAAGTATGGAAATCATCAGTGAAATTTAGATGATGAACCAGCCGATGCCCACGGCGGAAAACTGAAGTGATAAGACCATCGGTGATCAGCAATGATTAAAGGATTGGATCGTCGATGATTAGTTGATGGCATAGCTGAAAAGTCGAAAAATAGATAGTGAAGGCACCGATATGTTGGAAAAGAATAAAACAAGTTTGAGTTGATGAAGCGGCGGAAAGAAGGCTAAAGGAGAAATTTCAGAAAAAGTTTCTAAGTATGGGAATTGTCGGTTGTCGACGAAACTTAGTGGATGCGGGAGACACAGTTTCGACGGGGATCAGCCGAAGACCGCTGAAACACCAGCTCAATATAGTTGAGGAAACATCCGATATTGACCTTCGGCATCGGCAAAAATCTAGTCGTTCGAACTACTGATGTCATCGGTGAAAGTTAGTTGTTGGGTTCACCGACATAGAAGGAGGAAGAAAATTTTTGAAATTTTGTTGAGTATTGAAAACCATCGACCATCGGCAAAATTTAGAAGTGGTGTGTTTTACCATCATTCGAGAAGTGGTGTGGTTTTCACACCCGAGGTCAGAATGAAGCATGTGGATAGGCATTGGAAAGCTTATCCAACGGGGAACAAGGGAGAGTCACCAGAATTTGAGTGTGGAGCAGCAAAGTGCTAGTGATTGCTTGGAAAAGAAAAGTGTTTCTATCAATATGGACAAATCCAGGAACTACATGCCTAGAGGTAGCAAGACCACGAAGTCAAACCAGCTGTTGTGTGGAAGAGGAGTTCCATGCAAGGATGAGGCACTTGAGAAAGGGAAATTTCTTTAAACCCTGTCTTGCTAATTGTGATTATAGGTTTTATACATGAAATGTATGAGGATATGCCTTGCATGCATAAGATATTACATGTTTATAGTGAGCCACTAATGATAATGATTGCATTGATGTTGGAATTAGTGGAAAGACCAACGACAACATGGACATGGCTGAATATGTTGCTGATGCCGACGAATGTGATTAGCAACCCTATGGAGAAAGGGATAAGGAAACAAGTCTAGAATCAAAAGTTGGTGAGCAAATTCTGCAATCTCCTGCAAAGGACCAACCAAACTGGTAATGTCAAGGGTGTAAGTCGGACCCATGAAGGTAAGAGTTTAATTATGACAATTGCATGGAGTGGTAAAAGCAAGAGGTCTCATACCATGTGGGTATTTGAATTTTATGCTGCATTCATTTGGAAATGTGTCATGCTTGTATTATGTTGTTAGAGCTTAGTATCCCCAAGGAAGGTAAGCACTGATGATCTTGATTGTAGTCATGCATCCTATATGAAGTAGTCATGGTTAGGCCATGAATGGTATGCTTGAATGGATAGTATTCCTGAATCAATGCAAGGTAGCATTGAGTGGATATGCATTAAAGTATTTTATAAATCTTGTAGTTATGCATTGAATGGATGCATATGAAGGGTGTGAGTAACTGATTACGTAAGTATGGGTGCAAATGTTGTGATGCATTGCATGAATGCATTGAGATAGCGCATGTGATATTATAAAAAACTAATGGCTGAAATGATGAATAATTGATGCCAATTCTGGAACCATTTCAAGAGCTGTTATGAATGCAGGATAGTAAGTGCATGAAGAGGGTAGTCATGATCAATTGGCTATCGAAAATGCTCTATGGAAGGGCGAGGTGGTACAAATGATACGCTTGTGAAGTTTCAGGTAGATTGTTTGGGGCATCGAAAAGTGGGTAAGACCATGACAAAGACCGGAATCTACCATGTGAAAGAGCCAAACCTCATGAGAAGAGTCTCATGGTTGTGAACATAGTTTGTATGCTGAATGAATTGTCAATTTAAAATTGTAAATTTTAGATTTAAGAAATTGCTGACAACTACTAATCACTATTGGCTTGCATAGAATTGTGTCAGGAGGATGCATTGTAAGTGGGTGTTCATGTTATGCTAGTAAGCATAAAATCATAATGGCCATGATGGTGTTGCTTACAAGAGACTCACAAATGAGGATCACCTCATTACCAAGCAAATCGATTTCTGTAGTAGACAGAGTTGCAAATTCCTATTGAATTTAATTACTAATGCCATTGCTTGGTATGGAACAATCAATTTGGATTGTATTATCAGATAATGATTGACTGTTTGGCTACTTGATGAATGTGCCAAGGGTACACATTGTAGGAAGACCATGTGTGATGGCCTGAAGGAGCCAGACTTTATGGGGAAGTTCTCCCCTATCTTGGAAATGGGTTTCGGGTGAAACTCCATTGGACATTTTGGAAGTGTTTCATCTGCACTACATGTTTGGTAAGCAACATGCGTGATATGGAATAGATTATGTCGGTAAGACATGTGGATATGAAATGTAAAAAGAAGTTGGGATGGAAAACCGAGGGACTGTCAACTCAGAGAAGGGAGCCCCCATTCCTCCTTAATGAAGGAATACTGCCTCCGCAAATGGATAAGTGTTCTCTAACCCTAGCTAAGAATATGCATGTCAAATTGTTAAATTCAATATGCAAAGCATGTTTTGATTTTATTTCCACTATGGCAGATTGCTTGAGTATGAATAGGGCCTACATGGTTCACATCAGAAAGGGATGCACACTTTCCCGATGTCGGATCATGAAAGGGTTTTCAATATTGATTACACCCTAGGGGATGGACGCACTCCTGGTGTCTCAATACTTGATAGTGAATGATATGAAATGTGATTCTAGTTTTAGAACAATAACGCTGATGAGTTGCTTATATTGAGTGTGTTGTCAGGCTAAACATATGCAGTCTGGTTTTGCACACTAAATGGACTATGGCTTGGGCTCATCCTGCCTCCTACTGAAGAGCACAAAGAAGGAGACATTCCCAAGGGACTGGAGAGTAGAGAAGGGGGTGGTTTTTTATGTTGTATGCGGTAGTGGAATTAGAGCTCACTGCTGGAAATGAAAGCTGGAAGATGGTAATGATAAAGTTTCCTTCCCAGTCGGCATAAAGATGTACTGGAAGGAGATGTTGGGCAAGTATATGCCTCGGGATCCATAGTAGATCCTGGACCTGGAAATGGTCGTTTATTGTTGATATAAGTGCATGTGTTATTGTTGATGACCTGATAAACCCAACTACGTTGGCTTGGCTGATTGGTTGTTGATATAAGTGCATGTGTTATTGTTTATGGCCTGATAAACCCAACTGCATTGGCTTGGCTGATTGGTTGTTGATATAAATGCATTGTTGATATAAGTTTATTGTTGATATAAGTGCAAGTGATTTGTTGACGGTATGATAAACCCAACTGAAGGTTGGCTTGACTGTGTAATTATTTGATGTTGTGGAAATTTTGGAAACATAACAGTGTTGGCTTGACTACCTGTAGTCTAATAAACCCAACTGTTAGCTGGCTTGGTTGAGTAGCCTGATAAACCCAGCATTGTATTGACTTGATTGGCTGCAGTCTAATAAACCCAATTGTATATTGGCTTGGCTAGACGGTCTGATAAACCCAACTATAGGTTGGCTTGACTGTGCCTGATATATATAAGAGGATGTTGTGAAGCAACCTGCGTGTTGACCTAACATCCAAGTCCATAGGCAATCCCAAGGCTTGCAAAGCGAAGCAAGTTCCTGTAGACCAGAGAGGAAATGCACAATACAAATAAGTATTGGATTATTTTGCAATTTCTTGCTTATGAATATACATGTGTATATGATTTGGTTATGGTGTTTTAAGCTCTTGTTTTGGAGATAAAAACCATTGAGAATAAACTAAACATGTGAATCTATTCAATGTTTGAATATAGGTATCGGTGGGAGCAAGGACTGTGAGAGCATCCTAGGGGTAGATGTGGACATGTGACTATCTTGNTCAATGTTTGAATATAGGTATCGCTGGGAGCAAGGACTATGAGAGCATCCTAGGGGTGCATGTGGACATGTGACTGTCCTAAAGAGCTCAGAATGAGCAATAATGAAAAAGGTGCTAGCCGATACAAGCCATGTGGGGAGGCTCCATGGTTCAGAGGTATGAAATAGATTGGAGACACTAAGTGTCATGACCAAGAGGGATTTGTCCAGCATTCACGGTGAAGTGAAAGAGGCTGAGAGCATGAAAACCATAGTGGTGGTGTGGGTTCCAGGATGGGACAAGGCAAAGAGGGGAAAAAATCTTGTTGCTCTCTCTTTCCTTTTGATTATATATATATATACTTATGCATTGTGAAAACAAAAGATTGTTGAATGCATGTATGGTTGAAAATAGAATGTGTCTATTTGCTTAAAATAATTATGAATGCTAGAATAATTAATTCCCTGCCCAAGAATGGACATGAATGAGATCATGTGCATGTTGGGAAGGCAATTAGTTGACTGATTTTTATATTATGCTTGGTGATGCATTTCATAGGTGAGAAAGGTGAAATCCAGTGATGCACATTGATCATGGCAGCCGACCAAAAGCTGTTGGATTTGGCTGGAAGTCTCCTTCAAACAATTGCCAAGACCCATGAAAATATTGGAGAGATACTCAAGATACAGAAAAGTTCCTAGACTTGGGGATGAGCAGAAAGTTGAGAACCAGCAAGAGAAGCTCATGAAAGCCGATGGGCTTGGTCCTGAAAGTTCAAGTAAATAATTGAACGTGGGACAGATCTGCAAAATTTTGAAATTTTGATGTGCAAATGGTATATGCATTCCTATGTATTGGAACACTGAGGACGGTATTATTACAAGGGGGAGGGGATTGTAATATCCCCGGTTTCATTAAAAGATACATGATGTGTATGTTGTAATTAATCGTGGTGTGGTGCTAAAGGAAAAAGCCCCACCATTCATTTGGTTGTGTTATGTTTCAGCAATTGGGATCGTTGCTGATGGTATATCGTGCTATCCGGCACATGATAGTTTTGCATCATGTAAATATGCACATTAATTAAAATAAACCTACAGCCAGCTACGACGGTGCAGCGTAAAATGAAAAGGGCATGATTTCCTAAGGTTAAGGTGGGGGGGGATGTTAAACCGTGAGCCTATGGCGAAAAGCCATGTGTCGGCCATTAAAATCCCTGATGTTAATTGGGCAGTTAATGCTGGGTAGTGGTGGTGGTGGGTTTTCCCCCACTCACTCTCCACCAACTGGTTCAGTCACCAGCACGGGCTGGGAGTGGTTTCCTCAACCGTTTTGTTTTGTCCACTCTCCCCATCGCCGGTTTTTCTTTTTCCTCATGATGAGCTGAGTTAAAAGGATCCATGATTCTGTGTGTGGGGGTTTGTTCCCCTCTTCCTCACCGACTGTTGACCTGAGGATTGGTTCTTCCTCTTGTTCACGCAGAAATTCTGTGTTTTGACTCCACCATTGTTGGACTGTGAAATGTTGCCGTGGTTTTCACTATGGGATGTTTTCCGTGGTTTCCTTGGTGATATGTCTTCCTCCGGTATATGTTGAGGATCGGTTTCCTACCCGCATTCCTATTGTAGTTGTCCAGATATTTCATTATGGATCATGGACTATGGTTTTATTTTGTGTTTCATTGGCTGTTGTTTCCCACATTTGTTGGTTGAGTTGCCTTTGCGATTTGGGCTGCTATAGATCACTGTGGAATCGTTTTGGCCACGACAGGGCCAAGAAATATTCAGGGTTTTGTTTCCCTTGTCAAAGCTGTAATTGTTGATTTTGCTGCATGCATGCAGTGGTTGGTCTTCAGACTGTGTGGAGTGGGATTGAAGGCTGGGTATGCTTGAGAAAATTGGGTTTGTGGAGCCACACAGACAGAGTTAGATGGCTGGCTTTCTTCCTCGCAACCCCGAAAGAGCACTGGCAAGGGAAGTCAGGGCCTAAGGGACTGTGAAGCAGAGAAGGGACTAATTCCTGGTGTCGGGTGTGTGTGGGTGTCTTAGAGGTCAGGCTAGCTATGGTGTAGGTGTCCTTAGCTCTCCCATGAGCTCACCAGCTTAGCATTTAGCTTCTCCCAGCTCCTTGATAGCCTGATAAGCCCTACTGTGTGGGCTTGGCTGATTTGTGTACCTTGGCTATGTGTAAGCCTTCTTAGTCTCTTATTCCTTGGGGAATCATGCCCAGCTCAGAGGTGGCAGTGTTGCTGAGAGATTGATGAGCACGCTAGCCTATGGTTGGGTGGAACGTTGCAGCGACATAGCTGGTTGCGGGGCAAGTTCTTCATGAGATAAGTATCCTTGTCTATTTCATCTCTGCAATTATATTTGATGGCCAATGAACTATGATGAACATGTTGAATGCATGAACGTATGTTTGCTTCCGTTGTGTATGTGAATGACTATGCATCTTAGCAAGTTTTATGTTTTAAGAATTTTATTTCATCATTTTATGTATGTTCATGTTCATGGGGCTAGTTTCCCGGATGTTTGATGGTTTGGTAGCGTCCTCTTCGTCGGTTGAAGGGTTGGGGATGTTACAGAAGCGGAGAGAGAAATAGAATTTGGAAGGCAGAGGAGCATTGAAGAGACAAATCTCCTGCAAAACCATAGAAGCTCAAGGAAAGTAGATGGAAGGCCTAAAGCAGGGCCTCAATCAAATAAGAAATAATGAAAGTCGTCTCTTGGAATTGCAGAGGGTTGGGCAGAGAGAACAAAGTGGAAGCCATAAGAAACATTATTAAGTCTGAAAGGATAGACATTCTGCTACTCCAAGAGACAAAAATGAGTGATATGGAGGTTTTGGTGCTCTCACAACACTTTTGGTCAAGCAGCCAAGGCTTCACCATTAGCTCCAGAGGGGCCTTAGTAGGAATTGCAACCTTCTTTGCAATTAAATATGAGATCAAAATCGTAAAGGAGAATCAACATTGGATTCTTTCTGAATTTAAGGAAAAGGATGATCCAAATATTAGTTATGTATGCAATGTGTATGGATCAACACATTGCAGAGACACTAAAAAATTCTGGAATAGTTTAGTTGCCCTAAAAGAGGAAATGGAAGGGAAGGAAATCATTATAGCCGGTGATTTCAATGCTACTATTGCGCAGACAAAGAAAAGAATGGGTTCCAGTGTTCAAGATCCCTGTGAGGAAAACTTGGAAGACTTTATCCCTGAGCTATATCTGCTTGATCTACCATTAAAAAATGGGAAATACACGTGGAACAACAGAAGGATGGGGGCAGGATACATCACAGCCACACTCGACCACTCTCTAGTAAGCGTCACATTCCTCCTTAGAGATATTATTCCTACTTATTTTGCTTTACCATCTATTGTATCGGATCACAAACCAATATCCTTGGTGATAAGCATCCTATGTAAATATCAGCCTCGACCCCATCCCAGTTCGATTCAATGCCTCGTGGCTGCAAGAGGAAAAAACCATGGCCATTATAAGAGATGCTTGGAAAATGGACATTTCGGTCTCTCCTAGTTTCATCTGGGAAAGCAAGCTGAGAAGAGTTAGAAGTGATCTGAAAACATGGGTAAAATCATATTACACAAGCACTAGTAGCAAGAAAAACTAGCTTTGATCTGAACTTTCATCTTTTCAGTCCAGGATGAAAAGAGAGGAAATCACCCCTTTTCTAATAAGCCAAGAAAAAGATATAAGTTTAAAGATTCTCAAAGCATCCAGAGGAGAGGAAGAGGAAGTGAGGGTGAAGTCCAGACAGCTTTGGTTAAAAGGAGGGGACAAAAACACAACTTACTTTCAAAATCAAACAAAGGAAAGACTCTGTTTAATGTGATCAAAGAACTTAAGGACATGGATGTCAGAGGATTGCTGAGCAGGATGAGATCAAAGAACATTTTTTTCAGCACCTTAGAGACCTATACAGGGATAAGGAAGAGATTGACCCTCTTGCTCAGGCTGATCTCCTCTCAAGAATTCCTTCCCTTGTAACATCCTCGACCCTCTGACCGGCGAGGAGGACGTTACCAACACCAAGAAGCATTCCTTTCTCTGCTTCACAGTCCCTCAAGCCCTGAATTCCCTTTCCAATGCTCTTCAAGGGTTGTGGAGAAGAAAGCCAGCAATTTAACTCTGTCCGAGTGGCTCCCAAACACCAAGTTTTGCAAGCATACCCAGCCTCTAATCCCACTCTAACTGTCTGAAAACCAACCACTACATACTGCAGTAGAACCAACAGTTCCCAGCTCTGTGAAGAAGGTAAATACAACAGGGTGACAACCCAAACGAAAAGGGTGAACACAGGTCAGGTCAGACAGGATGACTCAGGAGTTGTTCTTGGCCCTAGCATGGCCAAAACAACTCAACGGCAACCCAACAAGGTCACAGCGACCCAAAACCAGGGAAGATCAACAACCCAATCCCATAATGAAACAACGGGAATCTTACACAATCCACAGATGGGAAGAAGACGGATTCCTAGCATTGACAGGGAAAGCATACACACAGTAGAATCGGGTCTCTCGACCAATCTTCCAGCTGACCGCGTGAGATCACAGTCCCCAACTCTTGCGTGAGGAAAACCATCCCATTTTCCAGCCTGTGTGTGAGGATTCAACAAAGTGATGGGGAAAATCATGAGGAGAGTGAACGAAATGACCCTATGATTCCCAAAACAAACTCGCGGTGGGAGGAAAAACACCAGCACCGCCCTGCCTGAGTGTGAGCAAGACCAAAACCGTGAAGAAGTGGGAATCATGGGAGAGTGGAGTGAATGGAAAGAACGGAGAGAATGTTTCTTCTGCCCCACGCGACGTGAAGAGGAAGAGTCCAATGGTGGAGTGGGCACGTGGGAAAGGACTGACAGTCCTGCCACACCCACCACTACTCAATAATAACTGCTCCCAACTAACAGACAACAAAATTTTAAATGGGTGGCCGACACATGGAAAACTCCCAATGACCCCCACGGGTTAGACAACCCCCCCTTAACCTTAGGAATCATGCCCTTTTCATTTAACGTTGCACCGTCGTAGCTAGTTGTAGGCTTATTTTAATTGATGTGCATATTTACATGATTCCCAAAACTATAGTGTGCCAGATAGCATGATATACCATCGGCAACGATACCTATTGCCGAAACATACACAACCAAATCGATGGTGGGGCTTTTGCCTTCAACTCCTCACCATGATTAATTACAATATATACATCATGTATCCTTTAATGTAAATGGGGTCAAAACTGGGACATTACAATCCCCTCCCCCTTGGAATAACATCGTCCTCGATGTTCCAATACATAGAAATGCATATACCAATTTGCACATCAAAATTTCAATTTTTTTTGCAGATCTATCCCATGTTCAATTAGTTACTTTGAACTTTCAGGACCAAGCCCCTCAGCTCCCACGAGCTTCTCCTGCTGGTTCTCAGCTTTCGGCTCATCCCCAAGTCGAGGAACTTTGTGGTTGTTTCCCTCTTTATGATCCCTCGTTGGGCAGTCTCGGCGTAAATGATGTCCTCCACATTTCCAACATTTCGATGGCTGCTTCATCTTTACTTTCCCAATTTCCTTTGAGTCTTCATGCCTGGAACGTTTCTTGACGGATTGCTTGGACGAATGTCCCATCATTGAACCACTTTCCTTGCCTTTACGGATTTCCCCCAGAAGGCTTTTTACCTCCTTTTGCAAACCAATAGAGTCTTTCAAAATCTGGTGGTTCATCTCATTCTACCCTTTTCTGTATCTTGAGCATCTCTCCAATATTTTCTTGGGTCCTAGCAATCGTTTGAAGGATACTTCCA
>LPNX010926086.1:6412-37646 GCA_001517045.1 Pseudotsuga menziesii | reverse complement strand
AAATTCACATGTTTAGTTTATTCTTATCAGTTTTTATCTCTTAAACAAGAGCTTAAAACATCATAACCAAATCATGTACACATGCATATTCATAAGCAAGAATTGCAAAATAACCCAATACTTATCTGTATTGTGCATTTCCTTGTTGGTCCACAGGATCCTGCTTCACATTGCAAGCCTTGGGATCTCCTATGGACTTGGATGTTAGGTCAGCATGCAGGCTGCACCTCAACACCAAATAATTAATGTCCATCCAGTACACCTTCGCGTCGACTGGGAAGGAAAAAATCAGCCAATCCAACACAGTTGGGTTTATCAGGCTATGCACTTATATCAACAACGCACTTATATCAACAATACACTTATATAAACAATGCACTTATATCAACAAATACACTTATATCAACAATACAGTTGTATCAACCATCCACTTATATCAACAATAAATGACCATTTCCAGGTCCAGGATCTACTATGGATCCCTAGGCATATAACGGCCCTGTTTCGATGACATCTTCACCACATCCTTTTATACATATCAAGCACAGTCAAGACAACATAGTTGGGTTTATCAGACCGTCCAACCAATCCAATACACAATTGGGTTTATCAGGCTGCAGGCAATCAAGCCAACACTGTAACAACCATTTACCCTTTTCTCTCTAGTGTGCAACACCAGACTACATCTGTTTAGCTTGACAACACAAGCAATACAAGCAAACTCATCAGCATTATTGCTCTAAAAACTGTAATCATACTTCACATCATTCACTATCAAGTATTGAGACACCAGGAGTGCGTCCACCCCCTAGGGTGTAATCAATATTGAAAACCCTTTCATGATTCAACATCGGGAAAGTGTGCACCCCTTTCTGATGTGATTCATGTAGGCCCTATGCATACTCAAGCAATCTGTCATAATGGAAATAAAATCAAAACATGCTCTGCATATGGAATTTTAATAATTTGACATGCATATTCTTAGCTAGGGTCACAGAACACTTATCCATTTGCCAATGCAGTATTCCTTTGTTAAGGAGGAATGGGATCTCCCTTCTTTGAGTTGACAATCCCTTGGTTTTCCATCCCAACTCCTTTTTACATTTCATATTCACACATGTCTTACCGACATAATCCATACCATTTCACTCATGTGGCTTACCAAACATGTAGTGCAGATGAGACATTTCCAAAATGTCCAATGGAGTTTCACCCAAAACCCATTTCCAAGATAGAGGAAAACTTTCCCATGAATTTTGGCTCCTACAGGCCATCACACATGATCTTCCTACAGTGTGTACCCTTGGCACATTCATCAAATAGCCAAATAGTCAATCATTCCTGATAATACAATCCAAATTTATTGTTCCATAACCAAGCAATGACATTAGTAATTAAATTCAATAAGAATTTGCAACTCTGTCTACTACAGAAATTGGTTGAGTTATATCTCCACGTGAAGGCTGCACTTATCAATCCATGCGATGACGCAATGGTTGAAATTGGTGGGGTTTACGTGAGATGTGGTAGCTTGCAGATGGGCTCAGTGTTTTGAGAGTGGTGGCGAATATTGGAGGGAGGTCCCCTACCTTTTCAGAGGTGGCACCTCCTCCAGGGAAATCTCTCCAACAAAATCAAATCGCATCCATAGTTAACTCGTGAGCGCCAACTAAGATTGCAGGTTATCCCTTGTTCACACAGACTCCATCTCTAGTTTTGGAGGTGCCCCTTGGTTTGGAATTTTCTCTATAAGCTAGTCTCTTCTTCTTGGGACAAGAAATCGGAAGGTTGAACCTCTGCTTGCATACATTGTAATATTTTCTGACTATTGTTAATAAAAGGCTTTGGAGGCAATTTCTGTGTGGGATCCATAGATGTTTGGTTGATGTTTTCTTTATGCGAAATCATTGAGGTAATCTGTATCAACTATTTTCATAATTTGCAATTGTTGGGACTACTTGTCTTCGTAAGGAAATTTACATTTTGGTAAGAATAAGAAGTGATTCTTGTTTGGTTACTTCTTATTGTGGAATATATTAGATTACCAAGTTTTATACGATTTCTTGTATGGATCTATAATACTGTTTATCTCTTTATTATTTCACAGAGGTGCTTTTAATCCTCTTTGCATGTTGTTGAAGGTATTTTACAGGAAATCATTTGATGAGGGAGTGGTCTCTCCCTCTTCTCCAGTAACTTTGAAAGAAGAAGCATCATCCCTCGGATCCCACCAAAGGAGGTGTCACCGTCTCTTTTCTACTCCTTTCTCCACCCGGTTCTATCACTTCTTGATCCAAAAAATCTTTAAATTTACTTTGCTTAGATCTACATTTGAAAGATACATTTAAAGTAGATTTCAAATTCTCAATTATAGATCTTATTGCATAATTACAAGTTGTTCTTTTGAACATTAGATCTAGCCTTCTTCCCACAAGTTCAAAGTAAAATTTCAAAGTACTTGGTTAAGAAGATTAAAGAGATTTCATTTGATTTATCTGAATTTTAGTACTTCAAATTTGCTTGCCATTCTTTTCAAGAGGCAAGCAAAGATCCTAAGAAGGCAAGCTTTCTAGCTTGCCTTACTTAGTTGTTCCTTTTTTGCCTTACTTAGTTGTTCCTTTTTTTTGTAATAAGTTGTTACTTAGATTTTTAATTTTTTAATTTTTTGCATGTTGTCCAAATACACTTCCAAAGTGTTTTTGGGCATCTTTCACTGACATATTCTTGCTGGTTTTTAGCAGGCCCATCAAAAAAGACAAGGAAACTCTGCCCGAAAATAGATTTTTTGAACATCCAAAGCTCCCAAAAGGCTTTCCCCTTAATTGGGATTATTTTCCTTATATGTTGTAAGCCTTTGGATCCCAGATAACAAGGACCAAAGAGCATCTCTGCTGAAGCATTGTAACCGATTAATAAAAACAAGTTTGAGTAGGCTC
The DNA here is from genome assembly GCA_001517045.1 of Pseudotsuga menziesii. NCBI lineage: Eukaryota > Viridiplantae > Streptophyta > Pinopsida > Pinales > Pinaceae > Pseudotsuga > Pseudotsuga menziesii. Next base: position 34,710 of record LPNX010926086.1, on the reverse strand, counting down.
GGTAGAGCCCAGTCCCCATCCCCCTTGGGGGGATTTGTGTTGGTGTCCTTTTTTGTTTTCTTATATGTTGTTAGCGTAGTTGTTTTTCTTTAACATTTCATGCTTTGTTTGAGTTTTGAAAAAGTAACCTGAATACTTACCCACTACGCTATACCGAAGTACCGTAAGGGAAAAGATTTGGGCAGTGTAGTAATTAAAAAACAATTTTGTTATGCACTGCTAAGTTAAAATAAACCCCCTCGCTTTCCCGAGTATAGGTTCGTGGATAAGGGCTTTCCCGAGTACTGAATCTTGAAAGAGACTCTTGGGTTTTATATTTTTTCTAAATCAAAAAACTTGTTCTAAATTTTTAAAAATAAACCAAGACTCCTTCCCCATATGCTCTACACTGCTGCAGCTTGTCTGATCAGTTGGTTGTATCAGAAAGGGATACAAGTTACTAGATTTAATAGGAAAATCCACACAAGTGATTTTCTCGAGAACTCGAGAGGTTGCAAAGGGTAATCACTACAGATTCAGGGGGCTACTCCAAGCAGGCTCATCCTCGCTCTGTTGGAAACTTGGTATTACCGCTTTAGCACTCGGTTCGAAGGTACTAGACTTGTTGGGCCAAACCCACAATTTACCCATTCCTTAATCAATTCATTTAATAAATCTAAAATTTACCAACCGAGACACTGCAATACTTTCACTGAGACTACACTAGCAACCCACATTTGCAAGCACTCTTTTCATTTCGGCATTGGTCTATTCTGTTCTTTTTGCATAAGTTAATCTCCCAATGTGTCATTGATTTTTATATATCTAATTTGAGTTAAAGTGTTGCTAAGGTTAATATTGTTAACAGTAATTGGTATTTTTTTAATTTCATCCATTTCATATTAAAACTCCTAGAATTAATTATTTTTCTCGTAGAGTAAAAACCCTAGATTTTACTTTTCAGTAGGATCCACTCCCATTGGCTAGGAATTGGCCTAGACGGAGGAGTTGAGTATCAGGTGACAACAGTTGGCTCAAGCTTGCCCCCAAGGTCGCACCCAGTGGCTTGAAGATTTATGCCACATTACCCGAGGTGCGAATTAGGCGGCAACAGCAGGGAGGAAAGGCGGCCAACAAAAAAATCAACTTGGTCTCTTGGGACGTGGTGTGCATCCCAAAATAGTTCGGTGGTGTGGGAGTCAAAGACCCACACGACATGAACTTGGATCTTGTGGAAAAAATCTTCTGGCGAGTCTGCACTGGAGAACTAGCATGGTGGAAAATGTCCTTGCAAAAGAAATATATGGCAGGGAAAAGAAGCAAATGTGTGGACAGACTGAACACTAGCAGAGTTGGATCGCCAGTATGGGAGCTTTGTAAAAAGTAAAACTTTATAATAAAAGACAATTTGCATTGGATCGTCGGGAATGGTAAAAAGATTTGAATCAAGTATGATCAAATCAGCCCAGTTTGCCAGCTGACAACTGCCAGGAGCTTAATGATTTAAAAAATTGGTGTGAGCATAATAATTTCATAACATTGTACGATTTATCAGTCTGGACGGCATCTAAAAGATGAATTGGCTGGAAAATCATGAAGACTCCAGCGCATCTACAGGCAAACTTCATATCTTTACTTTTGCTTCTACATGGGCATGCTCCAACACATATCAATGTTGCTGATAGACGAGGATGGGGGAAGTCTAGTGATTACACTGTAAAAGAAGGCTATCGCATGGTCTACAAAATGAAGAACAGGATTTTAAAAAATTTCAAGTGGAACAAAATCTGGAACAGAGATGGATTGCCGAAGGTAAATTTCTTCTATTGGATCCTAGCACACCGGAAAGCTTTGACAACCGAGAACCTCAGAAAGAGAGGGATTGCAGTCCCGCTCCGATGCATCTTGTGAAAAGAGAACGAGGAAAGCTTAATGCATGTATTCACCGAGTGCAAATTCACACAGCAAGTTTGGAGTGAGATACTAAAAGGTCTTAAAATGAATAATATGCTGCCAACAAACTAGTATGATTTTTTTTTCAGCTGGAAGGATTACTATCAAGGCTCTTTGAATAAAAATCCAGACTTTGCCAGAGCTTGGGATGCTCTCCCAAGGTTTGTATGCTAGAAAATATGAAATGCAAGGAACAAGGAGATATTTGAAGAGAAAGCATCTTGTTTTAAAAAAGTCTATGTCACAGCAAAGATTTTATGGGTGGACACTCTAGCCACAGGAGGAATGAAAAAATTAATAATCGAATCTCTTACAGTGGAAGAAAGAGCCTGGTCGGATGACATACTTCAGAATCCCTCCCCTAGTAGCAACTCAACAATGAAGCTGAGCCTTCCGTGTTGGAAGAATAGGATGAGTGCAGAGGATCTGAGAAAGTGGAAGAATAATTCATGAATCGGTACATTGTTCTGGTGCCTCGAAAGGCAATCCAAGTATCGCTGGAGCAGGTGGTGTAATATTTGATCACAAAGGGACCAAGCAACAAGAATATGCATGGGGTATTGGAGGGAAACTAACAATGGAGCGTAATGGTATGCATTAATTAAAGGCTTGGACCTGGCTAGAGAAATGGGGATAGAGGAAAAGAATGTCATCACAGACTCTTTAATTGTCATCAGGGAAGCTAAAAAAATTTACAAAAATTGGAAAACTCCTTCTACTAAGATGCATAAAATGTTGCTCTGTTTATCCAAAGAATTTAAATCCATTACTTTCTTGCACATTTTGAGAGGAAAAAATCATTAGGCTGATAGCCTGGAAAATAAAGGGGCTGGCCTAAATTGTGGAGTTATGGAAAAGGATAGCATTATCAGCGAAAATGTTTGGATCCCCTAAATTTTGTTTTGATTTTCTGCATTGTTTCTGTATCGTATTGCTTCAGCAATTTGTTAAAAGTTATAGCTCTCATTGGATGGGAAATTCTCAAGAATTTTACAAGATAAAGAAGGAAGACCAAGGAGAAAGGGACGTAGGGCACAATTCGCCTTGTATTTTGTATTCACACTCTTTTTCTTATAATAATAAAAAAATCCAACCGTTTATGTTAAAAAAAAGAATTAACTTGATTTGTGGGTTGTTTAATGCTGGGTGGAAATCTACATCCATATGGAAACTTCTAATTGCTCAGATGTGAAACCCAACAAAATTTTTCTCTGAGCTAGTCAAATTTTTGCCTCTTGTCTTAATCATTTCACCATGATTGTTTGATCATTCTAACATCGAATTTCTTCTTCCTCCTCCAATCTTCTGCAATGTCCCTGACCCTTGAGATAAGGCCAAAGGTGCTAAAATTAAGACTAACTTAAGTTTAAGCACAACGGATATAGATAAATTACTATTAAGGTGACTAACCTTTTACCCAAATAATTAAGACTTTTAACTCTAGAGATTGAATTATAACTAAAGTTGCGACACTTAATTATTTAATTACGCCACTTAATTAAATAATTAATCGTGACACTCAATTAATAATTACCTAAGTGTGAACTAAGGGTCATAATTGAAACAAGAACATGAATAATACATGATAAACATCACATTCAGTGTGAATAATGAATTTATGTACTTTTGGTTTGTTTGATAGCATAGTTTATAAATAATCAAGTATTGATGTCATTGATTATTTGCAAATTAATCTATTTTTTCGGTGATGTTATGTGTGTGTTGTTAGTGAGGATAAAAATTAAGGAAAACCACATATCATGGAACATCCATAGGCTGCAATCTACAGCCACACTGAAACCATAGCAAACAAAGAACACCGACTGCAACTACAACTCTCAAAATCAGCTCCCAATGATTGTCCCCTACAGTGATCTCTCACTAATAAAAATCAGATTGTATGGCTTCCACCCTCCAGCCATAAATTACTTTTACATATAGAATACATCACTCATCCTCATATCTGCAACTAAGAACAAATATGTAAAGAAAACATTTACAATCAAATGACAGGTGTGCTCATCTTGGCACCAGAAAACTGTCGGACCAAAACAAACATATCTTGGTCATCCAAAAAGATTTTTCAATGAAACAAAAGGTGTTGTTCACTGGAAAAAATTGCTCCAGGCACAATGGAACATGTCTCACAATACAAAAATTAGCATAGATTGGCAAACCATATCATATGGTTGCGCCCCTCTCAATACAATAGAGCCAAAATTACAATTTCTAATTAAAAAGAAGAAGAATAGAAAGTAGGTAACGAGAATAGAAACACAATTCCATATTATAGGAGATTAATCCTTCCTCCATGTAGATCCTGACATTCAATGCATGAACACTCAAACAACCAATCAACCACCATTGCACATATACCAAATAAAATAATGTAATGAAAACATAACATAAGAGAAATACTTATCTCAAAATATGGGCAACTAACTGCAATAGGACAACTTTCTTCCCAGCTATAGACATCGTCAAGCCTTCCTTGCTTGAACAAGTCACCCCCGAAGGGGAGACCATGGATCCTCAGGTAAAGGCTCACTTAGTCTCACTACTCTCAAAACTACCTCTTCTGAGAGCCACAATGCTTCCCACTACTACTTTCATTTCCGTCTCCACTGCCTATGGGATGTGACCTAGTTCGACATTCCCATTTCCTGGCTTCCAGTGTGAGAGCCTGAACTAGTAGAGTGATATACCAGAGGCAAAGGGAAACAAATAGGCTCACTCTAAGTCTCAACACACTCTCAATAATATCAACATTCCCAACAAGGTTAGATAACATAAGTCACATGGTCCAAAGCTCAAGATTAGCTTCAACAAGGAGAGGGAATATAAATTTATAGCACAAGGAGGCCAACTCTAACCCAAAGGGATCAACTCAAATTAGAGAGAGGTAAGGTTTAAGCTTCATCATGGAGACTTAACTTGAATTAGTGGAGCAGTGGCTTAGTGAAAATATTCCCTTTCCTGAATTAGCACCATGAGGAGTTACCAAAAACTAAGGAGTGGAGTCATGAAGAGCACATGGAGGCACACTAATGCATAAAGGGGGTTACAAAACATCAAGGATGGAGAAATAGGTGATAGAGGGCATCCAATAGAGTCATAAATATCATGGAATCACAAAAATATGATCATCAATGCATGGTGTAAGAGTGGAAGCTAGAAAATAGCTTACAACCCTTAAAAACTAGGAAAATGGCTCATAAATGACCAAAAACACATAAATGTGAGGGGATACATTCCCAAGGAGGGCATCTTAGGCAAGAGGGGTCCACTAAGGTTTTGAAAATATGCAATATTAACTCCATAGTCCCTAATTATTGAGAATAGGGTCCGTTGTACAAGGTTTGGGCGACCAACAATATTAATCTCACCAAGGTGCAAATATGAATTGGGATGGGAAAAATTAAGCCAGAAATAAGTTATAAGGTGCTAGGGATGTCCCCATTCCCCCCGAATTCGTGGAATCCATGGTCCCCCATACTCTTTTAGTTTCTTTTGCTGAGCCAGTTGTTTATTTAATTAATAGTGACAACATTCAAAGATAGCAAAGATGCTATTAATAACATTAACATTAATAATAGTGTCAAAGTCCAAAGTTATGTTATCGAACAATAATCATAAGTCCTTAATCGCATTAATCATGCAAATGATCATAAGTCTACGATCATATAAAATATCAGAAGACCATACTGCAAAATAACATAAGTCACATGAAGGATCATAAGTCTAGGGATAAACAATTGGGGTATTACATCTTCTTTCATAGTGAGGTTCAATCCAACTTGAAAATCCTATAGATTTGTTAATTTTACATGGTATCAGAGCAGGTGATCATGCCAACTTCAATCCTCAAAAAATTCTAGCGATGCACCATAAACAAATGGGTTCCACATAATTCCTGGTATCTGTGCCTTGCTCCATCTGGATTTATCCAAAGAAGTACATCCAGGTGTAAAGCACCTTGATAATGTGCACATGTCAAAGTAGAGAGTGATTGAATTGGTTTGCATTCAAATTGATTTTCTTTTTGCAGGTAAATTGAAGAATTCAGAAGAACTATGTTGCTCCTGAAGCTGCAAAATGGAGAATTCAACGGCCTTACACTGAGGATCCTCGCACTCTTCAATTTTATTGATTGGAGGGTTGATATGCAGATTGTGTTGCGCAACAAAGGTCTGTACAAGGTCACTATGGGAAAGGAGGTCGAACCCCAACATCCTTTAGAGAAGTTAAAGTATCTAAACAAATTGGATGAAACCTTTGGTTTCATGTGCATTCATATCTCTAGGGAGTTACTCTTCCACCTAGATGGATTAACAACTCTAAGGGAAGTATGGCAGGCGCTAGAATAAATGTTTGGAAAGCAGGATGAGCTAAGAGGCCATATTCTAGAGAATGAATTGATTTCTCTTCAACCCAATAATTTCAAAACCATCCAACAATTCTTCTCCAAGTTCAAATCCTTGGCCTTGCAGTGCAAGCAATGTGGGATTGACAAGAAGGATGAGAAATTGGCACTCTCCATTATGAGCAAACTTGGCCTAGAATTCTTAGTGTTTGTGTCCACATTTCATTTAGGGAGACTAGAAAATACAAACCAGCGATTTGCCTCTCTTGATGCATTCACGTAATCTCTTATTCAAGAACAAGATAAGTTGATCCATATGGGAGCCCTAAAAGCCTCCAAAGATCTAGTTGTTCTGGCAGGGGAGACTAAGAAGAATGTGCAAGCTAAAGGAAGATAGAAGGGGAAGAACAAAAATAATGTTGAATTCAAACCAAAGGAGGAGTTTGATCCATCAGATGGAGCCTCAGACTCTAAGAAGAACACACATCAGAGATTTGATAAGGCCAAGTGTTCCTTCTGTAAGAAAGGAAACCATTCAAAGAAAGGTTGTATGAAGAAAACCATAAATCAAATGTCAACACTTCTAGAACAACATAATATTTCCCTCCCTGAAGGCGCAAGGAAGGATGATCAGGGAGGAAAGACTAAAGATCATGAGGAAAGCCTAGATTTTTCAAAATCTCAAGCCTTCCTCGTTGATTCGGGAGTCTCCAACCACATGGTTGCCTCCAAAGAATCATTCTCTTCATTAAATCTGACTGATGGTCCAATTATTCACATGGGAGATGATACTCAGATCCAAGTTGAAGGGAAGGTTACACTAACATTAGAACATGGAATGTTCAAAAATGTCTTATATGTGCCCTCTTTAGCAACAAATTTTTTGTTTGTATATAAAATGACTCATACAGGCTCACCAAAGTGAGATGTATTTGAACCCGACTCAGCGAATATCTCAAATATCTCTACTGGGAAGTTGATAGCAAAAGGTGTTGCAAACCATGCCTCCAAGGCATATGATTTCTCACATTTTTTCCATACTATGATCCAGTGCAATCTCTACGTCCATTTAAAAGGGAAAGTAAATTCATTCTACCTAAACCATTTGCATATGATGATGTTTCTATTGATGTATCATACTTAGAATCCAAAGAAGAGGACCAAGTTGAATCAAATCTTAGTCTTGAAGATGAGGTTCAAATAGATCTAGATCCAGATCCAGTCACTACTCCCAATCCTAGGCCTAAATGGGCTCAAAAAGTCATCGATGATAATGGAACATGGTTGGAGATTCATCTAACAAAAGGAGAACCAGATCTCAGTTTAAAGATGAGAACCTTGTGCTATGTCTTACAAATCCACTTCTCATGGAGAGGTGTTATGAACCCCCAGAGAGATGCTACATGATGATGAGGTCTGATCAATAGTTCTACAAAGTGGCTTTCCATGATTCACAAAGGCAAGCAACCATGGATAAGGAATACGAGTCACTAAAGAACAATGAGACATTGGATCATGTCTCTCTTCCTCCAGAAAGAAGAGATATACATAGAACAATCTAAGGGGTACACTAATGATTCTTTCTTGGTGCAAGCTGGAGGAAACCATTGTATGGGCTCAAGAAATCCCCCATTGTAAGGCATCCCAAGTTGAAATCTTCCATACTGTCACAAAGGTGAAATCTTCCATACTGTCACAAAGGTTCAAAAGATGCAAGTCTACATATAAAAGCAACAACATTTCTTCTCTTATCTGGCATCATATTGGAAGAAGGAGGAGAGGTTCACGTGCACTGTACCAATGAACTAGTGCACACAAGGACCATCACATTGCATTACAACTCTACAGAGGTGTAGACTACAGAAAATTTTCACAAGTTTTTCACTCAGGAGAAATTTGTCTCTTGGTGTGAAAGCTTGATCTAATTCCCTACTGTTCATTTTTTGGGGGGGTGTTTCCATGAGGTTTTCCCCATTTCCTCGGTTTATTGAGTAGTTACTTTTTTTCATTAGATTGTATGGGTGACCTTTGGTCTTAGTTTCTAGGGCCTAGGTTGTCCAAGTTTGGATTAAGGGAGGGTGTTAGGATTATTTGTAATCCTCCCTTAACCACCATAGTCTAAATGTCAATTTCTTAGCTTAGGAGTAGGTTTCCACTTCATTAGTGCCATGGGGAAGTTATTTGGGGCCCAACTACCACCTGATGCGCCATTTTGCATGAGTTTGGGATCTCCATAGCGCAATCCCTATATATTAGGAACCCACACTGATTCATGGGAGTCCCACCATCAGTTAACCCTAGTCTATGTTGAGTTATGCTCTAATGGGCATCAATTAGTTCACCTTCAGTTAACTTAGCACCAACTTTGCATGATTTAAGGAGATTGGATGCCTTTGCTCACCTACCTAGGTCAGTTAACTGATTGTGAGGTGTTTCAGTTGACTGAAGTTACATTAGTGATTCTCCAATGGTGAGTTTTCCAAATTTAGTGATCTATGGAGTCAATACAAGTCATGGGATTCGAATCAATCCTAGAGGATTCGAATTTCCTTTATTGTATCATGCATGTATTACATACATATTAATGATTATGAGGATAAGGTTGTGCTGTCAAATTTTTGCCTCTTGTCTGAATAATTTCACCATGATTGTTTGATCATTCTAACACTGAATTTCTTCTTCCTCCTTCAATATTCTTTCACAGAGAGGTTCAACCCAACCCGAAGATCCTGTAGCTTTGCTAATTGTACATGGTGAAGGAAAGAAATATATGAAGGTTTAGTAGCTTGGGAATTTCTATGCCCACCCTCAATAGCACTGGAGGGAAGGCGGTACTTAAGGGACTATGTAGAAAAGAAGGGGACCTTCTTGTGTTGGGTGTGGTGGTAATGTGGGTGCCAAGGATGGATGAATCCAATTAAGATGCCTATAGCTCTATGGTTGATCTCACTGGATTAGCGTTATCCTTATTTGTCTCTTTGTATGCTTGATAAGCCTAGATTTTATGCTGGATTGACCTGAGAATTGACTATGTCTATGGTTGTGAGTGACCCTCTATAGTTCCTCCTTAGTGGATACATGGCCTAGCTCGGGGGTGGCCTCGACAGAGTGCCTACAATTGGGTGGAACATTACTCTTCCATAGCCAATTGCTTGGGAAAATTCATTGAAAAGATAAGTGTTTACTTGTTAATTTATTATTGTTTATGAATTTACACAAAATTTATGTGTTATGAATGATTATTTAATCATATTGAATTGAATGGAATGGCCCAGCTTGAATTATTAAATTGGATGTCTGTGAATAACATGAGAAAGAGTTTCTTTCTATCCATGAGTGGTGTATTGTTATTCCTATGATAATTGTGATGGTATACGCATGATATGTATGGATAGATTTACTTTTGTTGTGTTTATATTTTTGCATATGCACACACATTTAAATGCTTAAGAATTTTGTATTCTTCCCATGGGGAAAAATTTAAAACCTCATAATTTGTTCATGTCCACTTCGTTAGTTGGATTGACGAGTAGAGAGCGTGACAGAGTGGTATCAAAGCTAATAGTTGTAGCATTGGGGCTATTTGGGCCAAAATCCACACTCATAGGTTGAAAATCATAAATGCATAGGAAGTGTTGATAAACATTTTGGTAAAAATCATGGGTTTAAATTAATGGTCGGTGTCTCAATGGAACCCAATAATTAAATATATGTTTTACCAGCAGGAATGATATATTGGTTCAAAATAAATTTGTAAATTTTTAGAATTCACATAGCCAATGGAGAAATGAATCCCCCCTGTTACACAATAGAGATATTTCATAAATGGAGGAAATTCCATTTCAGTTATGAAATTGTAAAAATTTGGGGAGTTTGAGGTGGAACCCACCTATTCCATATGGGCAAGAGGGGTATGACATTGACCAACCACACTAAATGGATGTGTGGGTAGAAAAAATCAACAATCTATAGGCGTCATGAACAAAGTTTCATGGGGTACCACAAGGAGATGTATGTGGGGAAGCCATGGACAAGGGACCGTGGCTGCAACAAAGAATAAGTCTACGGGAGTCCACAGATAGGGGTCCATGGAGGCCTACCATGAGAAGAGGTATATGGAAGAAACTAAGGAGAGTTTGTAGGCACAACAGAGAGATTCTATGGGTTTCAGTTGAGAAGAGTGGTGTGTGGGGCCACATAGAGAAGTCCATGGCACAACGAGGTATAGATCCATGATTGTTGTCGACACACATCCATAAGGGTACAAAATGTGTCCCGGGAATAGCCCCATGAGGAGAGGTCCACGATGGTTTTATGTGCACATCTACAAGAGGAAAATTCCACGAGTTAGCAACGATTCAACTTTGTAGTTCCATTGTGGGGTTTCCATGAGGTAGTCACATGAAAAGGCCGATAGGGAAGGTCCAACCTCGTGGCAGTGAATAAAGAAAAGTCTAGAACCTGAAATTTGTTTTAGCCATAACATGAGCAATTTAGCTCAAAATTCAATGAGACTGGAAGCATTGGGACTCTATTGGAAAATTCCACCAAAACATTAGTGAGAAGCTTTAGCTCATCGTACTTCAATTTGACCAAAATTTTGAAATAGTGACTTTTAAAGATCAATGTCCCTGGACTCAATGAGGGCACTGTTTGGGATGAAATTGATGTGGTGCGGTCATGGACCAGACATGCAAAGAACTATGGAATATCATAGTGAAATTACAAAAGGTGTGAAATCGATGTTCAAAAGAAGGCCAAAATCTACTATTTCGAAGCACTTTTTGGAGATTTCGAAAAACTTGCAAGAGGTAAAAGTGACCTTAGGTGTCGAAATGAGATTTTTTTTAACTCAACGTTTTACCTACTCATCAAAACAAACAACTTTATTTAGAAAACGTTTTTCTAGAAATGCTTAGTTTGGGAGAACCATTTTTTGCTAAAAATCTTAAAGAAAAAGTGCAAAAGTAGAAAGTAGTCAATTCCAAAATTTTACAAAAGTTGACTGGAACATCATATTAGAGATCTAAAAGTTTATGAGTGATCCTTGTTATATATACTAACAATCCCCAGTAGAAATTTTTTTCCAGTTCTATATAGATTTTCTTATGCGGGTGGCTAAAGCTGGTCTCCAAAGCTAATTGCACCTGTAGAAAAAGCATAGCGTTGGGCAAAATAAATAGTTTTGGTAGGTTGTATCTCTTAGCTCTGAAATCAGAATAAATCATGAGGATAGGAGTTGGAAAGCTTATCCATTGAGGAAAAAGGGTTCACAATTAGATTCTGAATGAGGAATTCAAATCTCTTTGAGAATTGAACATAAAAGTGCTTTTAAGATTGACTTACCAAAAAACAAATTTTCACAAGGGTAGTTTCCAGAAATGCATAAATGGAACGAAAAAAAAGACCTAAAACCCTTGGGAATTATTCCATGAGACTAATTCTATTAAAATAACATTTTTATGTGTCATTGCATGTATTACTAAGATGTTTAATAAATATCTTTACTACGCATAGTGCTTGCGGTTGGCAATCTTTGAACAGTTGTAGCAGAGGGCAATAGGCAAAGGGAAAAAAATTCCAAAAACAAATGGTAACCATAAATGATGACTAGGAACCCTATGAACGTGATTTGGATGTCCTAGGATAAAATATGCAAAAGGGCAATGCTAAGAGATAATCCAATGGGAGGAGAGAGCAGATCACTCCCCAAAATTTGGTTGAAACAATGAGGCGTTTCAATGAGAGGTTGATTAAGGTTCGAAAAAAAAAACTAGAGTAATGTTGATATCCTTCAGAGCCTCACTGATTTTCAACAGAGGGATCATCTTGGATCTATTCCAAGAAATGTTGGTCAAGAAAGAAGAAGTGCAGAGTGTCGCTCTAGAAGACACTAGAAAGAGGACTCCAATTCCAAGAAAAGGTTCTTTGAGTAGGACACATAAGGTATCTTTGTCAAGGTCTTGCTCTAGCAGATCATGTGATTCTCTAGGTTCTTGAGGTGTCCTAAAGAAAACTTCCAAGATGTATGAAAGAAGGACTTTTAAAGGAAAGGACACCCACATTTGATGGAGAAAGTAAGACATGTCAAGAAACAAAAGCATGGCTTCTTGGAATGAAGAAATATTTTAGGATTCATGATTATTTAGGAAATGAAAAGGAAAAAATTTTTATTTACAATATTAATGGTTGAGCTTCGATTTGGTGGGAGCACCTCATGCAAGTGAAAGGAATCAAAAAAAGAAGGATAAGTTGGGAGCGGGTTAAAAAGTATTTCAAGGAAAAATACTTGTCTACTAGGTATTATGATAACAAGAGGAAGGAGTTCAATGAATTAAAATTGGAGCAGAGGAAGAAGGTACAACTAAAAGTATAGGTCGTACAGTACGAGTGAGTAGGTCAACTGTTATTTTGCATGTTTTTCAAGGTACTTGTTTGTTTTTCCAGATTAATGAAATTTTGTCAGTGAGGGTTGAAGAAATAATTTCTTGTGTTGTAGAAAAAAAACATTATGAGTACTCTTCTTTAATTGGAAATTATTCTTCAGGTTTTTCCCCAAGTTGGGGTTTTTTCTCGATCATTTGACCAAAATATCTATGTACAATGCAATGTTTTAAAAACTAGTCTAACCGGTTTCAGAACCGGCCGATTCACCGGTTCAGTAACAAACTGGTTCAAACCGATAGGTAAACCAGATCGATGACCAGTTTGGTAACGAACCGGTCTAATCGGACGAGTTTCGATCCTGACCGGTCAGTTACGACCCAACTGATGCAATTTGGCATTTTTTCATTTTTTTATTGTTTTAACTTTTAACTTTCGTTTTTTACCTAACCTAAAGGCTAATCCCTAACCTAACCCAACCCAACTACAAATAAGTTAATAACAAGACACTCACTCACTACTTTCCTATTATTATTTTTGTTTGATGTTTGCAGTCTGGAGTGGAGTTGCTACAGCGGTAGCCTGAGTGGACAGTGGAGTTACTGAGTCATGGACAATGGACACTGGCAGTGCTGAGTGCACAATGCTCACTACTAAGTGGACAATGGGAATTGCTGAGAGGAGTCTGGACAGTGCTAAGTGGATTCTGGAGTGGACAGTGGACAGAGGTGAGAGTTTTTACTATTTAGTGTTGAGTGGACAGTGCTGGGTGGAGAGTTTATCAGAGGTACAAGTGTCAAGAAGTGGACAGTGCTACTCTTCAAGAATCAATATCAGAGGTAAGTAAGATACTAACAAGTTTATTAAAGTTTCTGTTTTATAAAAAAATTAAAATTTGTATTTATGTCAATTTATCAAATGCAAAAAAATTAACTTAAAATCTGCAACTTTGCCCTAATTAATTATTAAACAGAGATCTCTTTTGCAAAAATTTTATAATTTTAAATAGTAATTTTATAATTACCAAATGGTAAAAGAGATTAATTGGTAAAACTTAAAAGAGATCCCTTGGTAACTTGTAAATTAATTTGGTAATTTTATAATTTGGTAATTTGATAATGCTTACAAGGGATCGTCTATATTTTTAGAATTTTATAATTTTGCTCGTTGTTGTTTCAACTTTCAGCCTATTAGAAATGGCCCCAAAAGCAAAAGATTATGCATGGGCCCATGCAGATGTTGTTGACGGGGTGTTGTATTGCAAGTATTGCAAGAAGTTGATTAAGGGTGGGGGAATTTACACGCTTAAACAACACTTGGCTGCCATCAAAGGCCAAGTGAAGGCATGTGAAGCTCCACTAGATTTTATTGGACAGATTAGAGCTGATAGGCAAAAAAAAATTAAGAAGTTTGAAGAGAGTAAGGCTAGGCAAAAAGAGATAGAGGGCAGAAATTATTTCATTCATTCACATTAATTACATTTTAGGCATTTTTCTATATGAGGTTCTGTTTGTAAATATTGTTCACCTTTGTCGTCCTTACACTCAATGAACTTTCACCACGTGTTCTTTTTCTCTTCCAATCAAAGTCTGCCACGATTGTTGAAGAATTTTTTTGTTGTTGCGGTTGCATGTTTAGGAGGTTACAAACAAACACCCAACAATGCTTCATTCCTCGTCACTCACTGTCTTCTCAGCAAATTCATTCTTGAGGTAATAGTTTTCCTTAAATCCTTTAGGAAGTGCTACTATTTGAGCTTCTTTTGATGCTCTGTATACGATGTCAGGTATATGAAATCATATGTCGCAATGTAGGAGTCGTTGAGATTCATGTTGAATCAGTTGGTGTTGAGAATAATTTTGAGACTGGAGGAGATTGCAAAATTGATGATATTCTGCGTTACGAAATCTAAGGACTGCAAGGTGAAGTTGCAGGTCTTCCAGAAGGGGCACAAGGGCCACCTATGTATTAATGTTGAGATTTTTGAAGTGACACCCTCTGTCTTCGTGGTGGATTTTGGAAACACCGAAGGTGATAGCCCCGAGTACAGTACGTTATGCACGTATGTCCTCAGGCCAAGTCTTAAGGACATTGTGTTGCCATGGGACAATGACAATCGACACAAGGTTTAGTAAATATTCACTGTGTATACATAATAGCGATTTTTCATACTACAATGTTTTTTAAGGCATATAAATGGCATGTTTTAATATTTATACGAGAGGTCAAGGCCTCCTCTATACAAAAAACATGAATGGCGTGAAAGGAACTAGTAGTTCGGAATTCGGCCCCAAAGTAGTAGTTCGAAGGTCATGCACCTATCCACTTACCAAGTTCTACTCTAAAAGCACTCATGCCAAATGCCATGGAGTAAGTCCATGAGTCCATTCATTACACTGTAGACAACTGCAAATGTAGAATAATGAAAAGATTTTCGTGCTTTAGATGTGGGATAACTTCATTGCATACTAAATGCTTTACCGAGGACACCAGTGCCTTGTCCAATTGCCGAGACAAGTATTGAGAGCACATAAGTGTTAAAAGCTCTTAAACATTAAACATCTAGGTGCCAAGGATTTGCATGTAGTTTCAACAAGTATTATTCAGGTTTAAAACCTTTTGCAATGATAAATATGTGATCTAGTTGGTACATTTTGAAGACACATTTGCATCCAGGCTTAAGTAAAGGCATGCTTTTCAAGATAAAAAGTTCTTTGCTCGTATCTACCATGGGTTTTTTATTATCTCAAATCTCTTACAAAGTGCATCATATACACAAAACTCATATCTCACATTGAAGGTTAAACTCCCAAGTCAATAAAAAAGTGTCGTGACATAGATATAAAATAGCTATAGCTAACTGGTGCCAAAACAAACAAACGTCCAAGTGTTAAGCGTTGAGAATGTCAAGTCAACCATGTAAGCGCCAGGAAGTAAATGTTCTAAAAGACTTCATTACAACAACAATGCTTGTGAATCAAGCATCCAAGTACTTTTGAACCATCCATGAAAGCACCAGGTGTCGAAGCCCACTAGTCATTTCCTCAATCAAAATGTTGATATTAAGCGAGTATGCACGCAATACAAAGTTGTAGTTATTGTTGTGTATGGGATATTTTCCTCGATATGCAGAAAAAAACATCACCAAGGAGAAAGCAGTTTCAGCATTGATGAGCGAGTTATTTTATTCAAAACTATCAGTTAATGGATACGTGTATAGTATGATGAATGTATAGGCATCAATTAATTAAGGATATAGTTGAAGCATTGAATGCTTAGTATTTTGTAAGTTCTTCTATGACCTACAAAAAGGATTTTAAGTTACATTGTTGCCTAGCTTTAAGCGTGATGATGTAGAATGAGGACATGATGTTTTCTAATATGGTTATATTAAAAGTTTAAAGCAAATTATCTAATGAAGTTTGTAGTGGCTCCAAGTTGATGTCTAAAATCAACGATGATGAGGAACTTTAAGCCATGTGGCAGCCTGCGGTTGGCGCAATCTCCCCGCCATGTGGCAGCCTGCGATTGGCGCACTCTCCTTGTCATGTGGCATCGCAACTTGACCGTTGGCCAACTCTCTCTGCCATGTGTCATCCTACCATTGGCCCATTATCTCTCTGCCATGTGTCATCCTACCATTGGCCCACTATCTTTCCACAATGTGCATGTGTCATCCTCTGATTGGCCCACTCTGTCTCCGCCATGTGTCATCCTCTGATTGTCCTACTATCTCTCTGTCGTGTGTCACCCTGTCAATTCCCTACTCTCTCTCCGCCATCTGTCACCCTACCATTGGCCCACTCTCTCTCCACCATGTGTCACCCTCTGGTTGGCCTACTCTCTCTCCACCATGTGTCATCCTCTGGTTGGCCCACTCTCTCTCTCTGCCATGTGTCATACTCTGGCTGGCCCTCTCTCTCTCAGCCATGTGTCATACTATGGTTGGCCCACTCTCTCTCCGCCATTTGTCATACTCTTGTTGGACCACTCTCTCTCTGCCATGTGTCATCCTCTGATTGGCCAAATCTCTCCCCACCATGTGTCAAGCTCTAGTTGAACCACTCTCTCTCCACCATGTGTCACCCTCTGGTTGAACCACTCTCTCTCCACCATGTGTCACCCTCTAGTTGAACCACTCTCTCTCCGCCATGTCCTCTTGTTGAACCACACTCTCTCTGCCATGTGTCACCCTCTGGTTGAACCACTCTCTCTCTGCCATGTCCTCTTGTTGGCCCACTCTCTCTCCACCATGTGTCATACTCTGGTTGGCCCACTCTCTCTCCGCCATGTGTCAAGCTCTGGTTGGCCCACTCTCTCTGCCATGTGTCAGCCTCTGGTTGGCCCACTCTCTCTCTACCATGTGTCACCCTCTGGTTGGCCCACTCTCTCTGCCATGTGTCGTCCACTAGTTGGCCTACTCTCTCTCCACCATGTGTCATCCTCTCGTTGGCCAAGTCTCTCTCCACCATGTGTCATACACTGGTTGGCCCCCTCTCTCTCCACCATGTGTCAAGCTTTGGTTGGCCCACTCTCCCCGCCATGTGTCAAGCTCTCATTGAACCACTCTCTCTCCACCATGTGTCAAGCTCTGGTTGAACCACTCTCTCTCCGCCATGTGTCACCCTCTAGTTGAAGCACTCTCTCTCTTCCATGTGTCAAGCTCTGGTTGGCCCACTCTCTCTCTGCCATGTGTCATACTCTGGTTGGCCCTCTCTCTCTCTGCCATGTGTCATACTCTGGCCAGCCCACTCTCTCTCCACCATGTGTCAAGCTCTGGTTGGCCCACTCTCTCTCCGCCATGTGCCAAGATCTGGTTGAACCATTCTCTCTTCGCCATGTGTCACCCTTTGGTTGAACCACTCTCTCTCTGCCATGTGTCACCCTGCCATTGGCCCAGTCTCTCTCTGCCATGTGTCATCCTCTGGTTGGCCCACTCTCTCTCCGCCATGTGTCATACTCTAGTTGGCCCACTCTCTCTCTGGCATCTGTCATACTCTAGTTGGCCCACTCTCTCTCCGCCATGTGTCATACTCTGGCTGGCCCACTCTCTCTCCACCATGTGTCAAGCTCTGGTTGGCCCAATCTCTCTCTGTCATGTGTCAAGCTCTGGTTGAACCACTATCTCTCCGCCATGTGTCACTCTCTGGTTGAACCACTCTTGCTCCGCCATGTGTCATACTCTGGTTGGCGCACTCTCTCTCCGCCATGTGTCAAGCTCTGGTTGGCCCACTCTCTCTGCCATGTGTCTTCTGCTAGTTGGCCTACTCTCTCTCCGCCATGTGTCATCCTCTAGTTGGCCAAGTCTCTCTCCACCATGTGTCATACACTGGTTAGCCGACTCTCTCTCCACCATGTGTCAAGCTCTGGTTGGCCCACTCTCTCCCCGCCATGTGTCAAGCTCTAGTTGAACCACTCTCTCTCCACCATGTGTCAAGATCTGGTTGAACCACTCTCTCTTCGCCATGTGTCACCCTCTAGTTGAACCAGTCTCTCTCCGCCATGTGTTAAGCTCTGGTTGGCCCACTCTCTCTCCGTCATGTGACATACTCTGGTTGGCCCTCTCTCTCTCTGCCATGTGTCATACTCTGGTTGGACCACTCTCTCTCTCTCTCTCTCCATGTGTCAAGCTCTAGTTGGCCCACTCTCCCCACCATGTGTCAGCCTCTGGTCGTCCCACTCTCTCTTCGCCATGTGTCATCCTCTTGTTGGCCCACTCTCTCTCTGCCATGTGTCCTCTTCTTGGCCCACTATCTCTCCACCATGTGTCAGCCTCTGGTTTTCCCACTCTTCATCCGCTATGTGTCACCCTCTGGTTGACCTACTCTCTCTCTGCCATGTGTCACCCTCTAGTTCGGCCACTCTCTCCGCCATGTGTCAAGCTCTACTTGGCCCACTCTCTCTCCGCCATGTGTCACCCTCTGGTTGTCTCACTCTCTCTCTGCCATGTGTCAAGATTTGGTTGGCCCACTCTCTCTCTTCCATGTGTCAACCTCTGGCTGGCCCACTCTCTCCGCCATGTGTCACCCTGCCAGTAGAACCAACTTATTAACCAACTGCATCAACTTCTTATGCTAGATTGGATACACTATGTAAGCAAGGGGTAAGATAGGTACTGAAGAGCATTCATTCTAGACCAACCAACCAAGCTACCTGATTCTCTCGTACTGTTCAACATTATTCTTACTTGTTATCTTCCGTTTAACTCTATAATTCTCTATTGGGTAAGGATACAAAGCCGTCTAAAAGCACACACACTGCAGCGTCCACAAGCCATGGCATGTTTGGCTTTAGTTTTTTCCATTGCAAAGTCTTTACCAGAATGTTGCATACATCAACAACCAGATTTTACTCTAGAAATGAATCAATTCAATTCTAAGGCGAAAAGAAACACAATGGAATAACCTGGGCCTACGTATGCTGCATTGCCCATAAGTGCAAACAGCAACATCAATGGATTTGGACTCTGATAACATAAAAACATTTTGATAAAATGTATTCAGTTTTGATAAAATGTTAAATGAAATTTGTGAAACAACTAAAATATAAATACCTCTACAGTTCCTCGCCTAGCCCGTGAAAACATTTTGTGATGGATTATACATAGTTAGTTCTAATTATGAAAACATAGACAGAAGCGTGGAAATCTATGTGTGCCACTTACACAGTTCATTTCTATAACTTATTACGATAGTTATCGACCACTGGATATATTATGAATGTTACCAATATCAGGTATATATCATGTAGGATTAGATCCCCTCTAGCATTTAAAATCGGTTTTTGAGATGTTACATTTTTCAAGATATGCGGAAGCCATCCTCCCATATAGATAGAAGCCATAACCCATTTTTCAAGATTAGTTCTTGGTGCATCTGAAAATTTACCTCCTGAGTTCTTGGTGCATCTGAAGAGTTCTTGGTGCATCCCGAGTTCTGAGTTCTATGACATTCCAACGCATAGAACTCGGAAACACCAAAGAATAATGGGAGACACTTTCCAGCAATAAAATGAATCTCTCATTCCACTCGCTTCCAAAATGGACCTGTCTCTGTTATGTTCCCAAAACTAATAAAACTGCACACAAATATCCCACATCGAATACAGATGTTAGATCACACTACTTCCTAAAACTAAAAATAAAACATTATAGTTACACAATTTTGTCTTCCATGTTGGCTCAATCTCCCCACCATGTGGCAGCCTGCGGTTGGCGCAATCTCCCCGTCATGTGGCAGCCGGCAATTGGCGCACTCTCCTAGCCGTGTGGCATCGCAACTTGATCGTTGGCCAACTCTCTCCGCCATGTGTCATCCTGCCATTGGCCCATTATCTCTCTGCCATGTGTCATCCTACCATTGGCCCACTATCTTTCCGCAATTTGCATGTGTCATCCTCTGATTGGCCCACTCTGTCTCCACCATGTCTCATCCTCTGATTGTCCTACTATCTCTCTGTCGTGTGTCACCCTGCCAATTCCCTACTCTCTTTCCACCATCTGTCACCCTGCCACTGGCCCACTCTCTCTCCACCATGTGTCATCCTCTAGTTGGCCCACTCTCTCTCCGCCATGTCTGATACTCTGGCTGGCCCTCTCTCTCTCCGCCATGTGTCGTACTATGGTTGGCCCACTCTCTCTCCGCCATTTGTCATACTCTGGTTAGCCCACTCTCTCTCCGCCATGTGTCAGCCTCTGGTTGGCCCACTCTCTCCACCATGTGTCAAGCTCTCATTGGCCCACTCTCTCCGCCATGTGTCAGGGTCTAGTTGGCCCATTCTCTCTCCGCCATGTGTCAGCCTCTGGTTGCTCACTCTCTCTCCGCCATGTGTCAAGCTCTAGTTGGCCCACTCTCTCTCTACCGTGTGTCACCCTGCCATTGGCCCACTCTCTCTCCACCATGTGTCAGCCTCTGGTTGGCCCACTCTCTCCGCCATGTGTCAGCCTCTGGTTGGCCCACTCTCTCTCCACCACGTGTCACCCTCTGGTTTGCACACCCTCTCTCCACCATGGGTCAAGCTCTCATTGGCCCACTCTTTATCCACCATGTGTCAAGCTCTGGTTGGCCCACTCTCTCTCCGCCATGTGTCAAGCTCTGGTTGGCCCACTCTCTCTCCTCCATGTGTCATACTTCGGTTGACATACTCTCTCCACACCATGTGTCATACTCTTGTTGGCCCACTCTCTCTCCACCATCTGTCATCCTCTGGTTGGCCCACTCTCTCCACCATGTGTCAACCTCTGGTTGTCCCACTCTCTCTTTATGATGTGTCAGCCTCTGGTTGGCCCACTCTCTCTCTACCATGTGTCAACCTCTGGTTGGCCCACTCTCTCTCTGCCATGTGTCAGCCTCTGGTTGGCCCACTCTCTCTCTGCCATGTGTCAGCCTCTGGTTGGCCCACTCTCTCTCCGCCGTGTGTCACCCTGCCATTGGCCAACTCTCTATCTCCCATGTGTCAGCCTCTGGTTAGCCCACTCTCTCTCCACCATGTGTCATCCGTTAGTTGGCCAAGTCTCTCTTTTCCATGTGTCATCCTCTGGTTGGCCCACTCTCTCTCTGCCATGTGTCAGGCTCTGGTTGGCCCACTCTCTCTCCGCCATGTGTCACCCTCTAGTTGGCCCATTCTCTCCTCGCCATGTGTCAGACTCTGGTTGGTGCACTCTCTACCATGTGTCACCCTCTAGTTGGCCCACTCTCTCTCCACCATGTGTCACCCTCTGGTTTGCCCACTCTCTATCTACCATGTGTCAAGCTCTGGTTGGCCCACTCTCTCTCCACCATGTGTCAAGCTCTAGTTGGCCCACTCTCTCTCCTCCATGTGTCATACTCTGGTTGGCATACTCTCTCCACACCATGTGTCATACTCTTGTTGGCCCACTCTCTCTCCACCATGTGTCATCCTCTGGTTGGCCCACTCTCTCCACCATGTGTCAAGCTCTAGTTGGCCCACTCTCTCCGCCATGTGTCAGCCTATGGTTGTCCCACTCTCTTCGCGATGTGTCAGCCTCTGGCTGGCCCTCTCTCTACCCTGCCATTGGCCAACTCTCTCTCCGCCATGTGTCATCCTCTAGTTGGCCCACTCTCTCTCCGCCATGTGTCATCCTCTAGTTGGCCCACTCCCTCTCCACCATGTATCATACTCTGGTTGGCCCACTCTCTCTTCGCCATGTGTCATACTCTCGTTGGCCCACTCTCTCTCTACCATGTGTCAAGCTCTGGTTGAACCACTCTCTCTTCGCCATGTGTCAAGCTCTGGTTGACCCATTCTCTCTCCACCATGTGTCATACTATGGTTGGCCCACTCTCTCTCCGCCATGTGTCAAGCTCTAGTTGGCCCATTTTCTCTCCGCCATGTGTCACCCTACCATTGGCCCACTCTATCTCCGCCATGTGTCAGACTCTGCTTAGCCCACTCTCTCTCCGCCATGTGTCATCCTCTGGTTGGCCCACTCTCTCTGCCATGTGTCATCCTTTAGTTGGCCAACTCTCTCTCTGCCATGTGTTGTCCTCTGGTTGGTCCACTCTCTCTCTGCCATGTGTCATACTCTTTTTTCTGCTCTCTTTGCCATGTGTCATACTCTGGTTGGCCCACTCTCTCTCCACCATGTGTCAAGCTCTAGTTGGCTCACTCTCTCTCCTCCATGTGTCATACTCTGGTTGGCATACTCTCTCCGCCATGTGTCATACTCTTGTTGGCCAACTCTCTCTCCACCATGTGTCATCCTCTGGTTGGCCCACTCTCTCCGCCATGTGTCACCC
Organism: Pseudotsuga menziesii; assembly: GCA_001517045.1. Lineage (NCBI taxonomy): Eukaryota > Viridiplantae > Streptophyta > Pinopsida > Pinales > Pinaceae > Pseudotsuga > Pseudotsuga menziesii. The sequence goes on along the minus strand of LPNX010926086.1, from coordinate 12,273 downwards.
TCTAGTTTTCCCTCTCTCTCTCAAAGATTTGTCACCCTCTTGTTGGCCCATTCTCTCTCCGCCATGTGTCACCGTCTGGTTAGCCCACTCTCTCTGCCATGTGTCACCCTCCAGTTTTCCCACTCTCTCTCCAACATGTGTCACCCTATGGTTGGCCCAATCTCTCTCCACCATGTGTCAAGCTCTGGTTGGCCCACTCTCTCTCCACCATGTGTCAAGCTCTGGTTGGCCCACTCTCTCTCCGCCATGTGTCACCCTTTGGTTGGCCCACTCTCTCCGCCATGTGTCAAGCTCTGGTTGGCCCACTCTCTCTCCGCCATGTGTCACCCTTTGGTTGGCCCACTCTCTCCGCCATGTGTCACCCTCCATGTGTCACCCTCTGGTTCAGCCACTCTCTCTGCCATGTGTCAAGCTCTGCTTGGCCCACTCTCTCTCCACCACGTGTCACTCTCTGGTTGTCCCACTCTCTCTCTTCCATGTGTCAAGATCTGGTTGGCCCACTCTCTCTCCGCCATGTGTCACCCTCTTGTTTTCCCACTCTCTCCGCCATGTGTCATTCTCTGGTTGGCCCACTCTTTCTCTGCCATGTGTCATCCTCTGGTTGGCCCACTCTCTCCACCATGTGTCACCCTACCATTGGCCCACTCTCTCTTCGCCATGTGTCAGCCTCTAGTTTGCCCATGCTCTCTCCGCCATGTGTCAGCCTCTGGTTGGCCCACTTTCTCCACCGTGTGTCATCCTCTTGTTGGCCATTGGCCCACTCTATCTCCACCATGTGTCACTCTGCTTGGCCCACTCTCTCTCTGCCATGTGTCATCCTCTGGTTGGCCCACTCTCTCTCCCGTGTGTCATCCTCTAGTTGGCCAACTCTCTCTCCGCCATGTGTCATTCTCTAGTTGGTCCACTCTATCTCCGCCATGTGTCATACTCTTTTTTCCCACACTCTCTCCGCCATGTGTCATACTCTGGTTGGCCCACTCTCTCTCAGCCATGTGTCAGGCTTTAGTTGGCCCACTCTCTCTCCGCCATGTGTCAAGCTCTGGTTGACCCACTCTCTCTCCACCATGTGTCACCCTTCGATTTTCCCACTCTCTCTCCAACATGTGTCACCCTCTGGTTGGCCCACTCTCTCCTCCATGTGTCACCCTCTGGTTTTCCCACTCTCTCTCCAACATGTGTCACCCTTTGGTTGGCCCAATCTCTCTCCGCCATGTGTCATCCTCTGGTTGGCCCTCTCTCTCTCCGCCATGTGTCATAGTCCGGTTGGCCACTCTGTCTCCACCATGTGTCATACTCTGGTTGGCCCACTCTCTCCCCCATGTGTCAAGCTTTGGTTGGCCCACTCTCTCCGCCATGTGTTAGCCTCTGGTTGGCTCATTCTCTCTCCACCATGTGTCAGCCTCTATTTGGCCCACTCTCTCTGCCATGTGTCAAGCTTTGGTTGGCCCATTCTCTCTCCGCCATGTGTCACCCTGCCATTGGCCCACTCTCTCTTCGCCATGTGTCAAGCTCTGGTTGGCCCACTCTCTCTCTGCCATGTGTCATCCGAGAGTTGGCCTACTCTCTCTCCACCATGTGTCACCCTCTGGTTGGTTGGCCTACTCTCTCTCCACCATGTCTCACCCTCTGGTTGGCCCACTCTCTCTCCACCATGTGTCACCCTCTGGTTGGCCAACTCTCTCCGCCATGTGTCATACTATGGTTGGCCCACTCTCTCTCCGCCATGTGTCACCCTCTGGTTGGCCCGCTCTCTCTCTGCCATGTGTCAACCTCTGGTTGGCCCACTCTCAGTGCGCCATGTGTCACCCTCTGGTTGTCCCACTCTCTCTGCCATGTGTCAAGCTCTGCATGGCCCACTCTCTCTCCACCATGTGTCACCCTCTGGTTGGCCCACTCTCTCCACCATGTCTCAAGCGTTGGTTGGCCCACTCTCTCCGCCATGTGTCAAGCCCTGGTTGGCCCACTCTCTCTCTGCCATGTGTCATTCTTTGGTTGGCCCACTCTCTCTCCACCATGTGTCAAGTTCTGGTTGGCCCATTCTCTCTCCGCCATGTGTCACCCTCTGGTTGGCCCACACTCGCTTTGCCATGTGTCACCCTTTGGTTGGCCCACTCGCTCCTCCATGTGTCACCCTCTGGTTGGCCCACTCTCTCTCCGCCATGTGTCAAGCTCTGGTTGCCCCACTCTCTCTCCGCCATGTGTTAGCCTTTGGTTGGCCCACTCCCTCCGCCATGTGGCACCCTACCATTGGCCCACTTTCTCTCCGCCATGTGTTAGCCTCTGATTGGCCCACTCCCTCCGCCATGTGTCATCCTCTGGTTGCCAACTCTCTCTCCGCCATGTGTCACCCTCGGGTTGGCCCACTCTCTCTCCACAATGTGTCACCCTCTGGTTGGCCCACTCTCTGCCATGTGTCACCCTCGGGTTGGCCCACTCTCTCTCCACAATGTGTCACCCTCTGGTTGGCCCACTCTCTGCCATGTGTCACCCTCTGGTTGGCCCACTCTCTCTCCGCCATGTGTCACCCTACCATTGGCCCAAGCTCTCCACCATGTGTCATCCTCTGGTTGGTGCAGTCTCTCCGCAATGTGGCAGCCTCTTGTTGGCCGTCTCTCTCTCGTCTGGGTCTGGGTGTTGTGTAGAGTAGAGTTTAGTCGTGTGTTTCTTTAAAACGATTTTGTAAAATTTATTTTTATTTCAGTCTGTCACAGGAATCGATTTATTTTTATTTCTTTAAAACGATTCTGTAAAATTTATTTTTATTTCAGTCTTTTACAGGAATCAATTTATATTGACATTTGCTTGCGTCGGCCTGTCGTCATAACGAATGTAGAGAGACCTAGTGATTGAGCCCTATCGAACCCTGTCGGTAAGTTATTCCTTCTTCCTTCTCCTACCAAAGATTTCAGGAAGAATATTGAAAGAATGCCAAGAGGCAGACCATTAAATATGACATATTTTCTTGAAATTCTCCCACATATTTTCTTTAAAGTCACTATGGTTGTAATGAGTTATCACAATGGTGTATTTCAGGCAAATTAAAACGTCATTCATAAATTCATCACAAAGTTGTATTTCATCCAAATTAAAACGTCATTCATAAACTAAATAATTTGTCAAAAGAATTCATAAAAAAGTTAATAGAGTTCATTTAAAGTTAAAAGTTGTAAATAAATAATAAATAATAATAATAATACTTCAAAAAGTTTAGGGTTTAATTTTTTATTTTTTATTTTTTTTAAGCAGTTTTGAATTCATAAAGATCATCAAAGTTTCACTTTGCAACCCTTGGTTACTAGTTAGCCATCTGCTAAAAACAATATAGTGTTGAACTGTACATTTTTTAAAACTATTTGTTTTTTTTTAATTAGTGTAGTTTAGGTTTTGAGCCTTGGCATTGGTTGGAAAGTAAATTTTCCAAGGCCACGAAGATGAGAGTAGAATTAAATAAATAGTGACAAAATCTGTTAGTAGTGAAAAATACTTATGAGAAAGCATATTTTACATAGTTGTCAATCAAGCACTAGGTCAAGATAGTTCAAGTGTTAAGATTATAATTTATCTAGTTGTGTTTGGATCTTGGGTAGATTTGATGTCAAGGGTTTTAAGATATGTTTCTATGTTACTTGGAGTGTCACTTTCTTTCTGAAGTTTTAGTAATATGACTTGGCCTATATTTCCTGCCCAACACAAAATATTGACTCACGACTATTCCCCTTGGCTTCCAATTGTGAAGTGGAATCCTTAGTGACCATTCATAGTGATAAAATCTGTTAGTAGTGAAAAATACTTTTGGGAAAACATATTTTACATAGTTGTCAATCAAGCACTAGGTCAAGATAGTTCAAGTGTTAAGATTATAATTTATCTAGTTGTGTTTGGATCTTGGGTAGATTTGATGTCAAGGGTTTTAAGATATGTTTCAATGTTACTTGGAGTGGCACTTTCTTTCTGAAGTTTTAGTAATATGACTTGGCCTATATTTCCTGCCCAACACAAAATATTGACTCACGACTATTCCCCTTGGCTTCCAATTGTGAAGTGGAATCCTTAGTGACCATTCATAGCTTCATGACGCCATGACCGTAAGTGGAAAGTGATTGCGTTACTTCAAATAGATAGTATATCTAGATCTCAAATCCTTTGGAGGCTTCCTATCTTGATTTTTTTTAATAACTGATGACCTATTTCGATACCATAAGCTTGAGAAAATCCTAAAATTTGTTGAAGCCCATTAGATAATATCTAAGGTCAGCAGTTATTTAAAAAATTCATCACCACCTTCGTGTTAAATGCTTAATGTTACTTTAATAAAAATCATCACCGCCTTCGTGTTCAAGGCTTAATGTTCCAATATTCTAGTAATATGTTTGGTCTTACTATTTAGAGATTAGTTTGGAATCCATATCCACTTATAAAAAAAAAATCATAAAAGAATATATTGAACTTCGACATCCGTCCGTTAATCTGTATATATCATCTTCTCACAGCCATTGCTGGGATTTTTGTAAAAATATATAAACAATAGTTCCAAATAATGTCACATGTGGATAAAAATCCACCAATTATGTGCAGGGTTAACAAAAAAATTACCAAGTAACCAAAATTGAATTACACTCAATTAACTCTCACAACTTGCCCCAAAATCCCCGCCTTCATTGGCTTAAGTAGCAATATTGGCTTATGTAGGGAGGTTTTGCAGAGTTTATTAAAAAAGTTTGGCAGTCATTTTCCTTCAATCCAATATTTTGAAAATTGTCAAATAAATTACTTCAACCAATAAAGCTTTGTCTCTAGAAAAGATAAGATAACCAGTTTGTAAAATTTCAATTCAGCCCACTCAGGAGAAGCTTAACAGGACAATAAGTGCTCAATCTATCAATAATTGAGATATTCAACTTTGAATTTTGGATTAAAACAATCGTATCCCGTCTAAATAAGCAGAAATGCACATGATATAAAAGGTTTATCTCCCTGCTGATGCCTCCTCTGCCCGAAGAGGGGTAAAAAGGAATGTCGGTCCGCCCCCAATGTAGGTAAGCGGACCCCACTGGGTCGGTGAGCAGATCACCCAGATGCAACACTACTTTTTTCCATCCACCAGATTACCGATTATCTGCAACTCAATGCGGGTGTCTTATACTTAACCAGGAACGATGGCAATGGTGGTAATGGCATAAGAAAGGCTACTGGGTAGACTTGGCGCCGCTATAGATGACCGAGTACTAATAAATACATTCCCCATATGTTATATATGCTACTTTGTGTGGGAGTCAAAGCTAGAATTGAAGGGCATTCGTTCCTTCATCCATCCCAGGAAAAAATTAATAAGATTTATTTGCATAGTGCAAATACAAAAGATACTTGGAATTGATCATTGAATCATTATATTGCTGTGTTAGGAGTTGCAAACGACACGACACTTAAACTTCATCATCGACACCATAGATTTTTGTATGACACGAAGCACACAAGTTACCATCACAATAATCCTGAAGTGAATGAAAATGTTACAATTGGAAAAATACTGAACAGCATGAAATATTGAAATGAGGGACTCAATTTAGAACCATTGATGAAGCTCTCTTTCAAAGAATTTTCTTGCTGTCATATTCATAGAAATAATAACATGTACCCTGGTATATTTTTCTGACCAATTCCAACTATGCACATTAAGAACACATTCAGTAGTATGTGGGAAGCTGGAATCTGTCATCCATAAAGATTTTTTAAGCAAAAGTGTTTCCACTTGTATCATACGATTTCCAAATGCACCTCAATAGATTGAAATTACAAAGCAACCAATCTCAATAATTTAAATGTTACCAAAAAATTGTAGACACAAGTCAGATCAAAATAAA
>LPNX010926054.1:247590-257920 GCA_001517045.1 Pseudotsuga menziesii | reverse complement strand
ATTTGTTCCATGTTTTTCTAAAAATATGAGTTAATATTTATCTAATTTATGATCAAATCTTTTCATAGATGATCAAATCTTTTCATGGATGATTAAATTTTTAAGTAAACAAACAAATTCAAAGATTAATATTTATATGGAACAAAAATAAATCCCTTGTAAATCTTGTTCAAATCTATTATAAAAAAAATCAAGGACTAAAACTTTATGGCTAATATAAAACCAAACCAATTTAATAGGATCAAATTATTTTATGGATGATCAAGCTTAAAAAAAATAAACAAATTCAAAAAGTTAATATTTACCTTTCAAGCAAAAACAAATGTCAACAATATTAAAAATCTAATCTTATATTAAAAGAAAATTCAAACAAAAATAACTATCAAAAATATTAGAAAATCTTCTTCTAATCTTCTATTAAAAGAAAATTCAAGTCTTATATTTAACTTTTAACAAACAAACAAAAATCTCAAAAAACTTGTTACCCTTTTTCAAACTTAATATCAAATAGTTATGTAAAACTGGTCTAACTTAAATAAATTTACTAATTAGAAAAATCTCTCTTATTAAAGTTATTCAGTTGATCCACGACAAGTAGTAGCTTCTGTCCCGGCAGCCCTATCTGTTCCAACAAGTGGTGTTCCGACTACCGATGTTTCATATCCAGTCCCATTGAGCAGGAGAAGCAAAGGCATAACCCTTAATACCCCAGAAGTGTACTCATTTCCCGATCAAGACCCAGTTCCGGATGATCAAAACCCAGCACCATCAGTACTTTACGTTGATCCAGTCGAAGAGCACGACCCATACTAACTACTCATGCTACTAGAGAAACTACTATATGCTTTACTGTAACTGAGTATGGATCTGCTTATGTAACCATATCAACTCAGTACATCGAATTCGTTGCATTTCCTGCTCTCCCGTTGCTATATATTGATTGAAGGTATAACCAATACGAATATACTACGTATAATCCCACCAACCAGAAAGCCAACGAGAAGTTAAAAGGCTATCGCACTCATTTCTAAGTTGTTTACCCCTCAAAGTGGAAATTGAAATACACAATGACTCCCTGGTGGAGGGCATACCAACCCCAAAAGTTTTTAATTAATTTCTGTGCTCACCCAGAAGAAGGATGTAATCATCTTGGAGGTGTCCGACCTGGCGAAAGCCTAGAGAGAATGGGATCTTAATCAGAGGACTTCCCTCATAAAAAAAAGCTGGGTATCTCTGCTTTGGATACCTAACAAAATGGAAAAGGTAATTTTGGACTCCTTTAAAAGATAGTATAACCTCCCTTAAATTAAATAATAGATGGGATAGCCAAAAATGTAATGCTCCTCTGTCTCAATTCAAGAATCTTCAGCTATCTATACAATAGAACTTTATAGGTTTAAATTCATGCAAAGGCTACATATCAATCTTCTAAATTTAAAACACAATTAGAGATCTTATCTAGATTCTTAAAACAGAATAGAAAGAAAAGAAAACAAACAAAATGGAGCAACAGATCCTATATGCTGCATTTTGATATGTACTCTGATTGTATAAATTTAGGAGGAATACAACACACAAGAACAACCCAAAAGCATATATACAGAAATATACATTGAAAATCCACTGCCATGCACATATCACATTCTTCCTGAAAGGTATTACCGGCTCAGTATTACAGGCTCTAGAAACTGAATAGCCATTAAAAGCTTCCAATTCATATGTAAGCACTATAAAATTGATAACTCTGTCTCATGAATGCAGCACTAAAGGAGAACTTATATAACAAGAGTTTAAAATGAACAAGAATCCCTGCCATTCCATTCATTTCAAGAATTATTACGAGAAGAATTTGTATAAATTAGAAATGTAACAACCTCTTCAAGATATCGTTGTCCCCTTCTTTCTGAAACGTGCGGAATGCCCTGTAGGTGTTGAACAAAACTGGTCATCGGTCTGCAGCTCAACAAAACTGGTCACCGATCTACAGCGCCCATAGCGTGAAGATATCGTGAATAATACAATCTGCTGGAGAACAACCCGTTCTTTGATGTTGTTCTTGAAGTTGTTCATGGAGCCATCAATCAAAGGGCTTTGCAAGATTGAAAATGAGATCAGCAGACTTGGAGGGAATTGCGTCGGTGCTTTCTCATGGCAATCCATTTCAAAATTCAAATTCAAATTTGAGTAAAATGGGTGGAAGGGACCCGCCGCCTGGTGATGCATGTGGTATCTTGACCCTTCGGTGGTGATGGCATGCGCATGCATGCAATATCTTCATCCTTCAGAAATGATGGCATGCTTATGCATGGATGATAGATATGTGGTCAGACAGTCAGGCTGGCCGGAACCTTTTTTGTTGCACATGAAGAGTTGAGGTCGGAAGGTGTATGATTAGATCCCCCGCAGCAGCATTAAACACTCTCAGCCTCCGCACATGGAGGTAAAAAGGGCACCCCGGGGGGCGCCCTTACGTGACATCAGCTGGGCTAAAAACTCCCCTTCGCGCACATGCAATTGGAAAGCGGAGGCGGAGGCGGGGGCGGGTAAATTTCAATTTCAATTTCAATTTTCCCAGGCGGAGGCGGAGGCGGAGGCGGGGTGCATATTGGTGGCCCAACAACACTACCTTGAGAAGTTAGTGGAGGGGACGTTATGGAAGGAATCTGAAAAGGATTGTACTATTTATGGAGAAGAAAACGTGGCAGACAAATCTCACCACTAGGCATCTGAAGTGGAATTTGGTTATCTTTTTTTAAACTAAACATTCTTCATAGTTGGGACGGACTGATATACCGACGAAAACCCCCTACAGGGGGGAGCGACGTTCTCCTTGACGCTGTGGGGTAAATGGCAAGATGGTGTGGGGAAAATGGAAGACATATTGATTCTTCTGGGGAAGGATGTGTATTGCTGAAAGAAATATGCGATATTGCTAGAGGACTCTGCAACCAAGTTCTTCCTAATTGGGTACATAGGCTCTTCAGCTGCATATTTGTACAATACAGATCAGTGATCTGGTAAGTCTAAGATTCTCTTAAAATATAGGTTAGATATGAAGGTGTGATTTATAGATCTGATTTCCAACGATTGTTTTCCTTTCAAAACATTTTAGATCACGATTATTTCATTGCTAGGAACTAAAAATGATGCTACATGCGATTTTATTTGCTTATGAACTGCAATTTTCCCTTCGATTCAGATCTAGATATAAAACCAAGTTTGTTGCCTACGATTCCTTTCGATGGAGATATGGATATAAAATTCATTTTTATTCCTGCGATCTAGTTCAATGTTTTTCTTCCTGTGTTTGATAGATCTAAATGTTATCATCAAGGATTTGATCTATTGTTGAACCTTAGTAAACACCTACGTTTTTATTTTATGATTGTTGATATTCTGCTAACAATAGCAAGCTTCCCATTTTTTTTAAAAACTGTTTATCATACCACACCACTAGATCTGATATAAACGTTTTGAATAGAGAGAAATAGAGATGCAGCCAACAAGTAGAGTTGCCTACCTTAGGCTCTTTTTACCTACTTTAGTTTTCCCTCGTGTTACATGTTTTGCAAGAGTTTCTTTTAAGGGATAGGACGTGTACTTGACAATAAGTTGTTGTCATTTTCCCTGGAACTTTCAATACTTGACTTCATCCATGGGTGACTAGGACCTTGCACTCAGCAAAACCCAAAACAATCTGAACATTCTTGGCTTGATAAATAATAAATATTATTTACCTTTAATTCATGTTGTAATAAGCTGAAAATATAATTCACTATGTTCTTGAAGGATATTTTTTTTTTCAGAGGAAAAAAAACCAGCCTTTGTTATTCATAGGAATCAAAAGACATACTATACATATACTATCTTCTTGACAGAGAGATGGAAATAGGATCCAAATCAGCACATAGACATATAATGGTCATGCCTACAAAAGCATCCAGCCAACAGAAAGAACAAAAGTCTGATCATAGCATACTTTTCTCATCATCCCTGAAAAATCAGGTCAGAATATGCTGTAAAATCGAAGGTGATCCACAAACATACATTCTTGAGCAAAGCCTGCTAGCTGATAAGTCTCATACATGACAGACAAAGAAGAACAAATCAACTGCTAAACATTCAAATGCTGAAAAAACAAAATGGGATTCAGCAGCTAAAAAGGCACAAATTGGCCATATTCTATGACCATCCCATCCAATGATTCAGAGAAATATCCATATCCCATATCCAAATTCAGAGCCTGCTTGGAAACGCCATCAACTAGCATGTTATGCTCTCGAAATATATGCTTGAAGATCATTGGAGGGACAAGTTGGAGCATATTTTTTATATCATCACACCAATGCATCAGAGTGGGAATATCAAGGGCTGAAATTCTGTTGAGCCATGAAATAATAACCATCGAGTCACCATAAATCAAATGAATGGGAAGACCCATCATCAAAATCACTCTAAGAACAGCCCAGAGTGCCAATAATTCTGCTCTTGTATTCGTGCTACATCCATAGCCCATTGAGAAACTGAAATAATGGGTTTCATTTAGATAGATCACAAAACCTGCTCCTCCTAAATTCATTGCGGCAACACTATCAAAAAATCCATAAGGAAAGACTTTCTGAGGTTTTGGACCAATCATCCATCTTTTATGAGATTTTTGTGGAACTGGATATAGATTTTGATAACTCTCAACCCTGGAGATAAGAGAAAGAGCAAAAGGCTTCCAATTTTCAAATAGACATTTATTACGGAGAATCCAAATAAACCAGAAAGAAAATAGAGGTAAATATCTAAACGCAGCAGAACGGGCAGTATTGCTGAACCGGTGAACTAGAAAAGACTGAACAGAATTGAATGAGGGAATAGAGAACCTGTAACGGGCTGCAAAGTAAGAGAAAATGTTCACTGTAAAGGGGCAGACCAAGAAAAGATGCATGATATCTTCGCAATTCCTCTCACATAGAACGCACCGATTTGGACCATGAAACCCACGGGATTGAAGCTGCTCCCAAGTAAGAATCCTTCCTTTAACCAATAGCCAGATGAAACAGGCTAATTTCGTAGGAATATTAAGAGCCCAAAGAGAGTCAAATACAGGGTTTCGTTCCTCTAAATTACTAATCAAAGTAATACAATCATATCCTTTAACTGCACTTAAAGGGCCTACATAATTGCTATGAGACCAAAGGAGCGTATCACAAAGATCCTTTAGACGGATTTTGTTGTATTCCAGCCCTCTAATATAGTTTTCCCAATGAGTTTTCCATTCTCCACTAAGATCAAGCTCTTCAATAGTGAACCAATAACCTGAAGCAAAGGATGTATTATTTCTTGCTTGATCTAGAGTACAAATCCCATAGTCTTCCAGATATGCTCTTAAGTCACCTGGGAGAATAAAGGAGCTACCCAAACCAACAACAGGGTCCACACCGAGACGAATATCTAAACCATTTCCAACTTGCCAGAGAATCCCTTTACCAATCCAAGGCAAACTTTTTAGAAATCCTTTCCATATAATCGAGACATTTCGATTCCTTAAATATTTCTCTCTAAGCCAAGTATGCAATGGCTGATTCTTCATATATTTTGCAGAGAGGAGATGATGCCAAATGCCAGTGCTGTTAAGAGCATTCCAGAAATTCTTCAACCTCAATGATAAATTGAAACTTGGGAGGTGCTTTATTCCCCATCCACCTTGGGATATGGGACATGCAAAAAGATGCCAATCAACGAGGTGGAATTTTTTTTGCTTTGCTGAGGAGCCCCACAGAAAAGAAAAGATCAATTTTCTGAGCTTATCTAAGATTGAGGATGGAATCGGAACAAAGGCCATCCAGAAGATAGGTATTCTTGAGAGAACAGATCGAACAAGGACTAGACGACCACCAATAGACAAGAGTCTATTAGTCCAATGAGAGATACGCTTCTCAAATTTTGATAAGAGCCAGTACCAATCCTTGACTAGATAACTCGAGGGCTTGAGAAAGTAACCAAGATAGGTGAAATCCTAATTTAGATGTGCAAATCTGTATGGAAGGAGGCCTGTTATTCTACCAAGAAGAGCAGCATCCAAGTCATAATGGAAAAAACAGGATTTATCCAAATTTATACACATGCCAGAGGCCTCACAAAAAGTGTGAAGTAGTACTTTGAAAGCTATCCATTCCTCATATGAACCCATACCAAATAAAATCACATCATCTACGAATAGTAAATGAGTGAGGAAGAGATGAGGGGAAATCTTGATTCCTTTGATTTTACCATTTCTCTTGGCATCTTCAATTAGAAGGCTGAGGCCTTCAATAACCAGAATGAAAAGCAAGGGGGACAAAGGGCAGCCCTGCCTGATTCCATGAGAAGCCGGAAAGAAGGTAGAAGGAGATCCATTTACAAGGACAACAAAGTTTGCAGAAGAGATACAACCCAGAATCCAATTCACCCCCACAAGGGGAACCCCGATATGGATAAGAATCAGACGGATGAAAGTCCAATTAACCCTGTCAAAGGCCTTTGTCAATTCCAACTTGAGGATGAGGGCACATTTCCTATTCATTTTTACAGAATGAAGGACTTCCTGAGTGATGGCTACAGGCTCAAGGATCTGACGGTTCTTCAAGAATACGAATTGCTGAGGAGAGATAGAGGAGTCTAAAAAGGGTTTGAGCCTCAGGGCCGCAACTTTTGAGATCAGCTTATAGCAGATATTGCAAAGAGAAATAGGCCGAAAGTCAACGAAAGAGATAGGATGTTCGACTTTTGGGATAAGAGCTAAAAAGGTGTAGTTTAGGGAGGGGGAAACCTTACCCATGAGTCTTGAGGATTCCACCATATTGACAAGGAAAGGTCCCAGAAGATCAAAAAAGGACAGATAGAGTTCAACCGGCCAACCATCAGGGCCTGGGGATTTATCTTTTTTGAATTTTTTTAGTGCCCTCTCTACTTCCAAAAGAGTGACAGAACTAGTAAAGGCCTTTTTCCCTTCCCCTCTGATATAGGAAGGAAAAAGACGAATAACCTTAAGCTGAGCAGAAATATTTTTCAAATGATCATTAGCAAAAATATTTTTAAAATAGTGAACCCCTAGGGCTTTGATGCTCTGGTTGTCCGAGATCCAAGTACCTTATTCATCTTGTAAACTCCATATGGCATTATGATTTTTATGAGCCAATGCCACCGCATGGAAATATTTGGTATTGGCATCCCCATTCAAGGCCCAAGTGACTCTGCTTTGTAGTCTTGCAGAGTACAGCTCATGATCCAATAGCTTTTGAAGATCGGTTTTAAGAGAACTCAATCTGCACTGTTGTTCATCATTTAAGATAGCAAATTGAGAAGAATGTAAAAGAGTATTAATTTCCTCCTACAAGTAAACAGATTTATCCTTCATTTTTTGAGATTCCACTTTAGTCCAAGATTTCACTTTTTCTTTTAGTAGGCAAAGTTTGGATGAAAGATTATTCATAGCATCCAACGAAGCATCCGAATGGATAAGAGGCCATTCAGTTTGGATCATATTAATAAAATCCTTATTCCCTAACCAAGATTGATTGAATTTGTAGGGGTAAGCGCAAGGATTCTGTTGTTCCCTCCATTCGAGCAGAATAGGGAAGTGATCTGAAATCCCACATCTATGAGCCCAAACTCTATGTCTGGGAAGAGAGCTAATGAGCTGATCCGAAAGCCAAAAACGATCAAGTATATTGGATAAGCCTTCTTCCCCCATCCTACCATTCCTCCAAGTTGGTCCTGCATATGAGGGGGAAACATCTACTAAATGATGATCGGAGAATAACTTGGAGAAAAAAGGACCCAGGGGATCAAGTTGCACTCTAGTGCCCCAAATCTCAGAGGCATTTAAAGTTAAGTTTAGATCACCAGCAAGAATAAGGTTTGGCAACGAAAGAAGTCCACTAGAAGGAATCACGATTAAGATAAGGGCCATAACAGTTGAGGATAGAGATAGAGAAGGTCAAGCCACGTACCGAAGCTTTAAGCAAGATACCAGCAATAGTATGGAAAGCTTTACATCTGAGGAGCTTCAGATTCCAACCGAAGAGAATTCCTCCTGAGAGACCATTTGAATTGAGGGCACAAAACTCCCAACCTAGACACAGCTTGGACAAGGCAAAGAGGGCTGGGTAAGAACTGGTCATTGTCTCCTGCAGGAGCACAACGTCGGGAGAGAGAGACAAAATCAAATGACGGAGGATTTTTTGTTTGGATGAGCCTCCCAAACCTCAAAAATTCATCGAAAGATTACGCATCAGGGATCAAATTGAAGAGGGGTCGAAGCTCTAAGGACCCTTTGTGATGAGGAAGCAGGCTTATGAGCCGCGTTTTTCAGTCTAGTAGATAATGGAGTATAAGGGGTGGGGGCAAGAGTCACAGCATCAGATGACGAATTATGTTTTTTTCTCCTTATAGTGACATTCGCGAAACGGATGGAATCAAGGGGGAGAACTGATTGTGACAGAAGAGTCTTATCAGAAAAAATGTTCAGTGATTTTTGTAATGTAGGGTCTGCAAAAGACGGGGATGCGATAAGGCTATGGGGAGGAGTACCCGCAGTCGTAAGACAAGTGTTAACAAGAGGAGGGAAGTCCGAATCAGTGAAGAGATGTTGGATGGACTCATCTTTGAAAATTGGTACATGTAAAGAGGAGGCATCAAGAGAAGCGATAGCAGGATATTTTTGTGTCTTAAGAGGAAGCACCTTTTGTATAGCTTACATTTTGGTTCAATTAATCTTAACAAAAAGTCAAGAAGGACAATCAATATGTAAAGGTTAGTAATTTACAACCAGATAAAGTGGTCAGTCAAATCGCTAGGGTCATTTTATTTAGTAAATGCGACGGTCCATTCATCTTTATCGTTTGAAGAGTTGTCCTGAATGTTAGAATTTTATTTGGACTTATTGTTATGAGGGTGGAGAGCTTTAGTAGTGGATATATATATTACCATGAGAGCTTTTTAATATGTATAATAATTAGAGATAAATAAGATCAACATGAATTATTATGTTATTATAATTTTTAATGATAAATTAGTTCACAATTATAATAAGCATGATAGTAAATAGTTATTGTTCCTGCTAAAGGAAACAATGTCGAAACCATAACGAAATAAGGTTACCTAGATATTGTAATATAATAGTTATTGTAAAGGTATAATTAATACTTATGCAAAGTCTTGATATATATATATATTGAAAAAGAGTATGACATTGTTATAATTGTTGATGTAAAGGTATAATTAGGACTTATGCAAAGTCTTGATATATATATATATTGAAAAAGAGTATGACATTGTTATAATTGTTGATGTAAAGGTATAATTAGGACTTATGCAAAGTCTTTATATATATATGTGTGTGTGTGTGTGTGTGTGTGTGTGTGTGTTGAAAAGGGGTATGACATTATTATAATTATTAATTATGTAAAGATATTTTTTTTAAGAGGAGAATGAGTCTTTTACATTAAAGAAACTACTAGATAACGCATATATCTATACATTAGATTAAGTAGGTTGTTTCCACTAAGGGGGTTAACCTCATCCTTTTTCTTTAACAAAACTAAATTGGGATGTGTTTGTAAAGGGTGTGCCTCCATGTATAAAGATCTAGTGGTTTTAGATGGTTGATTAGTGTTTTGACCATTTTTATTTCTAAAATTTAACGGAAATTTTATGCAAACACTAAATTATGAGATAAGTCTTAGATAAGGAGAATGGTCTTGATAAGACAACGAGGATAAAAGGTTATTTTGTCTCTTAGCCTAATGGATTCGTTTCCCAGCTGGGGGGTGGCTTTAGACAGGAAAACATACGTCGAATGAAGCCTATGGTTGGGTGGAAAGTCATACACACATTTTCAGTCACCCACATTGAAAGAAGTACCTTTATTAACTTGATTTGTTTAAGTATATAAATTAATTTGTTTATAAACTTACGCTTTTGGTTTTATAGTACTAATATGCACGTTAAGTCATATAAACATTAGAGGAAATTTGGGGTCTAAAATGGGCCTTATAAGAAAACATGCCAAAATAAGTTTTTGTGAGTTGGAATTCAAGAACCAATAGAATTTCAATAAAATAAGTCAACCATAATGGTTGAATTGACATATTTGTCATTAAAAAAAACTACTTTTTTGTTCGTATTTTCGACATATCTCATTGTGTTTTTACTCAAATTTTGATCAGGAGAGCTAGTTGGATGCAGAATTTGATTCCACATCCAACGAGTACCCACACTGCATACTTTTGATGGACCCCCCTACCCCAAAAACAATAAATACCTAAAAAAACGTGATGATGACGTCATCATCACCACG
>LPNX010926054.1:214815-235914 GCA_001517045.1 Pseudotsuga menziesii | reverse complement strand
TTTTAGGATGAGGTTGTGATACTATGAAAATATCAATTACTGCTGAAGTATAAATTCCATGCTCTGTTTATTTCTCTTATTAAAATATAAATATATTTGTGCGATCTTATGATAGCTTTTATCTAACTCTGATGTTGTAAGGTTATGTAGGTCATGAGCCCATAGGTAAACCCTTATTACTGTTATAAAGAATCATATTATGGCATACTTTTTAGAAAAATAGTTAAGCCCTAAGGTTGTTTGAAATCCTTCATCCATAAGGGAAATTTCTTACATTTAACAACGCCAAAATGGCATGATTAGCCTGCGATCAGGGCTATGTCCTATTGTTAAACTCGACTTAGTGTTAAAATGTGTCGAGAGCTGGTTATACTATTTTTAGAAGATATATGTGGTATTTAGTTTAACCTAAAAAGTTTTAATATAAAACATGATATAATAGTTGTATACCTATTGGTGTGTTTTATACTTATTCTGTAATTTCATGGATCAGTTTTACTAATTGTAATTATTTATCATAGTATTTTCATCCTTTGGATTACGATCTATGGCTTATAAATTTAACTAGATACCTGTTTGTATGATTATCAGTGAATTGTACATAACAAAAAAAAACATAACATTTATGTTTTCTGTAATAACTAAGATACTCAATGATTCAATCATTCTGGTACTACTTATTCAGACATAATTTCATATCTGCATGTACTAGAGTATGTCACTTCGGTGAGAGGAAAAATATAGGAGATCATTTTAAATTCATTTCTCTATCTATCAATTCCTATGCTAATACTTCACAAATAATCATTGAATAAATATCACTTAACTATAACCACATTTGAAAATAACTACAACTTACTTAAACATAAGTAAATAACATATTACAGATATAGAGTTGAAACCTAGATATGTTACAAAAAGGGGACTAACACCCAATGGAGACTGTTCCACCCAACCTTTTCCTGAAGGACCCAAATCACTTGCTTAGGACCCCTGAGCTTGTTCACTGAACCACTAGGATCTTTGCCACATAACAGACTTCTACAACTTAGTACTTAGCAGCAGAATTAACTCAGCAAATCACTTTAGCTATCCCCTCATCAAATTCTTTGTGTGCCTGACTTTTCAGTTTGCAGCAGTCACAAAGTTCATTCTCTCATAATTAGAATGAGTAGTGAGCCTCAAGATTGCCTAAGATTGCCTAGGTCTTTGGGTCAGTTTTAGAATTTAATGATCCACCAGCTTAGTTCCCCCTCTCGGGGAACATGACCACTTTTTTAGGGATTATGCTCCTGCAACAACTAGAAAGTGAATGCTAGTGCTGCCACTTGTCAATCAATCTTCTACAACTACTCCTTCCTCCTAGTGGGTCAATGAAAACTCATTTAATAGTGTCCCCTGAATATGTGTCTCCTTAAATTAATTATTAAAATAAATAATTTTTCAATAACAGTCATATCCTTGACCCACTTGGTCATAAACTTTACAATAAAAATTAACATAATGTTTTTGCTGAACTAAATAATAAATATTTATTTTTCAATTTTGGATATGTTACAAACACCCCCCTATTATCTCCCAAAATAAATTTATTTTGATAAATATGAAGAATTGGATTCATGTAATGAAAGACCTAAGCATGACTGACAAATTGAAAGTCGTTGTTTTTTATATGGTTGAAAATTTTGAAAGATATAGCTTTCGGTGGGTTAGGCAAGGCTTTTTATAGCTCATTAACCACCGAAAAGCTATGTTTCGGCGGCTAAACAGTTGAACGAGGGATAAAAGTGAACCACCGAAAGCGGCCCGGGCAAGCAGAATTAAAATAACACTTTCAGTGGCTTAGGAGAGACTCTGAAAGACTCATTAGCCACCAAAAAGGGTTGCTTTTGGCAGCTTAGAGAGAAGACCAGGAAGGATTTTAACCGTCGAAAGCAGGCAACGGGTAACATTGGTAAAGATGCATTTGGTGGCTTAGGCAAAAAAGATACCAGTTCATTAGCCATCGAAAGGTAATACTTTCAGTAGCTTGGGGAACAATTGAACGCATATTCTAACCACCAAAAGCAAGAAGATAAGCCTCAGGAAAAAGCGCTTTCAGTGGTTTAGGCAAAAAATCGGGCATTTCATCAAGCCACCGAAAGGATGGACTTTCGGCAGTTAAATAGATTTTCTGGCGAGGCCATTATCCGCCGAAAGCAAGATTTCATTGCGACGATAGGATGAAGGTTTCAGTGGCTTAGGTGAAAAAGACATCAGTTCATTAGCCACCAAAAGCCATCTTTTCGGCAGCTAGCTGACAAACTCCTGGAGGCTATTAACCATCGAAAAGGCAAAGTGAGGAAACACTTAGAAAATATTCAAATCCAACCCCATCAGTAAGATGAAAAATTAGTGGAGGGCATGAAAAACCACCGAAAAGACTTGGGCCTGCATAACCGCGTGTGTAAATGAGTTAAAAATGTCGTTAGGAAACTGGAAAAGGACTGATACAATTGGAAACCCTCAGTCTCCTTCCACCTGTCCAAAAGAATAACAAAGAGCCCACCGAATACATTGGTTGATGTATGATATGATTGCTTGGGAAAGGAGATCAATAGGATCGGTTGTTTCCATCATTTTATGATCTCAGCTCCCATCATGATAGAATCAACCCTCATAATCAGAGCCCAGAGACCCCATCAAATTTCATCTTCAAACTTGTCATTCTTCTCCACCAGAAAAACTATCTCTGAAGGATCATCCTGCTAACACACTGTATACAGAACTTAGAATTGTTTTGAAGGTACCTAGGAGAGGCACTCATCAAGATGAAGAAGGGACAACCTGCTCTCAGGTAGGATCTAGGTGATATCAATTGTCTAGAAGCACATCCAGAGGTCTGCAAACTCTTCCAAGAGGTTGGCTGCTACAAATTCTGTGAAAAGATACAAGGCTCCCATCAGCAGGTGGCTGAAGCATTTTCCCTCTCATTCGATGGTTCAAAAGAAGTAAAAGGAAAAGATGAGTCTCACATAGATGAAACCCTAATCATTGAGGTGACAGAACTCCTTGGCATAGGATAAAAATGGTTCAAGACCACCATACCAAAAGATGTATAATTCAGGTCTTACCTAAAGCTTGAGCATAGAGGAATGGTATGGAAGAAGAGTGTGCCATCATCATGGCTGGAAGAGAAGGGGAAACAACTATTAAAGGCCATTGTGGTCTACCTAACCTGTGAAGGAAGATATAACAGATCCATGATCTACCATTTCAAGTTGATGAATCACTTCACAGGTAAAATCCCTCTCAATATGCCCTTTTACTTACACAGAATTCTAGGAAAGATGGCACACCAAGTGAAATCCCAGCCATCCAAGATTTTTGGCAGGTTGTCCCACCATGGTCTTATCCAGCTGTTAGTCCAGGATTTGTTGAAAAGAAGGAACATGGCATGGCCTTATTTTTTGTTTTGGAATGGATTTAAGACAGGCCTTTAGCGAGAAGAGAAAGGGAAGTCTCCTTCCAAGAAGTCCAGCACACCAAGGGGAGGGATAAAAAGGAGGAGGGCCATTTCCCCAGCAGCAAGAACAGAACAACCTCCCTCCTCTTCCAAGACCAAGAAGGTAAAAAGGAACTTATATTTCAGTGAGAAGGGCTAGGAGGCTGAAACACACAATGAAAATATCCTAAATCTACCCTACTCATATTCTGAAGAAGAGAAAGAAGAAGGTGCAAACCTAGATCTGCAAATTGTACCAGTGTCTGAAGTACTACCATCCCCCACACCACAGGAGCAAGAGGAACCAACAGAGAAGGCTTCCTCCAGCAAGCCTAAATCTCAAAAGATCAATCAATTACTAAGTCAAATTTATGAGATGGAGGTTTTGGAAAGAGAAATAAAGAAGAATAATGCTGCATTAACTAGCAGAAACACGCTGCTACATAAATATTACCTGGAGCAGAGAGAAAGATATATTTTCCTAAAGAAGCTACATACAAGGTACCTAAAGGAGAATAATAGGTTGTACAGGTTGATTAGGCTCCAAATACTACAACTGAAGGAAGTTAAATCAAACCCTAGAAGCCACCCCACCTTGGAAATGCTAGTTGAGGCTGCAGTTAGCCTTTAGCCTCTAGAGACCAGCCAGACTGTTGTTAACCCTCCTATCAAAAGCCGGCTGAAGAAGAAAGCTGAGCAAATAGGCTTACAATGACATTTTTTAGGAAAACCTAATCATTTTTGCAAAACAGGGCTTTTGGTGGTTTAGGCGGATGTTGGGGCAGTCCATTAGCCACTGAAAGCACCACTTTCGGCAGCTAATGATTCCAATAGACTAACCTCTTAGCCACCAAAAGTAGACAGAGGATTAAAATAGAATTTTGGTATACAGGACCGGTTTTTGGCAAATATATATGGCTCAGAGGCATTGGCTGAAGAAGATGGGCGCGGAAGAAAGCATCAAGGAAAGGTCTGTTTTAGTCCTACTATGACATAACAGTGCAAAAGGCCACCAACACCTAGTTGTCAAGAGAAATCAGTGGTATGACTGGCATAGGGCTAGTAGTAGTAATTATCAGTAGTTACCCAAATTATGTGAAGGTTCATTTAGTGAACTGATTCTTCAAATAGCAAGACAAGTAGTCAATTAGGGTTTTTTAACCTAATTTGCAAAAAACTATTATTTTTGTAAAAACAGATCCAAGTTTTTAGGATCTATATATTTTGTAAAGGCTATAAAGCCTAAGACTGATTTTATGAAAAAGGTTCGACTTCAGGGATTTATAGACCTAGTAATCTTTCCAGCTTCTCATTTTGCTCATGATTGAATATAAGCTCTTTTGTTATAATTTGTTCAGCCTCCATTTCTGTCTTTACTGTGCTTATGCCTGAGTGTGTATCTAGATTAAATTCAAGTGTATTAATGATTGATAGCTATCATCCTATTGGCATGTTAATGTGATTTGAATTATAAGCACCATCCTTATCATGATTTAGCCATTTATATGCATCTATTTTGTGTGTAAATATACGAGCCGGATGAGTTCTCCATCCCTGCACCTTATTGTCAACTTCTGAGTAGTTGTAACTAAAAGCCTTGTAATTGAGTGAGTTTCATGCATGTATTGAGATTGGAAGGTCATATAAGTCACTTGACTTGATCCATATTATAAAACCCTAAAAAGTATTATAAGTTACCAGGCATCTTCGAGCCGCAACCTAGAGGAGTTTCTTGGAGTGATAACAAATTGGCGTCGTTGCCGGGGAGAGGAAACTGAAGCTCGACTTCCCTGGGAGACGACATAGATCCTTGCTTTGGTGATAGACAAATCTTGGAAATTATTCTGATTGTAATAATCTATCTAGTGACTCCAATGCAAAGAGGTGGCTTCAAGAAGATGAAGTACTAGAGCAAACCCTCAGGGGCCACCATCAACACCAGTTTCAAATCCAGAAGAAATTTTGAGAAGAGCTAGGGCTTCACTAAGGCAGACCAGTAGTGCTACAAAGGAAGTTACACCAGGTATTTTAAGAAATATTTCTGCTATTATTTCTTCTATTGAAACATTCAATTCTCAGATATTTATAAATACATTAGAAAATTCTAGGGTTTGGGCATCTTCAAGCACTACTGCTTGTGAAGATCTAATCCCTGGTGACTCCACTGGGATAAGTAGACCACCACCTTCTCAGCACATACCTCCATTAGTGTTTCCTTCCTTAACCCTTTCCATACCCATTTCCAATATGGATGCCCCTCAATTGACCAAAATGGAAAGGATCCTGGTAGCTAGGTATGCCCCCCTAAATTTGCCAAATCCCCTCTCAGCCATGCCCACTGATGATTACCTTAAGTACATGTGTAAGTTCACAGGAGAAGGGGATTTCCCAGCTGAATAACATATAGAGGCATTTTACATCTATGCTGAGAACATTAACATAGAACAAGAAGATGTATGGACTAGCGTTTTTGTGTAGAGCCTAGATGGTCAGGCTAGGAAATGGTTTAAAGAACTACCTACTTGATCAGTGGCAGGCATTGAGTCCCTAGATGACATATTTCTAAAACATTGGGGAGAGAGGAGAGACCGCCTCTATTATATCACAGATTTCAGCAACTTGAAGAGAGAGAATGGGGAGTCTATATCAAATTTCACCAAGAGGTTCAACAACATGTACAGCAAGATCCCCACTGATACCTCAGTTAGGATAACTTACGCAAAATTTCCTTTGACTCTTATTTCTTCCTACTTCTCAGGGAAAGGAGGTCTGCCTCCTTATTACTCATGCAGGATGCTGCCCTAGAGGTAGAATCAAACATTGTAGTATCTCAGAAGGTCAAAGGAAAGATAGACAGGAAGAAGTAGCCAGCAGACCCTATTGGGTCTTCTTCATTAGAGAACAAGATTGACAAAATGACCAAACTATTAGATAACCTGACTGCTGAAATGTCTAAGCTAAAGGACTAAGGGCAGATACCTATGACGGGTAAAGGGCCAGGTGATGTTACTCCCCAAAACCCTAATTTTGTCCCTTATCGAAGAGGAAACCCCCCAGTTTAGATTCTTGGAAGGGAAAGGAATCAATGGGAAGATCAGAGAATAAGAGCTCCATTTCAAAATGTTATATTGGAAGAAGAGCTAGAATTCATTAAAGAAGAAGGAGAAGCTGAAGATAACATCCACTGCAAGGAGGATGAGGTGGACTATTCTTTTCTGACACAGGCAGAATATGAGGAAGCCCTAATTGATGAGAAGATTACTGAAGAGGCTGTATATCAGGCTAATGGTCAGGGGGGGTACAATCTAAGATCTATGCTAGTTTCTCCTCTCAAGAAGAATGTTGTGCCTGTCAAATAGCCTGCTACACCAGCTAAAAAGATTGTTGTTTTACCAAATAAAGTGGTTGTCATTTCGAAATCATTGCAGAAACCAACACCTTCATCCATTCCTGACCATGTCCAAATCAAAACTCCAGTGCATGAGGTTAGATTTCCAGATAGGTTTCATTATTCTTTCAACCTTGAGTCATAAATTCAAAAATTGAAGATCCCTTTCCCATTAATTGAGGTAATGAAAAATGATGCTTTCAAGTCTTCCATTCCGAATTCCCTTCATCCAAAGGTGCATATTGATACTGAATTTGTTAACCTACAAGATGACAAACCTGTTGTAACCCTAGGCCCCATGATCGAAGACCTAAAGGACTCATTCCCACCTTTCTATATATCCCTAAATATCCATGATAAAATCCTCCATAACTGTCTACTGGATTCAAGAGCTTCTCATAACCTACTGCCAAAGGTTGTGATGGATGAGCTTGGTCTCAACATCACAAATCCCTACCATGATTTACTCTCCTTTGACTCCAGAAAGGTCAAGTGCTTGGGCCTCATCAAAGACCTTGTTGTGAACCTAACTTAGCTACCTTCAAAAAGCAACATGATGGACATTGTAGTGGTTGATATCCCTCCAAAATTTGGTCTCTTGTTGTCTCGATCATGGAGAAAAAGACTAGGTGGCACCCTTTAGATGGATCTTACATATTCCACCATCCCCATGTTTGGAGGTGAGCCCAAGAGGCTGTACCAGGAAAATCAGCTAGTCTACATCATAAGCAAGGAGAGCAATTCAGTGAATCACCCCATCTATGCAGTAGACACTTATTTTTGGTCATGCATTCTGCAAATAGATGATTCTCAGCAAACATCAGTCTAGATCACTAAGCCCACCTGTCTGTAGCTCAAAGAAGTGACCACATTAGTTTGGAACATGTATTTTGATGGGGCTATCACTCAAAGCTCAGCAGGTGCAGGTCTAGTATTGATCTCCGCATCCAAGGAAAACATTCATTTGTCTTATAAGCTTGATTTTAAAACCACTAACAATATAGCAGAATATGAATCCTTGCTGCTAGGAGTTAAATCTACCAGGGAGATGGGGATCATGTGCATAAGGATTTTTGGAGATGTAGACCTCATTATATAGTAGGTCAACAACACTTTTCAGACGAAAAATGTCAGGCTGAAGGCCTACAGGGACGAGGTATGGAAACTCAGAGACTCCTTTATGTTTTTTTAACTATCATATATACCTAGGGCTTTGAATCACCTAGATGATTCCCTTGCTGTATCAGCAAGTCTGTTTCTTCCTCGTTTACCTCCTAAGCCCAGCTACGATATTTAGGTTAAGTACAGACCTTCCCTGCCAAATAATGCCAAATTTTGGAAGGTGTTTGAGAATGATAAGGAGCTTAGTAAATTCCTTCAACTAGTAGATGAATTCTCTGATATACATATAGACCAGGAAAACCTAAACATGGAGGAATCCAAGCAGCTCAAGATGAAAGATAAAGTGGCTAGTCAGAACATTGTCCAATTACCCAACAACTATATACCTCGAGGTCTAGTACCTCTAGAAGAGTTGTTTGATCACAATGAAATCCCTTTCAATCCTGCCAAAAAAGAGCTAGACCCTGCTATCCAAGAGCAAAACATAGGTATCCAAAGCCATCTCAAACTGATAAATATATCCACTAAGTTAACTGCTAATCAGAGGTCAAAGTTTTGCAGCCTAATAAAAGAGTTTGCTGATGTGTTTTCCTGGGAGCACAGTGACCTGAAAACCTATGACACCAATATCATCCAGCACAGGATTCCTTTGGAGAAGGACACCATCCCTTTCAAGAAAAAGTTGAGATCCATCAGTCCTCTCCTGTTACCAGTAGTTGAAAAATAAATCCATAATCTCCTCAAAGCCAAGATCATAATCCCCCTCAGGTATTCCAATTGGATTGCAAACCAAGTAGTGGTAAGAAAGAATAATGGGGAAATTAGGTTGTGTGTGGATTTTAGAAACCTGAACAAATGTTCCAAGAAAGACAACTATCCACTGCCTAAGATGGAACACCTACTGTAGAAAGTCTCAAGGGCTAGTGTTATGTCATTCCTGGATGGCTTCTCTGGATACAACCAAGTTGCTGTGCACCCTGATGACCAAGAGAAGACTGCCTTTACCACCCCCTGGGGAACTTTCATGTATGCTAAAATGCCATTTGGGTTAATGAATGCTGGGGCTACTTTTCAGAGAGCCATGGACCTAGATTTTGTAGGGTTGAAAGATAAATTTGTGCTCATATACTTGGATGACCTAACTGTTTACTCTCATGGCCATCATGACCATTTAAAGCATTTGAGGAAGGTGTTTCTAAAGTGCAGAAGGTATGGGATATCACTAAATCCTAAGAAGTCCTAATAAGTCTTAGTTTGCACTCACCGAAGGGAAACTCCTAGGTTACATATGTCTCTGTTGAAGGTGTAAATATTGACCCGATAAGGGTGGAAGCAATCCAGAAGTTGTCCATACCAAGATCAAAAAGGGACATTCAATCCTTTTTAGGTAAGATAAACTTTGTCAAGAGGTTCATCCCTAATTTCTCCAAGATGGTGAAGCACATAACATTCATGCTCAAAAAGGATGCAGAAATAAAATGGACTGACCAAGCAAGAAGCTCTTTCGAAGACATCAAGAAGGCTATCATGGAGGCCCCAACCTTGATTAGTCCTGACTTCACCAAGAGTTTTTATATCTTCTCTTTTGCATCGTATGATACAATGGAAGTTGTGCTATTACAAAAATATAATGAGGGCCTTGATCATCGAATTGCATTCTTCAGTAAAACCTTGACAGATGCTGAGCTGAGTTATGATCCAATTGAGAAACAGGCTTATGCTCTCATAAAATCCTTGAAGACTTTCAGAATTTACATTCTCCATGGAAAGGTCCTTGCATGTGTCCCTTCAGCTACTTTCAAGGATGTTTTAAATCAGCTTGACATTGATGGGAAGAGAGCTAAGTGGATTGCCAAGCTCATTGAGTTTGATATAGAGGTGAAAACGACTAAGCTAGTGAAGGGACTAGGTCTGGCGAAACTCATGGCTAAAGAAAACTATGAACTAATGGGGATAAACTTCACGTGTATCAAATCGGCAAAAGTGCAGACTGTGGTAGCAGCAGAAGTGGATCAAGATCAGAATGACATTCCACCAGTAGCTAAAAACCTGTCTTCCTGTGAGTGGTACTCAAGTATTATTCATTTTTTGTAGAAATTAGAAGTCCCTCCTGATCTCACTCCTAATCAAGCATGGGATATTAAGTTAAAATCTGTTAAGTTTTGCATAATTGACAAACTGTTGTACTGGAAAGATTAGTCCGGCATTTTGCTAAGGTGTCTAGATAAAGAAGAAGCAGAGCAGGTCATGCATCACGTTCATTCCAGCACATGTGGGGGCCACCACTATTGGAAAACCACATCCCACAAGATTTTAAGAGAAGGATACTATTGCCCAGTCCTTTTTTCTGATGTGTGCACTTTTTTAAGGGCCTGTGACCAGTGACAAAGATTTATAGGGAAGCAACAACTCAAATCATTTCCCCTCGGGCCTATTGTGGTGAATGGGCCATTCCAGCAATGGGGTCTGGATTTCATAGGTGAAATAAATCCATATTCCAGTGGAAAGCATAAATGGATCCTAGTAGCCACAGACTACTTTACCAAATGGATAGAGGTAGTACCCACCAGGAATGCCACTCATCAGGTCATCATGAGATTTTTGTATGAGAATATCTTTAGCAGGTTTGGCTGCCCGGCAAAGTTAGTAACTGATAATGCACCGGATTTTAAAGCTGGGGAATTAGTTAAAATGTGTGAGCCAATGGGCATCCAACTGGTGCATTCCACATCATATTATCCTGAAGGAAATGGCCTGGTTGAGTCATCCAACAAAAGCTTAGTCGAGATCATCAAAAAACTGCTGGAGACAAATCAGAAAAGTTGGGATTCAAAGCTTGAGTTTGCCTTATGGGTTGATAGGGTAGCAGACAAAATATCTAAAGGGAATTATCCATTTAAGTTAGTTTATGGTACTGAGGCCGTGTTTCCTATTCAGCTCATTCTGCCAGCGGCAAAATTATTTCAGGAAGAGGAAGATGAACCAAATGATGTGGTGAGGAGGATGATGGAATTGGTAGAGTTACAACAAATCAGAGAGCAAGTGATAGGAAAATTAGAAGCCCATCAATAGAGGATAAAGGGAATGTTTGACAAAAGAGAAAAAGTAGGCAACTTTCAGGTTGGATATTGGATCCTCAAGTGGGATGCTGTCAGACAGGACAAGGGAAAACATGGAAAATTTGACTCTTTGTGGATTGGCCCTTTTGTGATAGCTCGGGTGCATAATAATAACACCTTCAAATTACAAAATATAGAAGGGGAAGAGGTATTTGATGGCCCATTGAATGGGCATTTTCTAAAACTTTACTTTATTTGAGGCTCTGAGGCCTTGTTATTGTATATTAGTAGATAGTAGATTGTTTTTGCTTACATAATAAACTCCATGCCCAATGGAATAGTAAATGATAGTGTTAAGTTTTAGTTTCTTTTAGGGAAAGGCATTTTGGTCTAGAATTCTTGGGACCCCACTAGGAGGTTCCCATCCCTAAGTAGGAGCCAGATGTTATCTCCCAAACTACAGCCAAGCTTTGAATACAGTATTAAAGTCCAACTACACCATAGAGCTGGCCCAGGCAAAGCCCAGCAGAGACCTTATAACAGACTAGAAGAAAAACACTTTATTTCTTTTAGTATTTTAGTTATTACTTGCCCCAGTAGCCTAGTAAGAATTTTTCATAAGACTTTTCCTCCCCACGTCTTACTAGGTTGCTGGCTTACAATGGCTTATTTGCTGGATGGATGAATGGGCATCGCATAAAACCTTCCCTGGTTTGTCACTTTTACCGTTATCACCAAACCGAGACCAAACGAACCTGCAACATGACAGGGGGGGAAATCACACTCCCAAGTTTCTGTTTCTTTTATGCATCCACAACCAGAACGATAAAATACCTAGGTTAACTAAACAACAAACACATTATTAACATTATTATACGATGCATGCCAGAATCCAATTACAAGTTAACGAATCCCTACGTCGATTACACTACCCCATAAAACAAAGAGGGAATCTCTCACTCTCACCAAAGCAAGAGCCAAGTAGAAGGGTTCCAGCCACAGCCATTACGATTCGAACGATCGATGAATGAAAGACAGAGAAATAAATACGATGTTGTATTTATTATGATGCATCCAGAGCCAGCCGAAGGGCACACAGAGACTTTCCCTGCCATCTTTAAAACCTTCCCAGCCCGTGCTTTTTTACGTTTGATAAACTACGGAGACAGATATGGACTAGATACCCAACAATGGATTTATTTCTCAAGTTGCGTGGGGTAGAAAGAAGGAAGGGGGCTGCTTTACTTTACACCGAAATGCCGGGCGAAGTTTAGTGCTTTAGTTACTCGAACGAACACTGATGCAAACAGAAAAGCGGATTCTTCCTACTTTTATTATTTATGTATGCTTCCTCCAACACGATAACTAATAACCTGGTGAATGAAAGAAAGAACACAATCAGGTTCATTTATAACGAGCATCCACTCCGATCGTGAAGACAAAGGTCAACCAAATACAAATGCTATTTTTATTTATGTAAATGCATGCCAAAGCCCGGGCACACTGAACTTAGACCTACTTGCAAACCCTGCCTTGCCAGTGCTTATTTATGTCCTGCCTTGCCAGCCACCTAAAACCAGCCCAAGCCTGCTTTAAATCTGCTCTGGGGTAGATTCATTTTTGAAGGGATAAATTTTTGGAGAATTCAACATTAAATTTTGTGATGAAAAAAAAGAGTGAGGTTGCGAGAAATAGAAGATGTGATTTTTGAGGTGTGGAAAAAGCTTGTTTTATAAATAGAAGTGTCACATTCTCTGAAAAATCCTGACTTGCTTTAGAGGTAGATAGTCTGAGTAGCATAGTATGATCTGATTCAATGTGGATAGTCTGGTTTCTGGGAAGCTCGCTATAGCTCAATGGGATCCAGCTTTGATCCATAGGACTCATGGTGAAATGGAGTAAAATGCAAGTTTGCTAAATAAAAATGCGTTCTAAGTGTGGTTCAATAAGTTCTTGGATAGATTTCTTTAAGGAAAGTATGAGTTTGTTGGACCCGTCCTGATACTAGGCAATAAGAGAAGCGGTAAGCAGTAACTCCTAAGCACTAAATAAAGTAAGTGTTCTAGGGAGAAGGTAGATCTAGGTCTAAAGGTGGGTAAAGTGAGTATTCAACATGAAAAGAAAAGAAGGAATAAATTTATTTTGATAAATATGAAGAATTGGATTCATGTAATGACAGACCTGAGTATGACTAACAAATTGAAAGTCTTTGTTTTTTATATGGTTGAAAAATTTGAAAGATATAGCTTTCGGTGGCTTAGGCAAGGCTTTTTATAGCTCATTAGCCACTAAAAACCTATGTTTCGGTGGCTAAACGATTGAACGAGGGATAAAATTGAACCTCCGAAAGAGGCCTGAGCAAGCAGAATTAAAATAACACTTTCGGTGGCTTAGGCGAGACTCTAAAAGACTCATTAGCCATAGAAAAGGATTTCTTTCAGCAGCTTAGAGAGAAGACCAGGAAGGATTTTAACCACCAAAAGCATGAAGTGGGCAACATTGTTAAAGATGCATTCGGTGGCTTAGGCAAAAAAGATACCAGTTCATTAGAAACTGAAAGGTGATACTTCCAGCAGCTTGGGGAACAATTCAATGAATATTCTAACCATCGAAAGTAAGAAGATAATCCTTGGGAAAAGTGCTTTCGGTGGTTTAGGCAAAAACTCAGGCATTTCATCAAGCCACCGGAAGGATGGACTTCCAGCAGTTAAACAAATTTTTTGGCGAGGCCATTATCCGCCAAAAGTAGGATTTCACCGCAACAATAGGATGAATGTTTCGGTGGCTTAGGAGAAAAAGACATCAGTTCATTAGCCACTGAAATTCGTCTTTTCGGTGGCTAGCTGACAAACTCCTAGAGGCTATTAACCACCGAAAAGGAAAAGTGAGGAACCAGTTAGAAAACAGTCAAATCCAACCCCGTCGGCAAGATGAACAATTAGTGGAGGGCGTGAGAAACCATAAAAAATACTTGGTCCTACATAACCATGTGTGTAAATGATTTAAAAAGGTCATTAGGAAACTACCAAAGGACTAATACGACTGGAAATCCTCAATCTCCTTCCACCTATCCAAAAGAACAGCAAAGAGCCCACTGAATACATTGGATGATGTATGATATGATTGCTTGGGAAAGGAGATCGATAGGATCAGCTGCTACCATCATTTTATGATCTCAGTGCCCATCATGACAAAATCAACCCTCATAATCAGAACCTAGAGACCCCATCAAATTTCATCTTCGAACTTATCATTCTTCTCCACCAGAAAAACTATCTCTGAAGGATCAACCTGCTAGCACACTGTATACAGAACTGAGAATTGTTTTGCAGGTACCCAGGAGAGACACTCATCAAGATGAAGAAAGGGGGACCTACTTTCAGGCAGGATCTAGGTGATATCAGTTATCTGGAAGCACATCCAGAGGTATGCAAACTCTTCCAAGACATTGGCTGCTACAAATTCTGTGAAAAGATACAAGGCTCCCATCAACAGGTGGCTAAAGCATTTTCCCTCTCATTCGATGGTTCAAAAGTAGTCATAGGAAAAGAGGAGTTTCACATAGATGAAACCCTAATCACTGAGGTGACAAAACTCCATGGCACAAGAGAAAAATGGTTCAAGACCACCATACCAAAAGATGTAGAATTTAGGTCTTACCTAAAGCCTGAGCATAGAGGAATGGTATGGAAGAAGAGTGTGCCATCATCATGGATAGAAGAGAAGTGGAAACAACTGCCGAAGGCCATTATGTCCTACCTAACCTGTGAAGGAATATATAACAGAGCCAGGATCTACCATTTCAAGTTGATGAATCACTTCACAGGTAAAAGCCCTCTCAATCTGCCCTTTTAATTGCACAGAAGTCTGGGAAAGATGGCAAACCAAGTGAAAGCCCAGCCATCCAAGATTGCTGGCAGGTTGTCCTCCCATGGTCTTATCCAGCTGCTGGTCCAGGAGTTGTTGAAAAGAAGGAATATGGCATGGCCTTATTTTCTATTTTGGAATGGATTTGAGACAGGCCTTCAGCCAGAAGAGAAAGGGAAGTCTCCTACCAAGAATTCCAGCACACCAAGGAGTGGGATAAGAAGGAGGAGGGCCATTTCCCCAGCAACAGCAGCAGAACATCCTCCCTCCTCTTCCAAGACCAAGAAGGTAAAAAGGAGCTTAGATTTCAGTGAGAAGGGCCAAGAGGCTGAAACACACAATGAAAATATCCTAAACCTAACCTACTCATATTTTGAAGAAGAGAAAGAAGAAGGTGTAGACCTAGCTCTGCAAATTGTACTAGTGTCTGAAGCACTACCATCCCCCACACCACAAGTGCAAGAGTAACCAACAAAGAAGGCTTCCTCCAACAAGCCTAAATCTCAACATATCAATCAATTACTAAGGAAAATTTATGAGATGGAGGTTTTGGAAAGAGAAATAAAGAACAATAATGCTGCATTAACCAGCAGAAACAAGATGCTACATAAATATTACCTGAGCAAAGAGAAAGATATATTTTCTTAAAGAAGCTAAATACAATGTACCTAAAGGATAATACTAGGTTGTATAGGTTGATTAGGCTCCAAATACTACAACTGAAGGAAACTAAAGCAAACCCTCGCAGCCACCCCACCTTGGAAACCCTAGTTGAGGCTACAGTTAGCCTTCAGCCTCTAGATACCAGCCAGGCTATTGTTAACCCTCCTAGCATAGAGCCGGCTGAAGAATAAAGCTAAGCAAACAGGCTTACAATGACATTTTTGAGGAAAACCTAATAATTTTTGTAAAATAGGGCTTTCAGTGGCTTAGGGGGACACTAGGGCAGTCCATTAGCCACTGAAAGTGCCACTTTTGGCAGCTAACAGTTACGATAGATTGGCCTCTTAGCCACCGAAAACAGACAGAGGCTAAAAATCGAATTTTGGCATACAAGACCAGTTTTTGGCAAATACATATGGCTTAGAGGCATTGGCTGAAGATGACGGGCGAGGAATAAAGCATCAAGGAAAGGTCTGTTTTAGTCCTACTATGACATAATAGGGCAAAAGGACATGAACACCTAGTTGTTAAGAGAAATCAATGGTTTTACTAGCAAAGGGATAGTAACATTAATTATCAACAATTACCCAAATTACTTGAAGGTTCATTTAGTGAACTGATTCTTCAAATAGCTAGACAAGTAGTCAATTAGGGTTTTTTAACCTAATTTGCAAAAAACTATTATTTTTGTGTATTTTTGTAAAAATAGACCAAATTTTTTAGGATCTGTATATTTTGTAAAGGCTATAAAGCCTAAGATTGATTTTATGAAAAATGTTCGACTTCGGCGATTTATAGACCTATACTATTGTCAGCTTCTCATTTTGCTCATGATTGAATATAAGCTCTTTTGTTATAATTTGTTTAGCCTCCATTTCTGTGTTTTTTGTGCTTATGCCCGAATGTGTATTTAGGTTAAATTCAAGTTTATTAATGACTAATAGTTGTCATCCTATTGGCATGTTAATGTGATTTGAATTATAAGTACCATCCTTATCATGATTTAGCCATTTATATGCATCTGTTTTGTGTGTAAATCTGCCAGCCTGATGAGTTCTCCATCCCTACACCTTATTGTCAACTTCTGAGCAGTTTTAACTAAAATCCTTGTAATTGAGTGAGTTTCATGCATGTCTTGAGAGTGGAAGGTCATATAAGTCACCTGACTTGATCCATATTAGAAAACCCTAAAAAACATTGTAATTTACTAGGCATCCTCAAGCTGCAACCTAGATGAGTTTCCTGGAGTGATAACACCCTCGTTAAGCTCAATGTCATCTTCGATGTTACTTAAGTTATTATGACTCTTCTTGGAATAGATCTAGATATTCCACCCGGATATTGCTCTCCAGTTCCTAGGTCGCTTCATATGGACTGAGGTGTTTCCATTGCACCTTTACCTATCCAATGGTGCAATTCCAGAGAAAAATTTCCCTCCTGACAAGAATACAATCTGGTTCCACCAAAAAATATTCTTCTAGTTCTAACTAAATCACATTCTAATCAATCATATGAGTAGCATCATGTATATACTTTTTCAAAATAGAAATGTGAAAAACATTGTGTATCCTAAGATTAGGTGGCAAAGCTAGTTGATAAGCCACTGGACCCACTCTTGCCAATATCTTGAAGGGAACACAATACCTAGGTGCTAATTTAGCACAACTCTCTAGTTTAAAAGAGTTATTTCGTGGTTTCACCTTAACAAACACATGCTAACCTACTTGGAATTCCTTCGGATTTCTTTTAAGGTTGGCATGACTATTTTGCCTATCTTGAGAAGTTTTTAAGTTTCCTTATACATGTTTCACTATTAGTTCCAATTATTTTAACATGGAAGGTCCTAACATCAACTGTTATAGTGGATTACTCCATGTAATATGAGTGTTACACTTTCTACCATATAATATTTCAAAAGGATTAAGCTTTGTTGAAGCTTGATAATGGTTATTATTAGTAAATTCAACCAAATACACATATTCTTCTCACTTCTTGGGATAGTCTCTAACATAAATTCGTAACATGTCTTCTAATACTTGATTGACTCTTCCTATTTGTCCTTCTGTTTGCAAATGATAAGCAGTATTGAAATTAAATTTTGTATTTAATCCTTTAAATAAATTTTTCCAAAAGTTACGAGTAAATTTGGTATCTCTATCGGAAATTATTACCTTCGGAATTTCATGTAGATGAAAGATTTTTTCATAAAAATGTCAACAACATTAGGAGATGTATAAGTTGTTTTGACATGAATAAAGTGTGTTGCTTTACTCAATTTATCCACAACTACCATTATTGAATTATTATGTTTCTGGTTTTTAGGTAGATCAGTTAAAAAGTCAAGACTAATGTCTTCCCATTCCCAATTTGGACTTGGTAATTGCTACAAGAGGCCTGCTAGCTGTTGATGTTCAACTTTAACTTGCTGACATTCGATACACCTAGCTAAAAATTCAGAAACCTCATTTTTCATGTTAGACCAAAAGTAATATTTTCTTAACATAGTTATCATCTTTTGATACCCCGGATGTCCAAAATAAGGACTTTTGTGAATTTCATTCAAATTCAACAACTTAACTTCTAGTATATTTGGTACATAAAGTCTGTAGTTAACCAGTATCAAACCTTTTTCATTAAAACTGTAATTTGTAATTGTATTTTTAGATGTATTCTGAGTTATCTTTTCTTTTAAATTCTGGTAATCTGGATCCCGCTTTATTCATTCTTCCAATTTATCTTCCAAATCAATTTTATAACTACTAATGGAAGATACAAAACGTTTTACTACATTCGTTCTTAGGGCATCAACAACTTTATTTTCTTTCTCTTTAATATGTTTGATTTCGAAATCATATTCGCTAAGGGAAGCTAGCCATCTAGCTTTTCTTGAGTTTATATTTTGAAATATTTTAGGCTTATGTTATCAGACATTAGCAGTAATCTTTTACCTATTAAGTGGTGACACCATATTTTTAAAGGATGGATTATTGCAGCCAACTCTAAATCGTAAGTTGCATAGTTATTTTCATGTGTTTTTAATTTTCTTGATCCGTATGCAATTGCATGACCTTCCTGTGCTAGTACCCTGCCCAAGCCTTCGTTGCATGCATCAGTGCATACAACGAATTTTTTTTCTAGGTCTGCTATTTTTAGGATGGGTGAAATAGTTAATAATTATTTTAGTTTATTAAAACTATCTTTGCATTTATGATACCAAGAAAATTTCTTACCATTTTTCTGTAATGAACTTATAGGATTTGCAATCCTTGAAAAATTTTCAATTAATTTCCTATAATAACCTATTATCCCCATAAAGGATCATACATCAATTACGTCCTTAGGGACAAGCCAATCAATTATAGATTTTATTTAATCTGGGTCCACTGATATCCCTGCTTCGGATATTGCGTGACCTAAATATTGTATTTTATCTTTATAAAAATCACATTTCTAAACTTAGCATATAATTGATGTTCTCTTAACACTTGTAGAATTATCTTTAGGTGTTCATCATGTTCTTCTTTTGTATTAGAATAAATTAATATATCGTCTATAAAGATGACTACAAATTTGTCTAAGTACCTTCTTAGGACATTGTTCATTAAACACATGAAGGTTGCTAGTGCATTTGTTAGACCAAAGGGCATAACCACAAATCCATAGTGCTTGTATCTAGTCCGAATAGCATTTTTAAAGATGTCTTCATCTTTAATTATAACTTGGTGATACTCATACCTTAAGTCGATCTTTGAGAATATCATCGCTCCGCATATCTGATCGAATAGATTGTCAATACGAGGTAGTGGATATCTATTCTTAATCGTCATTTTATTAAGTTGACGGTAGTCTATACATAGACAAAGAGTACCATATTTCTTTTTAATGAAAAGGACAGGTGCTCCCCAAGAGGATAGACTAGGTCTTACATAATGTTTGTCTATTAACTCTTGTAATTGTAATTTTAGTTCATTCAACTCCAATATTTTCATTCGATAGTGATATATTGAATTAGGTACTACTCCAGGTACTAATCCGATTGTAAAGTCCATATCTCATTTAGGAGGTAATCCTATAATTTCTTCTGGAAATACATCCGCAAAATCTTGCAAGATCGAAATATCCTCAAATCTTGGTTTATATTTTTTATCATTATTTTCATTATTTATAATGTGTACAGCAAAGAATTTACATCCCTTCATTACATCATTTTTCATCTGTAAGGCTGAAATTTATCTAATAGATATCTTCATAGGTATTCCTATGACAGTAATTCTTTCTCCTTCATTATTCAAACAAGTGAAAGTTTTCTGAAAACAGTTTAAAATCACTTGGTATTTTTCAAGCCAATCCATTCCTATTAAGACATCGTAAGATCCTAAAGGTAACACATTTAGTTTGACTTGAGTTTCAAACCGACTCATCATCAAATCATAACTTTCAACATAATTTACTACCTTTCTTTTAGTTCATGTGGCTAACTGGACCAGCCGGTTTTTTTCAAAATTTTTTAAGGATAAGTTACATTTTTCCATTATGCTAGGAGATATATAACTTAAAATAGAATCTGGATCAAGTGAGATGGAAATAGAGAAATTTTGGATCATACCTTGCACTTCCACCATGGAATTCTAATGATCTTCCTTTCGATTCTCCAGAGCTGCATTTATTGTGTGCATCTAATTTCCCACATCCCCAACTATTTCCTCTTCCTGGAGAGTGTGTATGTTGCTAATGTTTTCCTTCCAGTTCAGATAGTACTTAGCGTAATGCGGTCCTTGACATTCCTAGCATTTGACAAGTTTCCTTTGTTTAGTATTTCTAATAAAAGTGTTAAACATATCCCTCTCTTTTGATGCTGTAGAATTATGGGGTACATTATTCTTAAAATCAGTTTTTTGATAGTTATTCTTGGAGAAGTTCCGGGATTTACTCCCAAAACTATTCTTTGGCTTGAATCCTCTTCTTCTTTGTTCAAAATGAATTGTCTTTTTATTCTTCAAGTTGGGTAAACTTTCCATTTGATTCTTGCCGCTACTCATAATAGAAATCATCCTTTCTCATAGCTTCCTCCAAAGTTTTTTGGATTGTCAAACTCAATCCTATTTTTGAAGCTAGTAGGTAGACAACTTAAAAAACGTTGGATTTTTGGCTTTTCATCTATTATGTAAGGTACATATCTTAGTAGACTTAAGAACTTGCTACTCAACTCTTTCATGGACATGGAACCGAGTTTCAATTCATAGAACTCCTTGGCTCTTTCTTCATAGTATTGTGCAAACATAAACTTTCTTTTAAAGTACTTCTTAAAAACTCTCCATGTTACGTACTTCTCTTTCATATTTTTGACCCTCTTTATATCTTTCCACAAGATGTCGACTTTTCTAGTCAAATTGCAAATAGCCATTCTAGCCTTTAATCTATCAGACTATTTTTAATTCTAGAAGTATTTCTTCATTCCTGACAGCCAAGATTCTGCTTCCTCACCTTTCTCTACTTCCTCGTTGAATGTAGGAGGT
>LPNX010926054.1:122689-214673 GCA_001517045.1 Pseudotsuga menziesii | reverse complement strand
AGGAAGATTCACTATCAGGACATTTTGCTTTCTTTCCTTTATGTTTATCAGGCGTTGTTTCAGAATCAGTTTCGATGTCATTTCTTTTATCTTTTTCCTGGTTATGTATTTTGTCCAGTAGATATTCATTCAACTCTAAAATTATTTTATTATCATGTTTCACAGTTTGAAGTTCATCCTTCAACTCTCTAACTATTTGTAGTAATTCTGGATTATTCAATTCTACATAAAAGTTGTCAGGGTTATTATGCCGAGAAACATTTTCAACAAAGACTTTTAGCATTCTCCATTTCCTGCAAAACATATTTTATATTTCTAGATAAAAATAAATGAAAAACTAAAATTAGTAAATTGTTTTTCTTTATATGCGAGTGAGCCAATCAATCCTAGTGTTGGAATCTCGCTCTAATACCACATGTAAGATCCCTTAATTTCATAAATAAAATATTTTTTATTTATTGCAAGTAATATTAGAAATTCCTAGATAATATTTAGAGAGATGTTATTACTCATACTTCTTTTGTCGTGTATTACTGTTGCCATGTATTTAAGTTATTATTAGAGTGTTTATCTGGTGATCTGTCGACAATAAATTTTTTGTGACATAAGAAAACTGTCTATATTTAACTTATTGTCATAAGACAGTTTATCGTTGTCGTTTGCTCGTTTCTATCCCGAGCTACATAAGGAATAGGTCATGGTATTACTTAGTCATTACAACTAATGCATGAATCTCTGTTCTTCTATGTGCAGAAAGTGAGGTATATTGGTTCAATCAGTTGTAGAACCAGCTCTGCGTTAAGGGGCTATAAGGAACCACTTGGAAAAGGCGACCTAAGGTTTAACCCTAAACCATTTTTATTCTTCTTAATAAGCAATTAAACGTATTTAACATAAAGTACCAATTAACAAATCTCTTTTGTTTTACACACTTAAACATGTATCGATATATGACAAAGTTGGATGTCCCAAGGGTTATACAATCTAACAACGATGAAGCATCGCAGGGTGAATTATATGTTAAAAAATATATGGATTTATGCACCGTCAATTGTAAAGATTCTATTAAGACTCTTATCCTTCGTACATGTACGTCAGTTGACTTAAATGTGATTGTGATAGGTAGGGTACGAGTCATAAACTCACCCCCTCTCGGACGATGTGAACTTGATTCAATCTCCAACTTTCATCAAAACACGAGTTATCAAACCCTGAAGGTTTTATTGAGTCTTTACTACTGCATGGGTCAATTCATTAGGTTTCTTGAAATTGTTAACAGTTCCTTCATTTCCACCAGGGGTCTTCGGTTGTTTTCCTTCACTGTTCCACTATTAGTATTCAAGGCTATAAGAACCATTATATTAGAAGAAATTTCAACTCAAAATGGGCCTTTTAACTTTAAATCAAATTCCATGTCATCATGTGTTATCCAATGAAATTGCTTTAAATTTGAAATACCGTAAAGGTCTTAAACACTTTTTTATTATAAATTTGGGGATAGGTATCATAAAAAAAGCTACTTTTTTTGTTTGTATTTTCGACATTTCTCCCCATTTTTTTACTCAAATTTCAATCAGGAGAGCTCGTTGGATGTGGAATTAAATTCCACATCCAACAAGTACCCACTCGGCATACTTTTGACAGACCCTGCTACCCGAAAAACAAGAAATACCTGAAAAAATGTGATGATGACTTCATCATCACATTTTTTTCAGGTATTTCTTATTTTTGGGGTATTATGGTCCATCAAAAGTATGCCGAGTGCATACTTTTTGGATGCAAAATTTAATTCTGCATCCAACGAGCTCTCCTGATTGAAATTTGAGTAAAAACACGAGGAGATATGTCGAAAATACAAACAAAAAAATAGTTTTTTTCTTTTCTTCTTCCAAAATTAATAAATATTATTTTATTATTTTAACTATTATTTTATTAATTTTTTTTAGGAGGCCCATTTTGAGGCGAAATTTCCTCTAATGACTCGGCCATTTTTACCATCTATACTAGTCCATGCTCGATTTATCTGTTGAGAGAGTGTGCAATCTTGGCTTGGATGATGAAAGTGTTCCTTTGAAAACTGAGGTAGTAACTTCAACGTTGTTTATTAGTTCTTCATGTACCAGTTTCTTTTCTCTTTTTAACTAAACTAAGATTTAACTTCTCAACTATCATTTTGTGTATAGGTCAACTCTGCAGTGGTGTGTGGATGGAAGTATCACCTGCACAACCTCTCCCATTCGACTGGTAAGACCCATGTCATTTCCTGTCGAGGTTCTAGAGGAGACATATGGGTTTTGTGGTGTGTTATTATTGTGTTGAGTTTTTATTGCCACTCTGTTCTGGGTTGGCATTTTTTGGAAGTGATAAACTTACTTTGTAATGAAGATGTATTTACTGAAAGGTATTTATAACATCCGTGGAGTCATTTAAATGACTATGTCACTCTGTGTAATTTTTTTTGGTTCTGGACCTTGTTAATACTATGACTACTCATGAGATTTCAATACTATACCTCTCTCTATTTTTACTTTTTTAAGTCACTATGTAAATTCCAGAACTAAAATGAATTAGTGTCTGTGGAGTCTCGTGACTATGCCACTTTCCTTTAAATAATAAGATATTTATAATTACCCTATAATGTTTTTCTCTCAGTGATATCTATGTGCATCGTTAGTTGGTTTTACTGCAATATGGATGTGAGTTTTACTCTGTTGTGTGGGATTTTTGGAAACCACTTATATAAACCCAATTTGTTACTTTGAAATTTAAACCAACCGACAGCGTTGGGGTTCATTTCCCAAACTGCTCGATAAGTGATAACCTTATTTTAATAACATAAAGGATTTGGTTTCGATCTTAGTTAAGATGATAATTTTTTAAAAATTTGCACCCGTGAGGGTTTCACATTTTTCTTAGATCTGCTTAGTGTTCAAACTGTAATATTGAACAAAGGTTTTAAAACTTGACTTAACAGTCATGTTTTTGGTTATAATCCACTACCGTAAATTTATTTTTGGTTTGATATATAAATATGTTTATTGAAATCTGTCGGGGTTATCTGCAAATGTGTCTAAAGGAGACAGTATAAATGATTGTTTATTTCTTTGCTTTTCTTACATTACTGTAACTCAATAATATTGTGTAACCTTAGGGTAATCTTTATTTTGTAGATAATTTACAATTTGGATTATACTATGAAAACTTTGCCTTTCTAAAGAAAAGGGCTTGAAAACACGGGCCGTAAGACCTCTGCTAACTGTTTTCTTAATACCTTAAGAAATTTTCTAAGATAAACTAGTTTATCCTACTGCGTATACAGAGCTTAAATAGAAAGATACTTGTGTCATTTTATTTCATGACTTTACTTGTTTACAGTTTATATACTCGATCGTTATTCTGTCGTGTTATCAGCTATATCGTGGTGGATTTTAGGATGAGGTTGTGATACTATGAAAATATCAATTACTGTTGAAGTATAAATTATGTGCTCTGTTTATTTCTCTTATTAAAATAGAAATACATTTGTGAGATCTTATGATAGCTTTTATCTAACTCTGATGTTGTAAGGTTAAGTAGGTCATGAGACCGTAGGTAAACCCTTATTACTATTATAAAGAATAATATTAACCATAATATTTAGAAAAATAGTTAAGCCCTAAGGCTGTTTGAAATCCTTCATCTATAAAGGAAATGTCTTGCATTTAACAACAACAAAATGGCCCTTAGCCTACGATTAGGGCTATGGCCTATTGTCAAACTCGACTTGGTGTTAAAATATGTCGAGATCTAGTTATACTATTTTGAGAAGATCTTTGTGGTATTTATTTTAACCTCACAAGTTTTAATATAAAACATGATATAATAGTTATATACCTATTATTGTGTTTTATACTTATTCTATAATTTCATGGTTTGGTTTTACTAACTGTAATTGTTTATAATATTTTTATCCTTTGGATTACGAGCTATGGTTTAAAAATTTACTTAGATACATGTTTGTATGAGTATCATTGGATTGTACATAATAAAAAACATAACATTTTTGTTTTATGTAATAACTAATATACTCAATGATTCAATCATTCTAGTACTACTTATTCAGACATAATGTCATATCTTCCTATACTGGAATACGTCACTTCGATGAGAGGAAAAGTACAGGAGATAATTTTAAATTCATGTCTCTATCAATCAATTTCTATGTTAATACTTCATCAAATAATCATTGAATAAATATCATTTAACTATAACTACAATTGGAAATAACTACGACTTACTTAAAGAGAAGCCTGATAACATATTACAAATATAGATTTGAAACCTAGATATGTTGCAGAAAGGGGACTAACACCCAAGGGAGACTGTTCCACCCAACCTTTTCCTGAAGCAGCCAAATCACTTGCTTAGGATGCCCAAGCTTGTTCACTGAACCACTAGGACAAGAATCTCTGCCACACAGCAAACTTCTGCAACTTAGCACTTAGCAGCAGACTTAACTCAACAAATCACTTTAGCTATTGCCTCACAATATTCTTTGTGTTCCTGAGTTTTTAGTTTGCAGTAGTCACAAATTTCATTCTCTCATAATCAGAATGAGTAGTGAGCCTCGTTCCTAATTTCATGGTTTATATAAGATTGCCTAGGTCTTTGGGTCATTTTTAGAATTTAATGAGCCACGAGCTCATTTCCCCCTCTCACGAAAAATTACCACTTTTTTAGGGATTATGCTACTGCAACAGCTAGAAAGTGAATGCTAGTGCTTCCACTTGTCAATCAGCCTTCTACAACTACTCCTTCCTCCTAATGGGTTAGTGAACACTCATTTAACAACTTCCCTTGAATAAGTGTCTCCTTAAATCAATTATTAAAATAAATAATTCTTCAATTACACTCATCATTGACCCTCTTGGTCATAAACTTTACAACAAAATTTTACATAATATTTTTGCTGAAATAAATAATAAATATTTATTTTTCAATTTTGGGTATGTTACAGAATAAACATTTGACTATGCGTTATTAACATATATATTTTTAAAATACATGACCTATTTTATTTTATTTTGACCTATTACTTTTATATAACAAAACAATAATAGTTTTGCTATTATGTTTTAAATATCTATTATTTTTATTGATATTTAAATATCTATTATTTTTATTGATATATATATTTTAAATTAATTAAATTATATGTTTTTTTTCAATCTACATGTATTCATTAAGCTATGTTTTTTAATTCAATAGATCTATAATAGATCTATAAAATATGGTTATTTTTATATAATATGTATTTTAAAAAAATTTATATATATATATATAATTTTAATTATATATAACTAAATTTTTTTAAATATAAATATTTTTTATTATTTATAATTCTAATAATAAATAAATAAAATAGTATTATAAATATTAATACATTTTAAAAAAATTCCTTACTCATATTTCAAATATCAAAAAAGTTTGGAATTTTAAATGTGGAATTACTAAAATTATTGTGATATTGTTCAACCTGTGATGGTTATTAATTGAAAATAATATATGTAATTTTTGTTAACTAAATTTATACCATTCAAAATACATTTAAACTAAAGTTGATATATAAAAATGTAAAAAAGTACTATCTAAATAACATTTTTTAATAATTATTAACATTATTAAAAACTATCATAATTAATAAATAATAATAACAACTTCATTTTCAATATCTCCATCTTAGAAAGTGTATTAAAAAAATAATTGATATTTTCTATTTTATATTTCCATTGGTATATACAAAATAATAATAGATATTTTTTATTTTTATTGAAGTAATATTTGAAATTGTTTTTTATAGCATTTTTTCAAAACTTCTCCCATAGAAAATTTGCTAGTAAGTCATTACCTTTCCATGTTATTCACATTTTTTCTTACTTTAGACAAAAATGAATCCATTTATTTATATAGTGTCTAAATAATAATATAAACTTGTCTGGATTATGATATACTAGTACTTGAGAGGTTAAAATCTGAAAATATTTTTTATAAAATAAGTTTTTCTTAGATTAGTGTGTTAATTTGAATGTTGGTAGTACTTGAGAGGTTAAAATCTGAAAATATTTTTTATAAAATAAGTTTTTCTTAGATTAGTGTGTTAATTTGAATGTTGGTAAATGATTTAATTGTATATGTAAATAGTGCAAACTTCATTCAATATCTTCATAAGTTTTTATTAGATGGTTGGGTTAATTTAGGTACTTAAAAATATGAAATGAGGTAATTATATTCATAAATGTTGTTATTTGAGATTTTGGGATGGACAAGTATCTATGTTTTTCATCTATAAACTATGATGACATAATTGTACCCTCCAAATTGATCATTACAATTTCAAAATACAAAATTATTAAAAAAAAATTTAAAAAAATTGATGACTCCTAGTTGATGAGTGGATAAGATAATTGTGAGATATAATTCATTTAACTAGAATAAGACCAAAACACTTAATTAGAATAAGTGGCACTTAACTTGTGACCTATCATTGTTCACCAACCACAAGTTAAGTGGCTATAATTGTTGTTCAATATTTTCACTGCAAATTAATAGGATTTTATTAAATGGTTGAACGAATTTCAATATTCTTGAAATGTAAAATGAATTAATTATATATCTGAATATTGTAGACCTCGCTATAATTAGAGAAATCTTGTAACATACCCAGAACTAAAAAATAAATATTTACTATTATTTCAGGAAAAAAAAACATTATATGTTAAATTTATTATAAAGTTTATGACCAAGTGGGTGAGGGATGAGTGTAATTGAAGAATTATTTATTTTAATAATTAAATAAAGGAGACACCTATCCAAGGGAGACTATTAAATGACTGTTGGCTGACCCACTAGGAGGAAGGAGCAGCTGTAGAAAGTTGGTTGACAAGTGGCAGCACTAGCATTTCACTTTCTAGCTATTACAGGAGCATAATCCTAAAAAAAGTGGTCATGTTCCTTGAAAGGAGGAACAGATTTGGTGGCTCATTTAATTCCAAAACTGACCCAAAGACCTAGGCACTCTTATATAAACCATCAAATTGAGCAGTAAGCTCACCACTCATTCTGATTTCTAAATGAATGAACCTTGTGACTCCTGCAAACTGAAAAGTTAGGAACACAGGGAATATGATGAGGGAATAGGTAAAGTGATTTGTTGAGATAAGTTTGCTACCGATTGCTAAGTTGTAGCAATTTTTTTTGTGGGCTACATTCATAGATCTTCATCCTAGTGGTTCAGTGAATAAGCTCGGGGGTCCTAAGCAAGTAATCATTGGCTACTTGAGGAGAAGGTTGGGTGAAACAGTCTCCTTTGGATGTTTTCCCCCTTTCAGCATTCTATCCAGGTTTAATTGCT
The DNA here is from genome assembly GCA_001517045.1 of Pseudotsuga menziesii. NCBI lineage: Eukaryota > Viridiplantae > Streptophyta > Pinopsida > Pinales > Pinaceae > Pseudotsuga > Pseudotsuga menziesii. The sequence continues at coordinate 207,283 of LPNX010926054.1, read as the reverse complement.
ATTTAATTTTTGAATCTATACTTTCATTTGGAATATGCTCAGGAACTAAAATTACTATGATTGGATATATTATAATCTCTTTATCTAGAAGCTATTAGGAAAACTATATTACTGGTATTCAATTTGAAGGATAGATCCACTCGAAAATAGTATTTTCTTTAAAAGTATTTCATAACCTAAATGACATTCTTTTTGTATCAATTTTAGATTATTTTGTAGACTCGGTTTAGAATCAAGTAAATAAAAGTCCTATAGTAAACAAAAACACACACACCTACTATAACATAGATATTTAATTATGAGAATCTATGTATATATATAGAAATCTACTTAAGAACAGAACTCTTCGGTAGTGTAAACTAATTAGGGTTTGAACCTAAAATAAGATTTATAAATGATTAATCTTAACTTGGAACTTATAAGACATCTAATGTTGAGATCCAAGTTTCCTCCGCAATACCTTTACTTTTACAATAATCTTTCTAGGGCAATGTCCTATCTCATGAAATCAAACTCTAGAACTATTTTAGAATAACTAGGGTTTCAAATAAAAAGTAATAATTAAGCTAGTTTTCACAATAGGCCTTCATAAGGGCATCTCAAGCCTAGTCTCTTAACTATTAATTATTTAATAGCACCAAGTCGAGATTATCGACAAATAGTAGCACTGGTTATAGGCTAGAGGTCAGTTTGGTGTTGTTATATGTAGCATTTTGCTTGCACAAGAAATTTACAGACAACCTTAGGGCCTAATATTTTTTTTTACGAAATAGTATTTTTAGCTAAATTGAGTTTAATTCCCACTGGTTCTACTTTTCTTTAACAAAAAAAAGCCTCATGGCCTAGACTCTGTAATAAAGTGATTATGGAAGTTTACCTACTACTTCATGGCCTAATAATACTACATTAACAAAGTTAAATACTCAAAGTAAAAGACCTCACATGATCTCACCAAAACATTATTAACAAAGGCTTTACGGCCCTCTCCCCAAACAATATGTGTTACTTGAGATAAAAGCTTCACTCTCATTTTCAAAACGTTTAAATAAAACGACTAAACCCTAAGATCATTTTTTATAACTGAATTTGTTTCCATCTACAAAGCCATATTACTAATAACCTTCCTCACGACCCTTTTATTTTTATAAACTGAAATAGCATCAAGAGAGACCTCGCAACCAAATCCTTTTTCTTATTAGTTTTTTCCCAAAACCCTGCTAACTATCAAATGAAGGAAAACAAAGATGTAACAATTAAATTAATATCTAAACCATATTTACAAACGCATCTCTCTATCAAAATTAGACAAAAATAATTACTGTAAATATTTGGCTCTATATTCATTCAGATAAAGAATCTTGTGGCCACATTACAACATTACATAAACCACATAGAGTTAAGTAGCACACAAAGTATTTTGACAGAGGCAAGCAAAACAGTAAGGTCTCATGGGCTTATCGTGTTACACCAAAACGTAAATGGTAAAAGAAACAACTATACAAGTTAAGAGAAAGAAAGTATAAACAGTTGCGATATTGAAACAAGAAAACCTTATTACAACATTGGTATTTTTAAAAACATTGCTTGCGGATATCCCTGACGGGTCGTTACATAAGATGTATCCATCATAATATAAAACTTTAATAGCAAAAACAAATCTATAGAGTAAAGGCTCACAGCCACAAACATGTGCATTGTAAATCAAACAAGCTATGAATCCCTCACAAGGTCAGACAAACTCAATGTTTGTACAATACAGACAAACTCAATGTTTGTACAATATAAAAACAATTAGCAGAATTGAAATAGAGGTACATTTAAACACCATATCTTTTAAAGGAAGTGGCATAGTCCTAAGACTCCACATGCGACGATTTCTTTACATTTCCAAGTTATCAAAAGTATACAATGTCACTTGGATATTGGAAATAAAAGAGTTCAAGTATCGAAACCCTCATGGGTTCTTACAGAAGTTAAGACTATTATAGTATTAAAACAAGTAAAAGAACCAAAAAGAATATTCAAAAGTGGCATAGTGGTTTAAGACTCCACGGGTGATAAAGAACCCCCTTATAGTAACAAATACATATTATATCAAAGCAAGCGTATCACTTCCACATCGACGAACCGACACAGAGTTGAAACCCCAACGTCATGGGGATAAAAACATACCACAAGACCTAGTTTGGTTCCACAAAGCCACGCAAGGTAAAGACATGGGTCTTACCAGTTAAAAAGGGTCTTCTCGACGAGTGTTTAACCCAAGTCCTCATCGGAGATATTTGTTCTGCACATATAAACTATTACAAGAGTTAAAACATAGTTTCTTTTAAAGTCGTGGAAAACAAAAAAACAAATAATGAAATTACAAATTACCTTCTCGGCATTCAGAGGCACCCAATCACCATAAAAACGAGGACTACATACTCAATCAACAAACAAATCAGACTTAGTGAGATTCGGAGAATGTCGAGCGTCAAGTTTTAGAGCTCCTCCATCTCGTATCACAGACGAAGGAAAAGTGGGATCAAACAACCGTAGGCCAAATGCAATAGCATAGAAACAACTACCAACGAACAAAAACCCATCCAAATGAGGGAGGCAACCTCCAATTTGCCCCAAGATGGAAATTTTAATACCATCACATGGTCCGAAAGGGAGCGATTTTATCTCTTGTACCTTACGTTTGTATATTTCTCCACGAATAGTTATGCAAAGCATATTAAACCCCATAGTATAGAGTTCCAACCTCACATACAAATATTTATGGTTGTTTGAGTCTTATAGCTTATGGTACATCAATTCTTGCTTATAATATATCTTAACCTGCATGAATGGTTTGGTAGTTACAAGGTGTTTTGGTTAGGACCTTTATTTTTATGTTAAAAGATATATGGTTTATGAACATCAAAACTAGGTTAAGGTTTAGGTCTTTTTCCAAAGCTTTAAGATCATGTTTCCTTGTCATTTGTGGTGTTATAGCTTAGAGTTGTTATTTAGCTCTGTGATGTCGGGGTTACCTCACCACCATGCACATTGTTAAAACATAAGTCCATGCATTAGTCACTAAGTAAGACCATGACCTATCCCTTTTGCACCTCAAGAGTAGAATCAAAAGGAAGGCAACCACAAAGTGTTTTACAACAACTAGATTCAAGAGAGTCTTTTAAAGAACTAGATTTGAACTAACTCATAATAAAAAAAGTTGTAAAATCATTCAATCTAGCCTGAAATAATGACTTCCAGTTCCCTTTTATTGCATAGAGTAGATACTAGAACTTGGGCGCTTAGGCGCGCATGAATACAAGCGTATTCTTATGACGATAGGATAGTACAGGGAACTGTACTGTACTTGTTTATATTACTGTACTGTACTTGTTTATATTACTGGGCGGCACTATCAAGGGCAGAAGACGATGATGTAATCAGCATCAGAAGGGCAACTGTGGGTCTTAGTGTCGTCAGTGGGATAAAGGTAGGCATCTGGGCACTGCGCGCTGCTACAAGTGGGTGCAACGCAGCCAGAGCCCGAGCCCGAGGGAGTTAAAGAGAGAGCAAGATTGTATCCATCAATGACAGAGATGTCGTAGAAGTCTTGATTGTTGGCTGAGCCTCCATTCAGATTATATTCCACAAGCGTTGTGGGAGGCGCTCCCGAGAGCGAACAGCTGAACACGCCGCCGCAGTCACCAGTCGCGCAGCTGCCTGCACCAGATGCATCGAATGAGCAGCCGGTACGCCCCCAGAATCTGGCATTCTTTGTTCCTGCGGGCACGTCGATACTCCATATAGCGCCGTGTCCCAGCTCTTTCCCACCACCTACGGGAATTCCTGCCCCCCACACCGTCTGTGAACACTGGTTCACGATCTTAAATGTCGAACCACCAACTCCTGCAGTTAACCAAAACAATTTACGAATATTAGTTTATGATTTGATATCAACACAATTGGGCCACTAGAGTTGAGGGAGCACCATCTTACCTTGAAGACAAACATTAACCAGTAATGCGAGTGTTGCTGCAATTGAAATAGTAACTGCATTAAAACTTCTTTGCGCCATTGCAACGAACCGCTACAAAGTTAAACGGTACAACAATACAATGAATTGCAATTGAGGAGAAGTGAATATGTTAGCCGCTATATATAGCTACACTATGGGCAGAACGGAGTTTCGAAATGAATATAAAAAAAAAAAAAGACAAAGTTGGAAGTTGCGTAGCCAATTAAAACACTAGTGCGAGTAGCCATCAGATATTGAAGTCTGTGGCTCACCATGAAGATTGACTAACGACTACATCCAATTTCCCAATACGACGGGGTGGGATCCCGAGGCTTATCGATTTTAGGTCGACGAGGGTTATATTCATTTTAGGTTGACGAGGATTAGAGCATCACAAGGGTTTGGGGATTAGCATCGTGTCCATAAATTGGTTCATATTTCAAGATATTGGGATAACGTGCGCTGCGCGTATACGGCTTGTAGATTTTTCTTTCGTTCTGCCTCCTTTTTGGAGGACAAAAAATCGGAAGAATATTTATTTGTGAATATCTATGGATATATTCACTATGGATATATTCACTATCACTATTATGATTTGCTTTTTTTTGCTAATTTTGTAAAGTGATGTAACCTTTGTAACATGTTGGCAAAAAAGGCAAAACATAATAGTGATAGTGAATATTATAGAAGGGATTTTGTCACACAAAATAAAAAATAATATCACTCTCATAACCTTATTTTTATTAATAAAAAATAAATTTTCTAATAGGCCAAAATAAATGTCGGCAAAAAAAAAATCTAATATGGGGGAGATGTTGTAATCTTCCTACCAAACAAAACAATAAAAAAATAAAAATTTAATTATCCGTAAAAAAATATGTGGGGTCAAGAGAAAAACACAAAATTGAATTATTGGCAAAAAAATGTTGGCCTTGCATATGGTTTAAAAACCATGTGCAAGGCATTCTAAACAACCCATGGTTTTATTGTACATGGTTTAAGAGGCTTTGCACAAACCCATGGATTTATTGTACATGGTTTAGGAGGGCCTTGCAAATGGTTTTAAGACCATGTGCAAGGCCTCCTAAACAACCCATGGTTGTAGGAGGGCCTTGCATATGATTTTAAAACCATGTGTGGGGAAATGAAGCAATGTTCGTTCCTAACAAAATAAAAAATATTATATGCCGGCCATAAATAATATTAAATATTAATAATAAAAATATTATATATAAACCTTAAATAAAAAGATGTGTCTTTTGGTTTGAATCAAATCAATGGATACCTAAGAAGAGGTTTGCACCTCGAGAGATTTGATCCATCTTAACACTTGATAGAGCCTAGGATTTGGATCTATGTTGGTTAAGTGACAAGTGAAAGCCTTTTTTAATAGGTTATATATCAATCGAGTAAATTTATTTGTATTTATATTAGGTTACATATCAATTGAGTACATTCATTTTACAAATGTGAGATTGAGATATAGCTAAAGATAAATTAAAATATTAAAGCATTAAATAGTTTAAAATAAAAAAATGACTTTAATAACATTTTTAACTAGTTTTTTTGTAATGGTCATTTTACTTATTATACTAAGATTATCTAATTCTTTTACATAGCTTTCAAAAATACTTGATATTAGAAGTAAATACATCTATAGTTTTACTTTATCATTCATCCAATCAATAAATATCTTTGAACTTGCATACATATAAAGATCTTAAATTACTTTGTGTAATGCAAAGAATAGTAACAAGCTCCAGAGTGTCAATACTTCTACCCTTGTATTAGTGCCACTTCCACATCCCGTCAACACTTTAAAACATGGTCTCCTCTAATTCTCAAGCTCCAAATTTATCATCTTTTGAACTTTCATATATTCACCCAATCAATAAATACTTTTGAGCCTCCATACATATTTTAAAAAGACTTGATACTAGAAGTAAAGACATCTATAATGTTACTTTCCCATTCACCCAATCAATAAATACCTTTAAACCTTCATACATATAAATATCATAAATTTCTTTATGTAATGCAAAGAATAGTAACAAGCTCCAGACTCTGTCCATACTTCTACCTTGTATTAGTGCCACTTCCACATCCCATCAACACTTTAAAACATGGTCTCCTCTAATTTTCTAGCTCCAAATTTATCATCTTATGATGCCCCCATCAAAGTATCATATAGGAATTATTTGAATTGAAAGAATTTTGAATGATTTAATTTTTGGTTCTTTGTAGTATTCCTTACAGTGATAATGACATTTGACATGAATCTAAGTAAGTATTATGAAGAATCTTCAAAAAGAAAAGAGTTTACGTGAATCCACACATCTTTTAGATTACAAAGGTGTGAAACTATTTATAGCTCGAAACATATTGATACAAATTTTTTAGTCAACATTTAAAGAACTACAACATATATATTAGTTCAATGGATTATCCTCTTCCCTCATTATTAGTTCACTCATTACAAAAAGGTGCATAGCTCTTTCTTGACAAAGGAGGGGAAGGAATATAGACCTCTATCTCTGTAAAAGTGCAACACCTTCTTATACTTTCAACTTCAAATACTTAGGAACACTACTCACTGCCCGTCTGTTAGCCTACCTACTTGGAAGCAAACCTTATGTTGTATACCAGGCAGGATAGAGTTCATCAGCAACAACACTAGTTCTTATGTTGTCCCTCAGGTTGCTCCTTCTCTCAAAGGGACAAATGCAAAGACATAATGTGCAAGAGCATCTTCCCACACCGCTCTAGGCCTTCGAACCTGTTCTCAGACCAGGGGGAAGTCAAATGTTTGAGAGTCCCAGTTCCCATGAAAGTTGAGAGACTTCATTACATCCTTCTATACTAGATTAGTAAAATTGCATTTCACGACCTAATGACCTATAGTGTATTCATCTTTAAAAGAAGTCATACATATATTTGGAGGTCAATACCCCCTCTTTTAATATAATTATCCCAAGTTAATCATTTTGTTTTCAAGACCAAGAGAGTAAATTAATTTTACTTTGATGGGACAATTCCACTTCCATAGGTACTTAAACCACCTTCTTTCATAAGATCCACATGATTAGAAGAGATAGCTTAGTGAGATAACTTACTTGTCACTTGACCTAAACCATTTTACTTATTTGGATGCATAAAAAACATAGAATTTTAAAATGTTGAAAAATTAATTCTATTTCCACGATGATTACTAATTTCATGCATGTAATTTTAACTTGTTTTAGGTTAAAGTGTCTCTATAATATCCCAAATTTTTTAGAGACAATACATGTGGGTGAATACTACCGAACCTAACTAAACCTATTTTGGAAATACAAAGTTGTGTAATCATTCCTTTTTATGTGCTCTATAATGTGTTTAATATTGTTTAGTTGAATGAATGAGGATGTAAATCGGGGGTTTTACTCTCTATGTTTTGAAGTTTTGAATGTGTTATGTACATTCCGATGGCTAAATGTTGTTGGTGTGAAACGATTGGTTCTTTTAAATGCTTGATCGGTGTATTTAGAAGAATATATGGGCAAATTGTTTTTAATGATGAGTAATGAAATATGTTTAAGGGTGGAGACGCTCTGCGTTAGCAGTGCCATTACCAGCAATGGAACTATGGTGGAATATCTTTGGTTTGTTTCGCTTCTCTACATAAGCATGGGAAAATCCCTAACTTTGTTCTCTTATTTAATTTTTAATATTGTGTTATTGGATTGTCATGCCAACATTTGAAGCGTGGCCAACACTTCAAGCTCTTATGGGATTCAATGTTGGGTATGAGGAGTATCGTGATACCCTGGTTTAACTGGTTTAATGGTTTATGTAAATATCTATTTCTTTCTAAAGTTTTAAACAAGATTACATCCAACGCTATGTGTAGTTTTTAGGAATCATGTTGAAATTATGGACACATTGGTAGCATAGATTTGGAAACTCAAATGGATTCTATATGTCTATGGTTCTTTATTTGGTTTATTGTTGGCATGTAGGCATTTATTAAAATGATAGTTTGTTTATGGACTAAAATTGTAAACCATGTGTGGATGACTATAATCTAGATGCTAAGTGTTTATTCTAGGTTTGTAAACAAAGCTCCAACACGAGCTTGCTTGGCTGGAGCGAATACTTTGCTTGGAAAATAACTTTGTCCTATTTGTTAAAATGCTTAAATAGTTATTTGATTTAAGAACAGTTTGTTCTAGGATATATGATTTCTATGCGTTAGTATTTTGTGTGAAATCAACTTTGTTCATGATCTTTTGGAAATGATTTATCATAATATTTACAAGGACTTAACCCTATTTTATAGACTAAACCCTAAGACAATTGTAAAAGATTTGGAAATAAATTAGCATAATCCTTATAAGAGATTAATCCTAGATTTTATCCTAAACCATAAAACATAAAAAAACATTTATTCAGGTGTATGAAGGATTATTAACAAATTTCAATACAAAACTTGATCATTGTAATCTCATCCTGTAAACATATGTAAAAATATAAATAAAATATGGCATAGGGTAAACCTCTTACCTACAGTTGCGTAGCTTGTAATAGCTCCATCACCCTACACACTTGAACACAAAATTAATAGAAAATACTTTGTTTCTGACCTGTGGAATGGTATCCGGATGACCTCAAAACTGCCATGTTCCTCCCAACCTTGACCCGGAACCGTTCCTGGTTTTTAATTGGATCCCCTCGAGCTAGCTCCAACATACAAGAGAAAACTAAAAATCCCAAGGATGAGGCTACTGGTATTTGGAAGTTAAGCTATGTCACATCCCCTCCCTCCCTAGAGGAGAGAACACGACCCAACTCTTCTACGTGAGTTACCTATCTCTGATTCTGCCACGGGGGGTTCACTAGCAAGGTAATATTATATCAAATCCATTCATATTGAGGGTTTGAATACTCCTAAAATCCTAAAAAATATATTGCCTCATATTAAGGGGTCAAGGGTTTTTTTTAATTTGACATAGTGATATAAATATTGAGGGTTATTTTATTTGGGTGGGCCGAGGAATAACATTCAAATAGTGAGATATATATAGATTTGGAGGATGCCCATAGAGACATGGTGAATGCCTCCATGGTTTAATGCAAACAAATCCCTGCACTATAAGAAAAATGGTATTTTAGCCTCACATAAAATTGTTGTATATCAAAATATTTGATTTAAAATAATATTTTTATAAGATTATAAGTATCTTGATAATTTTTATTATTAATTTTATTATATAGATTTTAAATTATATATATATATATATATATATATATATATATATATCAAATGTGGTTCACAAACCCCCCAACAGGGCTGCTACATCCACAGGAATAAATCACAAGGGGCATGACCCCGTTCACTCTGATTATGGAGCTAACCCGATGAGGACATCAAATGAGACCCTTATATAACAATGTATATCCACCTGGGGATTTGAACCCGAGATCTTATACTCATAACTTATAGCACTCAACCACTTGAGCTAACCCATTGGACTATATATATAATTGTTGTATATGAAAACATTTTATACTACAATATTTACTTTCAAATAAATTTTCTATAATATTATCATTATGCTTATGATTTTTTTTTGTTAAATAGTTTTTAAATGAAAATATTCATATCATTACGTTAATCATATTATAATATTATTGATTGAAATCTTAATTCCAATTGAAATCTAATTCCATAAATCCATCTTAAAAATGCCAAAGAATTTGATTATATCATTGGATCATATACATAAAAAATTGAGGGTTTTGGTCTTAGTTTCATACAGAAACCTCTTCCCACAACCAGCTATTTCGTTGCAATGTTCCACCCAGCCATAGGCCAGTGTGCTCATCAATCTCTCAGCAACACTTCCACCCCTGAGTTGGGCATGATTTCCCCAAGGAATAAGGAACACTAGTAGACTTCCCCATGGCCAAGGATACAATAAAACTCAGCCAAGCCGACACATTTGGGTTTATCAAACTTACACAGGAACTGATTTACACATAGCCAAAGTTTATACAAGCCACAACCAAGCCAACATATGGGTTTATCAGGCTACCAACCAAGTCATCCTTCCAATTGGGTTTATCAGACTTACATTGACAGTGATTTACAATTGGCCAAAATTCCCATGAGACGCAACCAAGCCAACAAATGGGTTTATTAGGCTACCAGCCAAGCCATCCTTCTAGTTGGGTTTATCAGACTACCAAGGAGGTGGAAAGACTGTCTGCTATGCTAGTGAGCTCAATCCCAGAGCTATGGACACCTACACTGGATCTAGCTTGACTTCTAAACATTTACACACCCAATGCAAGGAAGCATCCCCTTCTCTACTACACAGTCCCTCAGGCCATGCATTCCCTTCTAGTTCTATTCAAGGTATGCAAAAAAGAAAACCAACCCTCTAGATTGGTCTGTGAGGTTCCTTCACACACTAGGTTTATCAAGCAATTCCAAACTCCCTTTTTGCCCCAAATCATCTCAGATGTCAAACAAGGATGTACACATAGCGATATCAGTTCTAGGATTAACAAAATGTAACAGAAGCCAAGACATACACACACACACACTGCAATTACGAATTTCCAAGCATTGTCTGAGCCAAACCGACTACTACAATTACCAAAAACAACATCGCATGTTGGTCATTCAATTCAAAAACACAAATCGAATTCTGGGCATTTGCATTCAGGAAACGAGTAACAGACGAGAAAATAGTAAAAAAGGAAAACCATTCACAGAACAGGAAAATTCATGAAGGATCAAAACTCAGAGCAGTTTTTGCTTGCTGCGTGAATGCTAGAATCCCCTTGCCAAAACTTTCAGCATATTTCCCAAATCGTGAGGGGAAGGTGAAACACTACTGCATGAGGGAAAGGCAGGCATTCATGGTGTTTTGCTTTCCCAAGAAAAAATAAAGAAACATTTTTTCAGAAATGGGTGCTCTACCCATTTTGAATTTCTGCCTCTTCTTCCCATTCCCCCCATTATCCTTAGGAAAAATCATGCCCCCATCTCATTTTTTTGCGTTGACATAGCTGGTTGTAGGTTTTTAATTAAAATTGCAAATTTAACATGATGTCCAAATTTTAATCTTTAGCTAGCATAAAATACTATCGGCCCAACCTTAATCGTCGAAACATAAACACTAAATCAATGGTGGGGCTCTTTCCTTGAGCTCCACACCATGATTATTTACATCATAATTATTAAATGAAAACAGGGTCAAAAATGGGGTGTTACATTCCCCTCCCCCTTCAACAGCATTGTCCTTAGTGCTTTACAACATTTGAACAAAAATGCTATACTGGTACTGCCCTCAGTACTCTGCAAAATTGAACAAAAATGGATGTTCCAATCACATGGAATCCTCCAGCTCCCATGTAGCCTCTTCAGGACTGTAGTGCTCCCATTGCACCTTCACCTGCCGTATGGCTCGGTTATGAAGCATTATGACCTTCCTGGAGAGGATATGCTTTGGCTCGATTTGGAAATCTCCCTCTGGTTCCACCTGAATCACATCCCAATTTATTGCATGGTTAGGATCATGTACATATATTTTAAGCAAAGAAACATGAAAAACAATATGAGGTCTAGTGCTAGCAGGCAATGCAAGTCTATATGCAATTGGTCCTATTCTTTTAAGCACTTCAAACAGCCCACAGTATCCGGGATACATCTTGGCACAACTCCTAAGATTCAAGGAACTTTTCTTTTCCTTAATCCTGAGGTAAACATGGTCCTTAACATTGAACTCTATCTTCACCCTATGCTTATCTACATAGATTTTTTGTATGTCCTGGGTTTCCTTCAGATTCCGCCTAATCTTTACAATCTCCTGCTCCATCTCCTTGAGCATTTTTTGGACCGATCACAACTCTGTTCACTGGATTATCCCAAGTCACTGGTGTTCTGCACCTCCTACCATACAAATCTTCATATGGACTCATCCCCAAGGATGCTTTCTTCCCATTGTTATAAGCAAATTCTACCAAGTGTAAATAGTCTTCCCACTTGGATGGTTTTTCCATCACATACATGCAAAGCATGTCTTCAGGCACTTGGTTAACTCTCTCATTCTGACCATTAGTTTGAAATTCAACTTTGTCCCCAAGTATACAAACAATCATTTCCAAAAATTAGAGTTGAACTTGACATCTATGTCAAAGACTATTGCCTTAGGCAATCCATGCAATTTAAAAATCTCCTTCATGAAAATCTTAGCAATTTCATATGTCTTATGCGTGGACCTAACCAGTATAAAATGAGCTTCCTTCGTCAAATTGTCCACCAAAACCATGATGGAATCATTTTTTCTCCAAGTCATTGGAAATCATGTAATAAAATCCATGGAAATAACTTCCCATTTCCATTCTGGAACCGACAAAGTCTGCAACAAACCTACTGGGTGTTGATGTTCAACCTTCACTTGCTGACACTTCATGCATCTCAAAATATATATAGCCATGTCCTTATTCATTCCTGGCCAAAAGTATTGCTTTCTGGTTGTAGCAATCGTCTTCTAATATCTTAGGTGCCCAGAATATGTATCTTGATGGATCTCATCCACAACAACCCTCCTCAAATCTGCTACATTTGGAATATAAATTATACTCTTAAAAGTAAGAAATCCATCCTCTTCTAACTTATAACCTTCATACTTATTTTCAAGGCTTTGCTACTGTAATATGTACTTTACCTGCGCATACAATTCATCTTCAAGGGCATGATTAACAATCTGTTGTCTCAAATCTAACTGGAAAATACTAACAGATGCCACATGCATTTCCTGCACCTTCCTGTTGAGTGCATCAACTACCTTATTCTCTTTTCCTTTTATGTGCTTGATTTCAAAATCAAAATCACATAAAAATTCCAGCCATCTATCTTTCCTAACATTTAGAGTAGGCTGATCAAACAAATATTTCATACCACAGTGGTCCGTCCTTAACTCAAATTTTATGCCCATCAAGTAATGCCTCGCATGTACTATGGCTGCAAGTTCTAGATCATGAGTGGAATAATTCCTTTCATGCTCCTTTAGCTTTTTGGACTCATAGCATGTCACATGGTTGTCTTTCATAAGAACTCCTCCAAGTCCTTGACTTCATGCATCCGTACATAGCCACAAAATATTTCTCTGGGTCTGCAACTTTTAATACCGGTGCACTAGTGAGAAGACACTTTAACCGCTGGAAACTTTCTTCACACTTCAAGGTCCATTTGAACTTTATACCCTTCCTTTGCAAGGAAGTGATAGCATGTGCAGCCTTGGAGAGTCCTTCAATGAATCTCCTGTAGTATCCTGCAAGCCCCATAAAATATCTTACCTCTGTCACATTTTTTGTAGTTAAGCTAATTCTTAATAGCTTCAATATTGTCAGGGTCCATGGATATACCCTCTTCTAAAATAATGTGACCCAAGTAGTGAATTCTATCTTTATAGAAGTCACACTTGCTAAGTTTTGCATACAGTTAATGTTCTCTGAGCAATTGCAATGTTGGTCTCAAATGTTCTTCATGCTCTTCTTCATTTTTAGAATAAACAAGAATGTCATCAAGGAAAACAAGAACAAATTTGTCCAAATACCTGATGAAGACACTATTCATAAGGCACATAAATGTTGTTGGTGCATTTGTGAGACCAAATGGTACCACTACAAACTTATAATGTCCATACCTTGTTCTGAAGGTTCTCTTATGAATGTCTTCATCGTTGATTCTCACCTAATGGTAACTAGAACTCAAGTCAATCTTGGAAAATACCTTTGCTCCTTTCATTTGATCAAAGAGGTCATCGATTCTTGGCAAGGGATATTTGTTCTTCATCGTGACTTTGTTTAGCCATCTGCAATCAATACACAATCTGAGTGTACCATCTTTCTTTTTCACAAACAAAACTGGTGCTCCCCAAGGAGACACACTCATCCTGATATATTTTTTCTCCAACAATTCTTGTAGCTACATATTCATCTCTAACATTTTCAATGTACTCATTCTATAGGGTTTCTTGGACACTAGTTCTTCTCCTGGAACAAGTTCAATAGTGAAATCGATGTATCTCTTTGGAGGAATCCCTGGAATCTCATCAGGAAAAGCATTCATGAATTCTCGTAACACATGATAGTATTCCAACTTGAGAGTTTCATTCTCTACTTCCTCCACAATATGGGATGCATATAACTAGAAACCTTTCCTACAAAACTTATTTAATTGCATTGCTGAACTATGCCTTATAGAGATTACATTTGGAATGCCTCTTACAACTACCGGGTTCCATTCTCCATCCATGCATTCAAAAGTCTTGGTATAACAGTCAAGCTTTGCCCTATGAGCTTCTAACCAATCCATTCCAATGAGAACATCATAGGAGCCAAGTGGTAGAACATTCAAATCTGCACGAGTGACCAATCCATTCATCACTAATGGGCATCTCTCTACCATTTCACTAACATTTCTCTTAATTCTCATGGATAACTGAAGTAACCATGATTTTCTATGCTTTACTTTATTAAAAGCACAAATCTCCACTACTCTAGGAGCAATGTAACTATGATTATAACCAGTCTCAATCAAAATAAAAATAGATTGCTCAACAATATTACCTGCAACTTCAACCATGATTTATTGGTGATCTGCCTAGCGGTCTTCCAGTGCTGCATAAATTCTAGGTACAACCCTTGTTACTTGTCCCATTGTTTCTTCCTCTTGAATATTGTATGTTGGCCTTGCATTCTCATTCTCAAGTGGACAGTACCTGCATATGTGGGTTCCTCCACATTTCTAACATTGGAGTGGTTCTCTCTTTTGCTGCAGTTCTCTTAGCTTTTATTCTGGCACCACTCCAGCTGGATGCTTCTCAACTTGGGATAGCTGCTTCTGTTGATTCCTGAAGTTAGAAGGTTTGAAATATTTATTCCTTTGGTTAGACTTCTTATTCTTCTTTTCCTTCCATGTCTTATGATAATCAAGTTTTCCTTTTCTTTACTCATAGCAATACTTAGCTTTCCTGATCGCTTCTTCCATATTTCTAGGCTCATAGAACTCAATTCGGTCCTTATAGGATTGAGGCAATCCACCAGAAAGCACTGGATTTTTACCTTCTCATATTTAATATACTTGACATACCTCAGCATTTCCAAGAACGTTTTTTCATATTCCTCCATGGTCTGCTATCCCAATCTCATCTCATGGAATTCTTTGATTTTATCATCGTAGTATCGGTCAGAGAGGTACTTCTGCTTGAAATATTTCTGGAACCGTTTCCAGGCAATCTTCATTTCGTTGATCTTTTTCACTTGCATGAATTGTTCCCACCACATAGACGCCATTCCAGTCAAGTCAATGATGGATACCCTATCCTTCATATTTCCATAATAGTCTTAGACTTGGAAATATTTTCTCATACCAAGAATCGAAGCGTCAGCTTCTTGCCCAGTCTTTACCTCACTATTGAAGGTAGGCAACTTTGCCTTCTTGAATTCATCTTTTGAGAGGTTCTGGTAACACCTCTTCCTCCTACTCCTGTGAGATAAAGAGTTGGAATCTTCAGTGGATCTTTTAGAGTCAGATGACCCACTAGGAGATCTCTTCCTTTTATGCTCACGAGAAGAAAAAATGGATCCATCAGGGGATTCTTCAGAGTTAGATGACCCAATGGGAGATATCTTTCTTACTCTAGCAGTGTTCTTACTACCTTCTAGCTTTACTATTCGGTCTCCAGAGTTCATATTTCTCTGAATATCTGTCAAACTATGCAATATGGCTACATTCAGCTGATTCTGCTCCTCCTGAGCCTTAATCAATCTTTCATTGTCTACTCTGTATCTCTGTATCTCCAACCTTAGGCTTCTCATGGTGGCTGCAAAGTCTATGGGAGTATCTTGGAACCTCCTCCCATTAGACTCTGTCTTAGCATTTCCAATACTGACATCTTCCCCCATAGCATCTTCCTCGTGCGCATTGGGGTCCCGTGCATAATCATTCATATCATCTGTCCTCATGGCCGAACCAACTATTCAAAATTGCACTGCCCCTTTCTGAAGATTATTGTAATTCTACAAAAATGTGTTAAATGATAAAAATGTTAGATGTAATCAAAACCAAAATCACTTACCCACTACCCACGGTATTTTTGCTCTATTATGCGGCCAACAATATGTTGGAACTATTAACCAATAGCTCTGTAACTATCCAACTCAGCCCATCGAGGCCCAATACTGTAACCCCTTTTCTTTCTGACCCATCCAGGCCCAACGCTGCAACGAGCAACTCTGATACCATACTGTAGTGTACTACAAGTTGGTATCATAGGGTACTCTTATCTTTTAACAATCGATTCCAGCCCATCCAAGCCCAATTTTGCAACCCCCAACTCTGATACCACACTGTAGTGTACTACAAGTTGGTATCAGAGGGTGCTATTATCTTTTTAACAACCGATTCTAGCCCATCCAAGCCCAATGCTGCAACCTACAGCTTTGATACCACACTGTCACTTCCCCTCCCACCTCGGAGGAGAGAACATGACCCAACTCTTCTACCTGAGTTACCTATCTCTGATTTTGCATTTGTATGATGATTCCTAAGTCTTTTTTTTTAGATCTACACAAGCAAGGATTTATTTTGCTATCATTCTGATCCAAACCGTGTATAACTCTTTATCTTCCCCAATCGCAGAGAGATCAAACGGTGGAGAATCATCCCGCAGAAAATCAACGATGCAGAGAGCTTCACTTGTGGAATAAAAAACATATCAAAATTTCACTCGTGCACCCTGTGGAAATTGAACCCAAGAGATAGAATAATTACACTCACAAAATCGCTAATCAAACATGCAAAATTCACACCAAAGGAGACTGAAATTGGAGCATAACACTAATCTATATTCAATAAGTGTATAATAGCCAACCTTGTGAAGTAATAGGCTGCTGCAATATATAATTACATGAGAGAATCGAATGCATAAATATGCCATTCGAAATAGTCAAAAAGTAGGCTTACTAAATCTAGTCAAATCCCCCATATGTGCATAAAGTATTTTTCAAATCTATGAAGAGGGATCGAAAGACAACTCATACATGGTTTTATTTGGAGAAAATGAGAGGAGATGATGTGGGCAAAAAACAAGACAACTACACCTAGTCTAGCTTTTCCTTTTGCCTTAAATCATAATAAAACAAGGAAACTTTTTAGAAAAAGAAAATATGCGCTTTGGAGGATCTAGAATAAAGCAGACATGCTAAATTGGGTTTCCAGGATGTTTCCCAAGCACTCTATGGCTCAGTTTTAGCATGTTTTTACTTCTAGGAGTTGTAGAAGGAAACTAGCATAGAATGGAATCTAGGAAACTAGATAATAAGACAAAAATAATTAAATTAATGTCTAAGGTAGGTAACTATGGGTTGATTATTCTAACACCCCCCTTAAGCCTGAATTTATGAGTAAACATCCAAAAACTATAGGTCCTAGCAACAAGTCTTAGTCACCCTTTACCATACTACTTGTCCATACAACCAAGGAAAGAGGCAAAAACCCAATGGGAAAATCCTCCCTTAAACATGGACAGGAAAAACAAAATTTTGGAAATCTTGTCATCAATCATGCTTCACAACATGATCAACAATTCCCAACAATGATTTGATATTGCTAAAGGTATTCTCACAAAAAACTTTGGTGAAGATGTATGCTACTTGTTTTGAAGATGCACGGAAGAGTAGATCAATGGTGCCATCATGCACAAGATGTATGATGTAGTGCATATGGATCTCAATGTGCTTGGTTTGTTGTCTCTGAACTGGATCATTGTAGATTCGAATGGTGCTCCAACTATCATAGTAGATAATAAATTCTCCAAGTATCCCCTGCAACCACAAGCATTGAGTTGCTGCATTTATAACTCCTCTATACTCTACTTTTGTATATGAGAGTGCTACGGCACTCTTCTTCTTACTTGACCAGCTGATTGGTCCTTCTACAAGCATGAACACATATCCTGATGTAGACTTTCGATCTGTGTTGTCACCTGCCCAGTCACTGTCAGTAAACCCAATCAAAACAAGATCAGATTTTGCTTTGTAGAAGATCCCATGAGTTCTTGTTCCTTGAACAAAGTTTAGGATCCTTTTGGTTGCTCTCCCGTGGATCTCATGAGGCTGATCCATGTATCTCGAAGGCACACCAACTGCATAAGATATATTAGGTTGAGTGTGTGTAAGATAAAGCAAACACCCAATCAATTGCCTATACAGTGTATTATTTACCATAGGATAAGAACCTGCTTCTTCAAGCTTAACTCTTGAAAGGAAGGGAGTCTTGCTTGGCTTGCAATATTTCATGTTGAACTTGTTCAGCAAATCCTAAGCATACTTGGAATGATGTACTTTTATTCCATGTTAGGATTGAGCGATTTCGAGACCCAAGAATTGGCTCAACAATACCAAATTTGTCATAGAAAATGCATGGTTTGTTGCATCCTTCAAGGAGGTAATCACTTTATTTAAACTTCCTGTAATCATAAGTTCATCCACATACAAGAAAATAATCATCAAAGAACCATGAATCAACTTCAAATAGGCATTAGGATCAGACTTGCATCGAACAAAACTCAGTGATAGCAAAAAGCCATCAATCTTGGCATATCAAGCCTTGGGGGCTTGCTTGAGCCCATACAATGATTTCTTTAACCTGCACACTAAAGATATATTAGAAAAAAACCCTTTAGGTTGCTGCATGTAAATATCTTCGGTGATATCTCCATTTAGTAAAGCACACTTCACATCCATGTGATGTACCTCCCACTGCTTCGAAGCTGCAATGGCTAGAGCTAGCCTTATGGAGTCCATCTTTGCCACTGGTGCAAAGGTTTCATTGTAGTCAATACCATGTACTTGTGAGTAGCCCTTGGCTACCAATCTTTCCTTATATTTCAAAGGTGAACCATCAACAGCAAACTTAGTCTTGAAAACCCACTTACATTGAACTAGCTTCCTCCCTGGGGGAAGATCAACCAGTTCCCAAATGTTGTTCTTCTGGAGCGAGCTGAATTATTATTTCATGGATGTTTACCATATTGGATCATGTGTTGCATATTCATGTGTCTATGGATCTGATTCAACCATCAAATAGCACTTCTCAGCAAATAGAGGATCTTTCACACAAAGGGCACTCTCAAATTGAGATCTAGTCCTCCTAGTGTCACTAGGATTTTCAGCTAGTTCCCCGGCTGCATGAATGGTATTTGCTGCCCATTTTGGTATTGTAGGAGTGTTAGGATATGCAATCAAATAATAATTATTAGACATATCAGAATCATCAAACTCATTAATATCTTCACTTACAATCAATGGATCTGGTGGTGAAGAAAACTCTCCAACTTCAACTGCTACTAAAGGCTCTTCTTGGAGCTGAACACTTTTTTCAATGAAAGTTTTGTTAGTTCTCAAGTTTATCATCTTGTGCCCTTTTGAATCTTCAAAATACCCAACAAATAGGCACTCTTGGCTTTGGGGCTGCAAATCCTTCCTCTTTTCAGTTGGAATTCTATCCCAAGCCTTTGAGCCAAAAATCCTGAAATGGGTCACATCTGGCTTATGCCCACTCCAAGCTTCAAAAGGAGTCATACCATCAAGCTGCTTATGAGGCACCATATTATGGATGTAGGATGCACAGTTTATAGCCTCGGCCCAAAACTTCTGTGGCAAAGTCTTAGCCTCCATCATGCAGGTTGCCATCTCCTTTAGTGATATGTTCTTTCTCTCAACAACACTATTTTTCTATGGCGTGTAAGGGATTGAATGCTGCATCTTAATACCTACATCTTTACAATACTGAGTGAACTCATACTTGACATACTCACCACCATTTTCAGATCTGAGGATCTTGAGTTTCCTCCCATACTGGTTTTTAACCAAGGCTATAAAGACTTTGAAGAGGTCAAAAAATTCAGACTTATGCTTTAGGAAGTGAACCCAACAATACCTAGAAAAGTCATCTATGACGTTCAGTGCATATTTTTCTTGACTCATGGACATATGAGGGAATGGACCAAAAATGTCACTGTGGATCAGCTCAAGAGGTGCAGAGGTTCTCTCATGACTAGCTTTCTCATACTTGTGCTCTAGGTGTTTTCCTAGGATACAACCTTGACAGACTCCCTTAGAAAGCTTGATCTTTGGTAACCCTATGACCATATCTTTTTCACTCAAATCAAAAAGATACTTGTAGTTAAGATGGTCAAATATTTCATGCCAAATATTGCTTGCTTCATTAGCATGAATCAAAAGAGTAGAGGGGTTTGAGTAGGGTAGAAAATGGGGAAACTTGTATACCTTCGAAGTGTGATCTACAACACCTTTTTCTATGACTTTACCATTCAAAATCTCAGTGATTTCAACATCATCAAGGGAGAATATGACCTTATTTGGAGACCCAGTATGAGTCATCTAATACACTGACAAGAGATTAGAGGAAATACCTAGAACATACAACACATTATTGAACTTACTATGGTCAAGATCAATCCTTCCCTTCCCTAAACTGTCAATGAGAGAGTCATATCCCAAAACTATTGGTGGACCTTTCAACATGTCAAGAGAGGAGAATGTCTCTTTTGTCAAAACCATATGTCTAGAAGCTCCAAAGTCTATTGATGAAGTTAGGTGAGCTTGATGTGCCAGCAACCAAGGCATGCATTATTCTTCTCCAGGAATTCGGTCAACATGTCAATTTGCTTCTTCATACAGGAGATCTTAGGATGACAACCCTTACTACAGTATGCACACTTACTCATTTCTCCTTTGTTCTTCTTCTTCTGGGAGTTCTTCTTGGAACCTTGGGGCTCCTCTTGAGACTTGTTCTTATCTCTTTTGCTCAGGCAGATTTTTAGCTTTTTTCTTTCTTTTTGAATCCACCCTTGAATCTCTAGCAACTAAAGCTTGGTCTTTGGAAGGTTTGATGGTGCCCATCATCACCAACTTATCTTGCTCCTGTGTGAGGGATTCCATGAACTCTACAAGCTTAGGCATCTTCCAGGCTCGAGTTTTCAACTTGGTGGCATGGAAGGTTGAAAAAAACACTGAATAGTCAGGACCAAGCTTAGAGAGTGTGGCCAAAACTAGTTTTTTTTCCTTCTTTTCGATCCCACACTGTTTCAACTGCAAAACAAGGGCCTTAAACTTGGAAAAATAGAGTTGCAAATATTTGAAGCTACTGGGACTCAAGGAGATTAGCTCATTCTCGATTTTATGTCCTCTCATCTCATATGTATTTCCAAAAATATCTTCTAGCTTCTCCCACACTTCATTAGGTGATGTCAATCCATCAATATGGAAGAGGAGGTCTCTTGAAATGTTCAGACACAAAAGGCCATAGGCCTCATCCCTCCTGTTGTGCCATTTAATTTTCTCTGCAGCTACATTGGGCTCTGGCTCAGTTTCCATAGTCACCCTGTAGAGACCTTTCGTTCTCAAAAATCTCTCCATCACAGATTTCCACTCAAAGAAATTGAATGGAGTCAAGATGATCTTTTGAGATTGGTCCATAGCTCAGAAATTGTGCCCTCCAGTCAACAGAATGCGCTCCCAGTCAATATTTTGAACTTGAAATAGCAATAAGGAAGGAGAGAAATTGATCTAAAAAGTCTCTGATACCATGTGTAAATTGAAACCAAGAGATAGAACAATTACATTCACAAAATTCCTAATCAAACATGCAAAATTCACACCAAAGGAGACTGAAATTGGAGCATAACACTAATATGTATTCAATAAGTGTACAATATCCAACCTTTTGAAGTAATAGGCTGCTTTGATATATAATTACATGAGAGAATTGTATGCATAAATATGCCATTTGAAATAGTCAAAAAGTAGGCTTACTAAATCTAGTCAAATTCCCCCATAGGTGCATAAAACAGTTTCCAAATCTATGAAGATGCTCACGAATTTGCTAAGTCAAGTGGGAAATATAAAGAGGGATGGAAATAAAACTCATACATGCTTTTATTTGGAGAAAAGGATGGAGGATGATGTAGGCAAAAAACAATCAACTACACCTAGTCTAGCTTTTCCTTTTGCCTTAAATCAGAATAAAACAAGGCAGCTTTTCAGAAAAAATAGATATGCACTTTGGAGGATCTGGAATAAAGAAGACATGCTAAATTAAGTTTCTAGGATGTTTCCCAAGCACTCCATGACTCAGTTTTAACATGTGTTGACTTCTAGGACTTATAGAAGGAAACTAGCATAAAATGGAATCTAGGAAACTAGATAATAAGAAAAAAAAATTAAGATTAATGTCTAAGGTAGGTAACTATGGGTTGATTATCCTAACACACCCCACATCCTGCATTCCGCATCCCACATGTGGAATGATCGTTGTGGAGATCAAAGTTGCAAAAATCCAGATTTACCACAGTCATTTCTACATCCCGCATCCCGCAAGTTGCGAAAAGAAGATTTCACCAAATGACATTTCCGCATCCCAAATCCCACGAGTTGTGGAAAGGGAATTGCGAAGGGGAGAATGTAGAGTCCAAAATTATGCAAGGTGAATTTCCGCATCCCGCATCCCGCAAGTTGTGGAAGGAAAAATATGCGGAAATTCGATCTGTTCATGAAAATTTCTAAGTATTAAACTGATTTCCAACATCCAGTCCATCACTAATTTGTTCAATATAACTTCATAATAACTTAGAAAATTCATTAAAGTAATTACACACATAGATGCATCATTCATGAAATATACAGCTGAAACAAAACACCTTTCATTCAAGCATTCATCATTTCATATTAATTTACAAACAAGTACAGTTGTAGGGATTGAAATACAAGAGGTACTTATCTTTATCAAATGCTTTTCCCACAACCAGCTATGTCACTGTAGCGTTCCACCCAACCATAGGCCAATGTTCTCATCAATCTCTCAGCAACACTGCCACCCTTGAGCTAGGCATGATTTCCTCGAGGAATAAGGAACACTAGTAGACTTCCCCATAGCCAAGGATACAATAAAACTCAGCCAAGCCAACACAGTTGGGTTTATCAAACTTACACTGGCAATGATTTACACATAGCCAAAGTTTATACAAGCCACAACCAAGAAAACATATGGGTTTATCAGGCTACCATCCAAGCCATCCTTCCAGTTGGATTTATCAGAATTACACTGACAATGATTTACACTTAGCCAAAATTCACATATGACACATCCAAGCGAACACATGGGTTTATCAGGCTACCATCCAAGCCATCCTTCCAGTTGGGTTTATCAAGCTACCAAGGAGGTGGAAATACTGACTGCTACACTAGTGAGCTCAATCCTAGAGCTATGGACACCTACACCGGATCTAGACTGGCTTATAAACATTTACACACCCAACACAAGGAAGCATCCCCTTCTCTGCTACACAGTCCCTTGGGCCATTTCTTCCCTTCCATTGCTATTCAGGGTATGCAAAGAATAAAACTAGACCTATAGATTAGTGTGTGAGGTTCCTTCACACACTAGGTTTATCAAACAAGTCTAGACTCCATTTCCATTCCCCAAATTAGTTCAGATGTAAAATGAGGATGTACACACAACGATCTCAGTTCTGAGATTAACAAAATGTAACAAAAGCCAAGGAATACACACACATGCCGCAATTACGAATTTATAAGCATTACCTGAGCCAGAATGAGTACTGCAATTACCAAAAACAAAATCATTTTCTGGTCATTCAATTCAAAAACACAAATAAGATTCTGGGCATTCGCATTCAGGAAATGACTAACAGATAGGAAAATCATGAAAAAGGAAAACCATTAACAGAACAGGAAAATTCATGAGGGATCAAAACTCAGAGCCGTTTTTGCTTGCTGCGTGAATGCCAGAATCCCCTTGCCAAAATGTTCAACATACTGCCCAAATCGTGAGGGAAAGGTGAAACACTACTGCATGAGGGTAAGACAGGCATTCCCGACGTTTTTCTTTCCCAAGAAAGTTTAAAGAAATGTTTTTCAGAAATGGGTGCTCTGCCCATTTCGAATTTATGCCTCCTCTTCCCATTCCTCCCCCTTATCCTTAGGAAAAATCATTCCCCCATCTCATTTTGTTGCGTTGACATAGCTGGATGTAGGTTTTTAATTAAAATTGCAAATTTAGCATGATGTCCAACTTTTAATGTTCAACTAGCATAAAATACCATCAACCCAACCTTAATCGCCGAAACATAAACACTAAATCAATGGTGGGGCTTTTTCCTTGAGCTCCACACCATGATTATTTACATCATAATTATTAAATGCAAACAGGGTCAAAACCGGGGTGTTACAGGTTCTGTATTCTAAGTGTTGGCTTTGGAAATTATCTCCAATCCCATCCAGAAATAATGATCAAATCCCCAAGCCTTATCTTGGCTCTTTTTTTATAGATATTCTTTGGAAAAGGGGAAGTTGGTTATCTTTAGGTAAATCAAGATTTTAATACTTTCTTGAAAATAACTCTTAGTTTTATTTTTATGTAATATATATTAATTTTTTATAACTAGGAACTTTATATTAGTTCCTACTTTTGTTTAGGAAAAGAATTCTTATTTATATATTTAGTTTATAAAATAATATATATATAAACTTTGACTTGGTACTTTTTGTTATATTTGATTTCTTTTTTTAATTACTTCATATATGTGTGTGTGTGTGCAGACTTCACTTAGATCTTTTATCTTTAATTATTAAAAATAAATTTGTATAAATCGATATATATTTTCATATATATATATATATATAGGCTTACTTATTCAGTTTATTCATCTTTTATTATCCATGTATTAAATAAAATAATTGTTTATTCCATGCTTCCTTAGTTTATGTTAATTCTTTAACAATGCCTCATGCGGGGTTTGGTCGGACAACTAGGATAGGTAACCCTAGATTTCCTTGCATGTTGGATTACCTCGTATTTGTGGTAGTATCTTGCAGTCCTTGATGAGAAATATATTGTGTTTCAATTAATCAACTTAAATAAGTATGATGAAGGTTGGTGCTATTCAGAGTCTTTCCAACTCAACGCCCTTAATTAAAGTAACCTCTAGTGCTATTCAGAGCTTATGCTCAACACTATCAAACGGGTGTTACACTAGTGCAATTTCAGATCCTTTTGCTCAACACTAGTGACTAGGATACATTTGTACAATACACCTAGGGATACAATGTCCAAATATCCTATGCTCCAGAGCTTATGCTCAACATCATGTTGGAGTGCTCTAGGGCTTATGGACAACACTTTTATTCTTTACCTGTTGGGGTTACCTATGTGCTCCATAGCTTACGCTCAACACATGGCCTCATAACCCATGTGATTCAAGGATTATGCCCAACACTTTTATCCTTTACTTGCTGGGGTTACCTACGTACTCCAGAGCTTACACTCAACACATAGTCTCATAACCCATGTTCTCAAGGGCTTATGCCCAACACATCATAGAAATCAATCATGTATATCATTCCTCTGCACAATATATCACCAAAATATCATCTTAGTATATTAGGGCTTGTGTCCAAACACATAATAAATAAATCAAGTACATTGGGGCCTACTCCCAATGCACAGTAATAGTCCTTGTCCAACAGGGCCTATGCCCAATATATAATCATATAACAAATATCAAAACATGTGCATTGGGGCTTAGGCCCAGTATATCTATATAACCAACACTGTAAATCATGTGCAGTGGGGCATACACCCAATATATAAAGATAAATATAACACCAAAGTAAATCATAGGCAGTGGGGCTTATGCCCAATATAATCTAGGTCAAAATTCGGGATATTATAGTATGTTTAGTGAGGGAGACCAATTCCATCCTTAACTTGGGAAAAGAGGCATTTTTATGCAAATAGGATTACTTATGAAGATGTCAATAAACTAAAAATAACAAAAGAGACATGATGTGTACTTTCGTTCGAGACCCTAGCACTAGATTAATCCCCTAGACTAGCGTAGCACATATATTCGTTGATTGGTGCATAGATCCTACAATCAAAGCTAACTAGATGGATCGATGGTGCACGTTGTTTGATGAAGACCCTCACACCAATTGAGCTTTCATGCAAGTGTACTTCCTCAAAAAATTGTATGTTGGGTTTATCATCCATAAAGATGTGAACTATTTTGATATTTTATAATTTTAGGGTGTTGGACATGGAATGCCCCAAGATAGAGATAATGATTGGGTTGATCCATTTTTTTCCTCCACATTGTTGAACATGTGTTGTACTATTTGTAGGTTCCTAGAGAAAGGGGGGTCCAAGAGTGGAGGGGGGCGATTACTACCCTAGATAGGGGAGCACAAGGTCCAACACCCCCAACCATTGAAATATAATTCTAATGAAGGAATTGGGGTTCTAATAGAATCCAAGTTAAGGGTTTTGGATGCTATAATATTGTATTGTAAATAAAAAATATAATAAAATGAGATAGAAATTAGTGGAGAAACTATCCTGAATGTTATGTAGAAACCTTATATTTTCAACCTAATTAATGGAAGATTCATTGAGAAAAAAATTCAAAAAATAACTTAATCTATATAGTGTATATGCATCAATCGAATACCATCCCATAACTAGCAAAAATTAAAACTGTAATCCGAGGAAATAAATCTCTACTTACCTAATGCAATCAATATCTTGATGTCAACCATGTCCTCAATCAATCACCAGCTCTACTATATATAAAAACACTTGGAGGTAAAAATCTCCACCCAATCAACCCCAAAATAAGCTAAATCCCCTAAGTCCTCACCAATTAACACTATGCCAGATCAGGTGGGACCTTGTTATTTTCTCTCTCAACCTATGTTATAGCCTCTCCTCCTCCATATTCGCCCTCTTAAAAAGTGCACAAAAAATAGAAAACAATAAACCAAGCAACAAACCTAAAATCAACTACCAATACTAGAGCCTCTGCTTCTTGTTCCAACCCCCTTTTGATTACTTGATTTTCATAGTTTTGTCATTTTCTTACTTTTTGCATGGATGACACACTTGATCTAGGAGGATATTAAAATATAGATCAGACTAAAATTATTCAAATAGTAAAATAAAGCTTACAATGGTAAAGAGATCGTCAGCAGCTTTATGTCAATGCTTGTTTCGCGCAAAACAACCTCCGGATGCAAAATTTATCAGGGTTTGAAGTAGCAACAAAAATGTTCAAAATTGGTAAAAAAATGGCTCAATTGGAAAAAAGGTATAATGTATGGTTTGTAAAAAATTTGACAGAGTCTATGGGATCAACCCCAAGACCTCCAAGTTTTCCAAATCCTTCACAAAGTTGCGCTAGCCAAGGCTCTCGTTAGTGGTTATTAATAGTCATATGTCAAAACTTATATTTAACTTTGAATAAATATTATTTTTGAAAAATGGGGGAGGGGGGGGTCGAGGGATAGTCCCTTGACCCATAATCCAACACCAAGGCTATTGTGTGGATTTCCAACACATAAAACGAAGAATGGGGTATCCAACAATGTGGAGCTGTGGAGCCAATACAACAGAGCCAAGTCACAGTCCATATGCCAAGTGGTTTAACATGTAACCAACTATATCGCATGAACCATAAACCATATACCACCATACAATATAAACATTTCCTCTATATAATATCCATAGTTCCAATATATAACAAAACCACGTAGGAAGGGGAGAGGCATGCGGGTTTGACCTCAAGACCTCTGCCCCATATTACAACTTGTTACCAATAGGCTACAACCATGATCCTTGATATGGATCAGGAATATATGTTTTTAAGTTGAAGGCCGGATTCCCACCTGAAAAAGGGTGTGTGGCCCTCCAACCCACACCCCAAAACTACCCCAAAACCACTCCAAACCACTATATAAACCACCCTTGGAGCCATGGTTCAGGTACATAAGTGATAGGATAAAGACCACGAGCTCAGCGTGGGCATGAATCTCAATGAAAGTACAAGAACAATTCCCGAGGAATCATACAACCATTAATGGCCATGGATCCCAAGGTGGAATCCGTACAACCCATATTATTTTGTCTTTTTATGCAGGTAGAGTTTTATTGATTTGCGTGTCAAAGGAGGCCTCAGGAAAAGGTTGTCGAGTTTATACTCATTTTTCTTGAAATTTTGAGAGGATCATAGTGGTGCTATTTGTTTATGGTTTTGACTAACAGAAAACAGAAGTGGTTCCAGAAATCCATTTATGTAAGCTTTGAAGACTTAATAAGATCGTCCTTCTCATTGGAAGTGGCATGGAGACATAGCCCAAGAGGGGTGAACTCCATTATCAGTTATGATATTTCATTTTCAGGGTTTGCATACTTTTTATTTTCTTTTGTATGTGTGTTTAAGCATTTAAATTTTATTCTTAAAGCTTGTTTATGAGTTTTTAACAGAAAAAGTTCACATGCAATTTTTAATGGTTAAAAAAAATCATGAAATTTTAGTTCAATTTTGGTATCAAAACTGAATAGCCATTGCATTGTGAGTTTGTGAATGTTAACAAGATCCAGGCTACAATGTGGTGCAGGAGAAATTGAAGAGTTTGATCCAGAAATTGGTTCAAGAAGAGGGAAAATGGCTTCACCAAACGGAGAAGAAGCAGCTTCTTCTATCCCGCTTGAAGGATACTTTCTGAAAGATTTCATGAGAATGAAAACAATGGTAGAGTAGATCTATCAAGATCAGAATAAAGGTGAACAAGGGGGCCCATCTCATGTTGACAGTGACAGTGAGGAACCTTGTAAAACTCCACCATCTTCTTTGTCTTATCCTGATGGTTCTATGCCTTCTCCATTTCAGGGAAAATTTAAGGATCCATACTTATTTAAAAGTGTGTAAACCTTGGTGAATATTATCAATTCTTAAAACACCAACTATAAAATATTTGGTGATATTTTTCTAAAAATATTTCAATTTCAAAGGATGATATATAGTTTATATAATAATTTGGCGATTTTTAAAGTGAAAGAATTTTACCCCATCAAAAATGTAAATTAGTGAATATATTTTTTGAAAAAAACCATGGAAAAATAGTCGATGGGATAAATTTTGCCCCTAAAATTTTTCTTGCTCCATTTGAAAAGTAAAAAGTAAAATTTGATTTTAATGTGCCTCAATTTAAGCTAGATATTAAGTTTGAATTGCCTATGTATAATGGAAACCTTAATGTTGAGAAATTAGACAATTGGATCCGTTAAATTGAAGTTTATTGTAAGATTCAAAAGTTTACTAAAGATAACATTAAAATTTAGTTGGATTCTCTCTGACTTGGAGAGATTGCTCTCATTGGTGGGAGAGCGAATCTCAAGAGTATCTTGCCACAAAAGGTAAAATCATCTTGTCTTGGTATGAGTTCACATAAGTATTAGAAAAGAAGTTTTATCCATTAGGGTACATGCAGCAAGATGTGATGGACTGGCAGAATCTGAGGCAAGGTAAGAAACAAAGTGTTCAAGATTACACATAAGAATTCCATAAAATAGCATTGGTGCTTCGTATACGTCTCTACACCCAAGAAACTCTTCTCAGGTATATAGGAGGACTGTATAGTTGCTTACTTCATATGATATTAATGTTTAATTTGACTAAATTTGATGAGGTATGTGTTCAAGAAACTCATATAGAGACGAAGGGGACTAATACCAAAGAGAAATTTTCCAAGAATCCTTTCAAACCTGATTGAAACAAGTCTAAGGGTAAGGGAAAAGGTAAACACGCATCTACATGTGAAGAAGGATGGAGAAAAACCTACATGTACTCATTGTCAGAAAAAGGTTCATGATGCTTCCAAATGATGGAAACTTCACTAGGGGCTCAAGCCTGAAAAGTTTCTCAATAAAGAAGACAAAAAGACTATTGCATCAACAATCCAACATGATTTGGGATCTGATTATGGTGATGAAACTAAGGTGGTTGCTACAAACACTCAAGGTAAAAATACTTCTTGTTATGTTTCAAGGAATGAACCTGTCATTGATGAAAGAAATAGGAGTGAGTTATTTCATATTAGAGTAATCACTAAACATACAAAAATTGATATTCATTTTTATAGTGTATCACAAGAAAACCTCATTTAAGAAGAAATAGTTAATAAATTACATATGGAAACTAAGTTACACCCTAAACCATATCCACTTGGATGGGTATGTGATAATGCACAATTTCAACTTTCAAACAAGTGTAGAGTTAGGCTTACCATTACTTTTGTATTTGTTGATGAGGTAGATCTAGATATGGTTATGTTGGATATATGTGGTATTGTGTTGGGTAGTCCATATATGTATGATAGGAAGGCTATATTTTACAAGAAAGATAATAGGTATCAGCTCACTAAATATGATATTGAATATATTGTTCATGCACATCCCATGAAAACTAATATTTCTTTAGTTTCTGCAAATCAAATGAAGAGGATGGTAAATGCAAGTAAGAACTTTGTTCTTACGATAGTAAAATCAAAAGATGTTGAACAAACTAAATCTTTTAAAGTTTGTGGTCCAAAACTTAAAAAGGAATTGATAAAATTGGTATCTGATTATGATATTTTGTTTCAAGAACCTAAAGGGTTACCTCCTAAAAGAGAAATTCAACATGAAATTCATTTGCAGTGGGATGAACCTCTTCCTAATATTGGTATGTACATGTCTTCCATTATTGAGAATGTAGAGATAAATAAACAAGTTCATGAATTTATTGAGAGAGGGGCCATTCAGCCAAGTTCCTCTCCATGTGGTTCGTCAATTGTTTTGGTGCGAAAAAAATATGGCACATGGCGTATGTGTGTTGATTATAGAGCAATGAATAGAATCACAATAAAGAACAGGTATCATCTTCCTATAACTGATGATATTTATATTATCTTAAGAATGCAATCTTTTTCACTAATTTAGACTTATGAAGTGGCTATCATCAAATATGTATTCATGACAATGATATTTGGAAGGCTGCTTTCAAAACTAAACAGGGATTGTATGAATGGATGGCAATTCCCTTTGGTCTTTGTAATGCACTCACAGCATTTATGAGGGTGATTAATGATGTGTTTAGGCCCTTCATTGATTACTTTGTCATAGTCTACTTAGATGATATTTAGATTTTTAGCCGAACTTGGAAGATCATGCCAAGCATGTAAAATAGGTATTTGACGTCCTTGTAAGGGAAAAATTGTACCTAAATATGTCCAAATGTGAGTTTGTGGAAAGACATATTTAGTTTATAGAGGTTACATTGTAGGGCGTGGTGAACTGAAGATTGATCCCTCTAAAGTGGAGGTCATTGTAAACTGGCCCAAGCCAAATAATGTAACATATGTAAGAAGCTCTTTGGGAGTAGCCCAATACTAGAGGAAGTTCATTGCAAACTTCTCCTTCATAGCTTCCCCTTTGCATGCTTTGGAAAGTGTGAACAAAGTATTTCAATGGGAAGGAAAGGAAACAAAATACTTCGACATACTGAAAGAAAAGATTAACACAGATCTAGTACTTGCATTGTTGGATCTACAACAACCATTTGAGATAGAAAATAATCCTAGTAGTTATGCAATGGGGTCAATCTTAATGCAACATAAGGAACCAATATGATATCATTCTGAAACAATAATCAAATATGCAACCTATGAAAAATAATTATATGCATTAGTACAAAGTATTAAAAAGTGGAAACATTACCTAATGGGTAAAGAAACAATAATACATATTGATCATCAACCACTACAATATTTACAATCACAAACTAAGCTACAACAATTAAGACATTTCAGGTGGATGGGTTTTCTACAACAATTTCATTTGGTTATTAAGTATAAGAAAGGTATTTAGAACAAAGTTGCAGATATGTTATCTAGACCTCCAACAAATGCTTCTATTGTCATTCAACAAAGTCCTCTAGTACATACAAGTTATGTTGAACAATGTACTAAGGATGAATACTTCAAAGAAGTATATGACTCACTAAGGCATGCCTATCAGAATGAAGAATTGAACTATCATATCAATGACAAGTTGTAGTATCATCTTGGTAAAATCCGTGTTCCACAAAGTGAAAGAGTGCATGTGATAAGAGAAGCTCATATTTCTCTCATTTCAGGACATTTTGGAGTAGGAAAAACCGTAACACGATTACAAAAGTTTTGTTACCAGTCTCGAATGAATGATACTATGTCCAAATATGTAAAAGGTTGTGTTTTGTGTGCAACAAGTAAACCAAGTAACAAAAATTTAGGTTTTTACACTCCACTTCGAGTTCCTTCTCATCCATGGGAAAGTGTTTCAATGGATTTTGTAGGAGGTTTACCAATGTCTAGAAAAGGACATGATTATTTATATGTTGGTGTGGATCGATTCATTAAAATGTGCATACTCATGCCTTGTAAAAAAAAGATCACAATTGATATGACTGCTCATTTGTTCTTTCAAAATGTATGGGTCCATTTTGGACTTCCTACTTCTATTATATCCGATCAAGATTCCCACTTTCTTGGGAAATTTTGGTTATCTTTATGGGAACTTATGGACAAAAAGTTGAAGAAAAGCATCCCATTTAATCCACAAATCAATGGAAAAACTGAAGTGGTCAACCAAACCATTGTACATCTTCTTCAAGGGTATTGTGCTAAGCATCCTAAGCTTTGGGATGAACAGTTGCATTATGTTTAGCATGCCTACAACGGAGCTATACACTCTTCAACTCATAAGTCTCCATCTGAGACATCCTTTGGGTACTTTCCAAACTCTCCCTTAGACTTTGTTTTTGGGAAAGATACAGTGGAATGTGGACAGGTTGATGTGGAAATTTTGAATGTTTATTCAACAGATCTAGCTAATTCATCAAGCAGTGTAGGAATAGTTGGAATCAAGTCATACCAAGTAAAAAGAACGACATGGAAAGCATCAAATAGATCATCATTTCCAAATTGGTGATCAAGTATGGCTTCATATTAGCAAAGATCGACTCCAAGGTGAAGGTAGAAAGTTGAAACCTATTAGGTATGGACCTTTTACAATTTTGGATAAAGTCGGTAATAATGATTTTCGGTTAGAATTGCCTGCTTATATGCAAATTTATTCCATTGTTAATGTGGAAAAATTGAAATTGTATGAGTCTCCCATGATTGTAGAGCAAGATGTACAGGTTCAAGCACCTTCTCTGGATGATTTTTCTCCCAAATATCTCAATAAACTTCAGGAAGATGTAATACTTGATAAGAAGGACGGATCTTCATGAAGAGGAGACATGTAATTTTTTCCTGTGGGGATGAAAGGAATGCATCCAAGAAAAGTAAGGTGGGTAGAAACCGGAAGAGTGAGGTAGTTGTACCCTCACCTATTTTATGAACGATTCCATGCTTTTGGTGGCCCAAAATCTTCCTAGTGGGAAGGTTTGATCCAGGAGGATCTTCAAATATCGATCAAATTATAACTCTTCAAATATTAAAATAAATATTACATTGGTAAAGAGATCATCGGAAACTTTCTATCAATGCTTGTTTCGCGCGAAACGACCTCCAAATGCAAAGATTATTAGGGTTTGAAGTTGCAACAAAAATGTTTAAAATTGGTAAAAAAAAGATTGTTAAATTGGAAAAAAGGTATAATGTATGGTTTGTAAAAAATTTGGGTGGGTCTATGGGGATCGAACCCAAGACCTCCAATTTTGTCAAATCCTTCACAAATTTGTGCTATTCAAGGCTCCTGTCAACCCCGTTCTTAATAGTCATATGTCAAAACTTATATTTAATTTTGAACAAATATTATTTTGAAAAAAGGGGATAAGCCAACACCGAGGCTATTGTGTGGATTTCCAACACATCAAGCGAAGAATGGGCTAGCCAACAACGTGGAGAGGTGGAGCCAATACAACAGATCCAAGTCACAGTCCATATGCCAAGTGGCATACCATGCTGTCAACTATATCGCATGAACCATAAGCCATATGTAGCCATATAATATAAACCGTGCTACCATATAATATCCACCGTTCCAATATATAACAAAACCACGAAGGAAGGGGAGAGGCCTAAAGGTTTTCCCCTGAGACCTCTACCCCATATTAAAACATGTTAACAATAGGCTACGGCCATGATCCTTGATATGGATTGGGAAGATATGTTTTTAAGTTGAAGGCAGGATTGGCACCTGAAAAATGGGTGCGTGGCCCTATGTCTCGGGCCCCAAAAATACCCCAAAACCACTATATAAACCATGCTTAGAGCTATGGTTCAGGTACACAAGTGATAGGACAGAGACCACGAAGCTCAGCGCGGGAACGAATCTTGAGGAAAGTACAAGAATAGTTCTTGAAAAATTGTACAACCATTAATGGGAACGAATCTTGAGGTGGAATCTATATAGTCAGTTTTTTTTCTTTTATACAGACAGAGTTTTCTCGATTTGTGTGTCAGAGGATGCCTCGGGCAATGATAGTCAAGTTTATAGTCATTTTTCTCGAAATTTCGAGAGGATCGCAATGGTGTTGTCTATTTCTGGTTTTGACTCATACAAAATAGAAGTGGTTCCAGAAACCCATTTATGTAAGATTTTAAGACTTAATAAGATCGACCTTCTCATTGGAGGTGGCCCGAAGACGTTGCCCAGGAGGGGTGAACTCCGTTATCAATTCTAATATTTTATTTCCATTGTTTTCATATTGTTTATTTGCTTATGGGTGTATTTTTAAGTATTTAAAGTTCAGTCGCAAGCCCTGTTTATGTGTTTTTAACATACAAAGTTCACATGTAATTTTTAATGGTTAAAAAAAGATCATGAAATTTCAGATCAGCACTTGTCACCCACGCACCTAAATTCAATGACAAATGCACATGATTCTTTTGTTTATTTATTACTTGAGACTTTTTTCTGCTACCATGTTCTAATATACTTATATAATAATGTCTAAGGTGGGGATGTTAAATGCAAGTTTTCTTGGTTTTGGGTTTCTAGTGTAAATATCTATGTAATGTGTGTGAGCCATTGTTAATTCTTGCATTCTAGATTCTATTTGTTTTTTTTTATTACATAGGTTTATAAAAATATTCACATTCTCCCCAAATATTCCCCATTTATATCCTTATGCACCCGTCTTTGTTTCCAAACAAACAAGGTGCATTGTTATAGTTATGGTAGACACTATTTCACCATGGCACATTTTGTCACGTCCCCACCCTTCTACCGACGAGAGGACGCAACTATAATGCCGACAATCTGGGAAACTAAGCCCCATGAACGTAAAATAAAATGCATTGGAAATAAACATACACAGATGCATAAATTACTATCAAACAACGGAAGCATTTACATTTCATTCAACACATTAACATGTTCATCATATTTATAAATTAAACATAGTTGCAAAGATTTAAGCACAAGAGATACTTATCTTTAACAGAATCTTGTCTTGCAACCAGCTACGTCGCTGCAATGTTCCACCCAACCATAGGCTAGTGTGCTCATCAATCACTCAGCAACACTGCCACCCCTGAGCTAGGCATGATTCCGCAAGGAATAAGGGGAAACTAGCAGGCTCACACGTAGCCAATGATACACCAAACTCAGCCAAGCCAACACAGTTGGGTTTAATAGGGAGCTGGAAAGGTTGGATGCTAAGCTAGTGACCTCAATCCAAGATCTATGGACACCTACACCAGAACTAGCCTAACTTCTAAGACATCCACACACACCCAACACAAGGAAGCATCCCCTTCTCTGCTATGCAGTCCCTCGGGCCATGCCTTCCATTCCAATGCTATTCAGGGGGTGTAGAGAAGAAATTTATCCCTCTAGCTCTGTCTTTGAGGCTCCTACACACAATAGGTTCATCAAG
The DNA here is from genome assembly GCA_001517045.1 of Pseudotsuga menziesii. Lineage (NCBI taxonomy): Eukaryota > Viridiplantae > Streptophyta > Pinopsida > Pinales > Pinaceae > Pseudotsuga > Pseudotsuga menziesii. The sequence goes on along the minus strand of LPNX010926054.1, from coordinate 171,439 downwards.
CAAGCTCAGACCCCATTTCTACTCCCAATTCAATGCAGGCCAAAGCCAAAAGATGCACCACAACACAATACGATTTCTGGGTTGGATGAAAAGTAGTTCCGGCAACAAAAAAAAAATTCCAGAATGGGTAAAACTAGCCCTTTAGAAGCAATATGATTTCCAGAGACGTTTTGGCCCTATCATGGCCAAAACGAGCTCAATAACACCCAAAATCGTGGGTCTCCTCTCCCACTCACTGGGCATTTCTAGAAAAATGATTTCTAGCTTGGAAACAATGGAGAAAAATGCAGCAAAACGTGGGGAAGGAAACTCAGCCATTGATAATCACCAAAAACAATTTCTCATACTGAGCAAAGTGAGGCAACAATTAAAAACGTGAATGGTTTCACACACATGAAGTTCTGAATGCCTGAGAGAGCTCACGTGAAGAAAAAATGGTGGTGCCAACATCCAAACATGGAAGCATGGTAGAATGGCCGACGTGTTTGGGTTTTCACTTGCCCAAGGAGTCAAAATGTGTTTTCCAAAAACTGATCACATCTCCAATTCGAATTTGGGTTGTCATACCTTGCCCATCCCATGCAATAACCAACTCAACCAATTTTTGGCAGTAATAAATGATTGGGTGAGTAAGACAAGAAAGGTAGTTGATAGTTTGGTGAGTTTTCCCTTTTACATTTGGCATTTCCCCATTGGCCCCAAAGGTTTGAATATCCCCCCCCCCACCCATATCCTTAGGAAATCATGCCCCCATCTCATTATTGTTGCATTGACATAGTTGGTTGTGGGTTTTTAATTAATTGCATATTTACATGATGATTTAAAAATCATAACATGCCTAGCTAGCACAAAATACCATCAACACCGATTTAATCGCCGAAACATAAAAACGATAATCCATGGTGGGGTTTTTTGCCTTTATCTCCACACCATGATTAATTACAATATATACATCATATACATTTGATGCAAATGGGGTCAAAACCGGGGTGTTACACATTTGTAGGAAGCCATGCATTCAAGGGAATATATAGGGAGGAGTCATCTAGTACTTTTCATGTCCACAAGGATTCACCCAAAGGTGCTCATGTTACAAAGGACTCACCCAACGTTGCTCATGGTAGAGAGGATTGATTTGGATCAGACCTATAGAGTTGAGAGAGTACCATCTTACCTTGAAGATAAACATTAAGCATTGATGCTAGTGTTGCTACAATTGAAATAGAAACTGGTATAGTTCTTTCTACCATGGAAATGACCAGCTACAAAGTTAAACAATACAACAATACAATACAATGAATCGCAAGTGAGGTGAGGTGAATATGTTATCCACTATATAAAATTTGAATAGAATTTATATGTGAATATTTATGAAATTATAAACTAAAATTTTAATCAAATTGTAATTTTCAAATATGGTTTATTGGCAAATAGCCTGGTGATTGGGCTTGTATTAACATGGAGACCATGGTTCACATCACTAAAGATTGTGATTTTAAATATAGCCTTGTAAATATAAAAAGTATTTCTAAAAAATATTTATAATTGAATTCTTAACTATTTATTAAAACTACAAATGTGATTCAAACAATCTTAAAATTATATAATTCCCACAAAAATCACCCAAAAAAACTATAAATATAAAAAGTGGATATAATACATTCAACCAACTATTCATTGTGCCTGATTGTGCCTGATAGCTTGAATGAGGAGGGAATGAGAAGCAGGTTGCCAAGAAGGATGCACATTAATTCTCAACCAAATATCCCTGAACAAATAAATAGGAAGTGAAGCTCGCTCGATCAAACATCCCCGAGCATATAAAAAGGAAACATAGGATTATCCATCTCGTTATTATCCTAATTAATTATCCATTTGTATCCCTATTATCCATATTAATTAGTTATTACCCATAAGATCTTCCCCCATCCTTTCCTTTCCTCCCTAAACCAATTACTAGGGATAAATGTAGATAGGTGGAGAAGACTTATTGTTCTAGTTTAAACATATAATAATTAATTACAAATGTCGTCCGTCCTTAGTCTTTAGTTGACTCATTTATAATGTGTGAAAATATAAAAAAAATATACACACCAAATTATCATTAAGGATTTAAGTAAGCAAAAAATGTTTTTATTTTTGAGCTTTTTATTAAAAAAAAAACCAACCAAATTATCATTAAGGATTTAAGTAAAGAAAATATGTTTTTATTTTTCAACTTTTTATTAAAAAAAACTAAGATAACTTGAGGGAGTTTTATTTATGGTGAGAAGTAAAAGTATTATTATAATAAAATTTTATGAAAGTAAGGTATAGCGAGTATTGGCGTTGAACTCTCTTCGACCCAGGTTTAGTCTCCTTTGCACGCAACAAATCCAAATATATTGGCCCGATAGAGCAAGGCTCGGTCAGTAGCACCTGTGAAGCAGATGTAGTCTCACCTGAGATATCTTTCTATGGGTAACTGTCAAAACCAGGTTTCTGCAGTTGGGTGGGGGATCTCTTGTCCCTTGGTGTTCTACCAAGGTGCTCAAAAGAGGCTGATGGGTGGGATATTCATATTTATTACACACCGTTAATATGCGATACAACTCATCCCTCAATAGGTATTATAACAACAAACCCAATGCAACATAGTCACATTCAACAATAACATTGCAACAAATACATATAAACTCATTCATAAGCAAATACATAAACACATATTCACAGTAACATATATATGCATTGCAAGCACATTCATCATTCACACATTTGACACAATATCTAATGTGGAAACCCATCCTAGAAAAACCACAAAGGCGCTCTTCATCTGACATGAGAAATATATAGCACCTTTGGTATGCACACTAAGTTGTAGACTCTGCTCTAGATATTTCTTTCTTATCTATATAGACTTCTTCCTCCTCTCATGCTCTCTAGTATTCTATCACTATTATTTCTCTACTGGACTCTACTGATGATCCGCACACAACATGTATTGACTCAACTTCCTCTACAACTCCACTGTCAATCTGCACACAACCTCAATCGACTCAATCTCTTCTACACTTCTTTGCACTCGGTTGCCTGGTCTTTGGCTCTTCTCTATGACTCAACACACTAACAAACAACAAAACTTACAAAAGATAACACATGGTATGGAGCCAACTAACTAGGAGATAATTCTCTAGGAGCGAAATGACTAGAGAGTGTCTAACCCATATACAACTTGGGTTCCTCCTTTTATAGACTTTTACATGTCGCTTTCAGCCAACTTCATACAGTTAGCTAGTAGGTTGTCTTTCTTATTCTATCGACACATGTTAGTAGGAACTAATGACCTGACTTACAAAGATGCTTTAATACATGTGGCTTCCACCGACTCTAGCTGACCTTGTACCCATGATCATTCCAAGCTGTGATTTACAGTCACTATGCCATTGCACGTCTTCTAACTTTTTTAACTCCATCGCATCCTTCCTTGTCACATCATTTCCTTATGTCGATGTTTCTCTTATGTTGTGGACTCTCTTCTGTCGTAAAATCTCTTCTATTGCTAACTCTCTTCCGCCACTACTTCTTTCCGTAGATATTTCTTCTTTGTCTGCTTATCTTCCTCCTCTATTACATCCTCCTTCCTTACGAATTCTTCTACCTTTTCCTTCCTTCCTTCCTACTTATTCTACCTTGTCCTTCCTCCTTCTGTAGTTTCTTCTATCGCATCTACTTTTCCTTCTTTTCCTTCTTATGTTCTTCCTTCTCTACTTTTGTCACATCTCCTTTTACTTCTTGTGACCTAACCCTTTTCATACTTGGGAAGAATTATAACTGAATTCTGCGTATCTTTCCCTAGTCCCAACATGCCCCCAACACTCACATGTGGCTCGTCTCAAGCCACACAAGGCTATTCTTCCACTTCTTGACTTGTGTTGACTTTGCTTTGAAAATATTGCAAGACTTTCATTACTTTATCTAGCTCATTTCACTCATCTTCCTCTGCTTTCTGTAAGTTTTCCACAAAGTCAGAATTAAGGTTTTCCAACTATACAAGCCTTGTTTCTTCCACTGCTTGTTGTATTCTCTGATGTATAGGATGAAAAATTCATGTAATTCACTCTGCTTCAAACTGCAACTCTTCAACTTTATTTGCTCATTATTGTTTTTATGGGCACAACACCGTCACTTATTGTTGCAATTTATTAATTTATGTCACCTTAGCCATATTCTGTGCTAAGGGTAACTATTTCATCTCATTCTTCACCTGAGTTACATTTGTCTTGGTTGGGCATAGCTCCTATATGCGACTTCCTCTAGTTCGACATATTCAATCAAGGCTTCCCAAGTCTGAGAGACTTGGTCGCCATCCTTAGCACATAGTTCCTCTACCTCTTATATCTTCTTCACAGCTTATGTTGTTGCTTTCCTTCTTTATTTTATCGGTTAAAGTTATTGTTTTGGAGTGGTAGGACGGACGATGTGGAAAATCTCATCATCATCATTGATTCTAAAATTTGGAGACGAGATCTGAAGTGTTTTCCTGCGCATTTTGTCCTTTGGCTCCTTCCCTCTCACAGAAATACCTTGCTACTCAACTTGTTCTACGTCAGCAATACAACTCGGAATTTAATTGTCTTCTTTGTTTTATTAATGATAAATTCTTCCATCTCATCGACATCTTCTGTTTCTTTGACGATGAAATCCACCATCTCATCGATGCCTTACTTTTCTTTGTCAAAATTTTCCATTTTATCTTCTTCTTTTAAACACCATCACCAACTATATTTTGATATTCTTGTACAAATGATGGTGATGATGGTGGCCTTTATCTTTTTTTTTTGTTATCTGAACGCTGGTTCAACCTAGCGGGTTCTAGAAATGGATATTGTGCACTCTAGTGAATCATTCCACAATTCTATCCAATGGTTTTGGTGGAATTTCATTTGGCAATCGAATTTCAACTACGACTTCTTCATCCTTTATCAGCAACGCTGAGAGATATTTACTCTTGCGGGAACCAAAACGATTCTTCATTGATGAACCCAGTATGTCGGTTCATATCCTTATCTTAGGGATGAGTGAAAATAGCTTAAATTTCAATGCCATCCCTACCTGCAGTGGAACATATCTGGAAGCATATTCCTCAATCAACATAGGTAGCATAGCTTAATCATGCATCCTATGAGTGCAGTGTCACTAGTATTCATAGTAACCATACTTCTGTTAAAAAAAAACTTACTTCGACCCTAGGAGTTGCAAAGAACAATTTGTCATTCCAGTGTATCTGACTAAATTGAAAGTGAAGGGTGAATGCAAGTAATACCTACTCATTCAATTGGTCAGACCTTAATAGGCACAACCATCGAGTGGAATAGTGGCAACACAATCCATCACATGGATCACCTATCTGAATCATCATACGGAAACTACCATGTAACACACCACTTTTCGCTATGACGTCATTGAAATCATGACTGAAGTGACTTAAAATCATGCTGCAAAAATCTCCCAGACTTTTCAAATTAATTCCCTACAGCTATCATATCTGAAATGAATGGCATCCAGGTGTCATATATGTGACTCTCATATTTATTGCAACAATTTCGCACTCCTTGCGACCAGTTTTATCCCTTATTCAAGTTTATGTTTCTTGCGACAGATTATGTGTCTTCACCTTGAATTTATAGTCTTTGCAAGATAGGAAGTCTATGAGACTTCATCTTTTTACGATGGCAGACTAGCAGTATGAGGCCAAGAAAAAAATTTCCCTCTTATTTTCTTTCTTTTCTTTCTTTTCTTTCTTTTCTCAATAATTTTTTTTATGCAACCAAGTTGTTGCTATCATGATACGAATTCATCTAAATTCCATTCACCATTCCTTGGACTTCTGTTCCATCTAACTTGAGCAATTTCACTGCTCCTCCATCAGTGATATTCGTGACGATATATGGTCCTAACCAATGTGTTCTCAACTTTCCTGGATACTTGAAAAAATTGCTATCATACATAAGAACAAGTCCTACGACCTCAAAGTGATTGTTCTTAATGTATCGATCATGCCATGAATTTTTCCTTTCTTTTTCAACATTTTAATGAAATCCAGTGACAAAACGTTCTTCTTCTAGCTACACAAGTTGTGACAATCTTTCTTCGACAGCATCAACATCTGTCATTTGTGTGATCGCAACAATTCTTAAGCTTGCGATAATATACTCCATAGGAATCACAGTTTCCTACCCATACACCAAACAAAATGGAGTTTTCCCTATCAATTTCTTATAATTTGTGCGATATGCCCATAGTATCGCTCATACTTTTTTATCCCAATCATCTCTTTGGGAATTACAAATCTTTGTCAATGTGTTTTCCAAAATTTTGTCAAAGGCTTCAATAGCTCCATTTTCTTAAGGGTGATAAGGTGTTTCCCTTCTATGTTGAATATGGAATTCCTTTGTGATTTCTACGATCAATTGGTTGACAAAGTGTGTACTGTGATTACTTATTAAAATATTTGGGCATCCAAATCATATAAGAACATTCTGAAATAAAAACTTCGTAGTGGTCACAGCAATACAATCCTTTATTGGCATTGCTTCAGCCCATCTGGTTAAGTAATCAGTTGCAATAATAATATAGCATGAGCTTTCCTATCAATATGATAGGACCCACAAAATCAATGGCCCACTTATCAAATGCCTACAACCTTATTTTAGGTACTAATGGAATTTCGTCGCATCGTGATGGATTTCCAATCCTTTGACATACATCACAGCTGCGACAATAATATTGGGCATCGACATGCATGGTGGGCCACCATAATCCTGCTTGCAAAATCTTGTGCGCTGTAGGTTTTCCTGCTTAGTGGTATCTTGCAATACTAGCATGTGCTTCATTTAATATCAATGGTCTCTTATCATTCAAAATGCGGTGACTAAGAATATCATCATGGCCCATTTTATACAATTGTCCAATGATCAACTGGAAATCCACAGCTCACACAAACAATTGTTTCTTCTGCACAATGGTGAATTCAGCTGGCGTATAACCCGTCTCAAAAATTGTATGATATCTCTATAATGATCATCAAACATGGTTATCGCAAATAGTTTTGCATCAAGGATATTTTCACCCAGGTTACTAGGATCTTCACCACTTTGTATCCTTGAAAGATGGTCTGGTCCCAAATTCAATCAACCAAATTTAAAAATTATTTCATAATCAAATTCTTGGAAGAGGAGAATCCATTAGCATACCTCCCCCCCAACACTGTCTTATTGACTAGGTATTTCAATGCAGAATGGTTAGTGTACATCTTAAAATGTCCACCCAACAAATAATGTCTAAATTTTTGCAGTGCATATAACATCGCTAAACCTTCTCTTTCTGTCATGGTATATTTTTTCTCTGTAGTCAATAACTTCCTTCTAGCGAAGCTAATGGGATGATCGATCGATCCTTCACCAGGTTGCATCAACACAACACCCAGTCGACAAACGATGCATCAACATGAACATGAAACTCCCTTTTCTAGTTTGGAAATAAAAGTATTAGCGTAGTAGCCATCTTATTTTTTTGATGTGTCCAGACTCTCTTGGAAGCTATCTTTCCATTGAAACTTAACATCTTTTTTCAAAAGCATTTCCATCGGAGCAGTCACCTCTGCATATCCTTCGATAAATTTTCTGTAGTATCCAGTGTGTCCCTGTGTTTCTCTCAACTGTTTAACTGTAGTAGGTGGTGGTAGATCAAGAATGATCGCAATTTTGGTCGGGCCGATAAAAATTTCATCACGACAAACCACATGTCCCAACATGGCTCCAAATGGGGCACAAAAGATACATTTCTTCAAATTGAGTAAAATTTGACACTGGTGACAACATTCTAGCATCATCCTAAGGCTCTCAATATGGTCTTTTGTGAGCCCAAATATTGTCCAATCATCAAAGTAGACTTCAAGAAATTTGTGTATGAAATATTTAAAGGTAGCTACTACAATTCTGGAAAAAATTGTAGGATCATTCTTAAGTCCAAAGGGCATTACTATATATTGGAAACATCCCCACTTTGCTGCAAAGGTAGTCTTGTGCCGGTATTCCTTTGCAATCTTGGTCTGATGGTAACCAAAAAATCCATCAGTGAATGAGTACATTTCCTACCCTCTGAAACTCTTTATTACTTCATCTGTATATGGAGTAAAAAACAGGTCATGTAAGCAAGCATCATTCATCTTTCTCAGGTCGAAACAAATTCTTACTTCTCTTGAGGTATTTTTTTCTTGGACTACTATTGGACTAATACATTTTTATTCCTCGATAGGTTCTATAACACCTTCCTCTAACATTCAGTCCAATTCTTCCTTGACCTTTTCTGTGTATCGTGGATTCAATCAGTATGGTCATTGTTTGATCAATTTTGCATCGGGCCTCAAAGGTATTTTCATTTCGTCGATATCTATGACTATTCCCTTCATCTATGAAAATATGGTAGGGAAAATATACTTAAACTCATGCAATAAATCAATGATCTTTCCTACAGTCTCTTCATCCCAATAATCTCCAATATTAGCGAACTTTGGATTGTCAGGTGAGCCAATATTGACTTTATTGACTTTGAGTGGAATCTGGAATTGGTCACTAGAAATACAAAAAACCTCCACTATGCACATACCTACTGACTCAAGTATGTTTATGTCGAGTGGGTCATCATCATTCGGTTCTCTCATCACATTGTATCACTCCATCCAATGGTGGATTATCGTGCTGAATTAATGGAAAATTTTCACTGCGACAGGGATTTCCTCAAATATCTTATCTTTCATTACTTGCATTGCAGCATCGTTTGTTGGGTAATAATCTACGAACTCAAATGTATGTGTGAAACTAGTGGCTATTTCTTCCCACTCAAGAGTTCCTAGTCGCAATTCAATAGATGTATACCAATTCATTGGTATCTTGTCCAATGTATGTATGTAGTGATGAACCCATTCTTGTCGTGGATATTACTTCCATGTCATGCGACAATGCTCAATATGTTCAACAGGATTTGTCAATCCTGTATACTTGCGACCAGTATAACTAATCGCTTCTCCAAATATGATCTCCAACAATCTTCTACATTGCGGCCATTCAGAGATATATGTTTTGTGTACCCCACCATCTAGCAGGAGTAGATTTCAGCACAAAGTTCAAGGCATGCAATCACTGCAATTATGTAACTTTTGCTTCAAATTCTACTAGAAAATATGCAAGGTTAGGAAAAAATTCATATGTGGGTAGCTCACTTGCCTCAGCTCCTACCTATCATACAGATCTTGTAATTCTTGCACATCTTCTCATGGAAACTTCATGCATCTGATTTTGCCAATTTTCTACTGCTTCACTGGAATTAGATGTACAGGAGATAACACTCTTCCAACTTAGTTTTGAATCAGATTTTGGATTTAGATAGTCATATTTCAAAGACATGATGTCATATATGTGATCTAGGTAATCACCTTGTCCTTCACTGTTAACTGGCTCAACATATCTATATCCTTCCAGAAGATCAATTAGAACGACGACTCTTATCTCTTAATCTTCAAATGACAATATTCTTCGCTTTAAATTTATGATTGCCTAGTTGTCTATTTCCTAGTTGATCCCCAAAAGTGAAGGATATAGGTTTGTATCATCGACAATGTTGATCACTTCAAAATATGCATATGTTCTCAGTCCTTCTACCTCGACATGTACTTGAGTCAGTCAACCAATGGGTAGAACCTTTAACTAATTTATTAGCCTTAGTTAAATGGGAGACCAATCCAACCGCGACTTGTTCATGCTTTCCCATGTCTTCCTTGTCAATATATTGACATCAGATCCCATATCTAAAATGATATAATCCATGTCATAGTATCCTATCTGTGCAGCCATTCGCAACTCGCGACCAGTTTTTAATATTTTCTTGACATGGTTAACTCTTTTTTTGTGTCACACCTCTTCTAGAGTCTCTTCTATGAGTGTTGTCAATTTTGCGACAGCATATTTATTATGGATTAGTTCTAAGCAACTTTTGAAAAAATATTTGAGCTTACTAACCTTTCTCATTGGTTGCTTTTGGAGTATTTGATCGAACCTTTCGGGCATTTCTCTTACTTGTCCATATGTCGAAGCTTGATTTGTGTCAAGAAATTCCGGTCGGACGTCAAATAATACTTTATTTTTTTTCTGGACTTCGAATGATACTTTCTTTTGTGTCATTCGTCACACCTACGGTTGTCCATGTTGTGCGTCATGGTATTCTAAAGTTGCAACACCTCCCCTTTTGACAACAGCAGTGTTTTCTTCCCTTGGCTCGACAGAAATCATTTGGATGTTTTGATTGGGGTTCGGATTAGGATTCTACACAGGGTTTGGATTTCCAACTATTTGATCTTTCCACTTCCCAATCAATTGTGGACAATTTTTGAGAGTATGATCAAATGGTTTACAATACAAACAGGTATTCACAAGATTTGCACAATCTCGAGCAAAGTGTCCTGGTTTTCCACAATTATAACTTAGTTTGCACCACTTTTAACACAGTTCTATTGAGACATATCCACCCTTCTGCGCATAGTTCTCAATGGTCACATTCGTAAGATTCCTTTTTCGCATATGAGCATCTTTATCCAATTTTTCAAGGATGACAAATATCTTCCATGGGGTCCTTGGAAAAAATTTCTTTCAACCTCACTATATGGGGTTATTGTGTCGACAACAAACTCAATAATATATCCTTGCAAAATGATATCCATCCAAAAATCAATAACCCTTGACACAATGTTTCTCACACTTTTCAATCATTGAATCAACTGAGGATTCCACTCCTTCAGTTCTCCTCCTTGAAAATTTCTTTACTTGGTTTCCAACTTTGACAACCACTCATGCAACACAATAGGTAATTCAAAAAGAAAAATATTGTGAATATCCATGTAAAAATATCAACTCAACCACTCTGTCGGATTCAAAAGAGATCCTTTACTCTCTTCTTGTGCAAACTCTAATGCTTTGAAATCCACCCAGTCTTAGATTTCATCCTTCTTCAGATTCCACAACATATCCCTCACCAAAATGATTCACAGTCCTAGAAACAAAACCATTTGTTGGTGTTGAACTCTCTTCAACCTAGGTTTAGTCCCTCCCTTGCAAAAAACAAAGCCTAAGATATCATCTCGACAAAGAAAGGCTCAGTTGGTAGCACCTACGACGTAGATACAGTCTCACCCAAGAAATATTTCTATGGGTAACTGCCAAAACCGAGTTTTCGCATTTTGGTGGGGGATCTCTTGTCACTTGGTGTTCTACCAAGGTGCTTGACAAAGGCTGATGGGTTGGGTATTTATACTTATTAAACACAATTAAGTTGTGATACAACTCGTCCTTCAACAGGTATTATGACGACAAACTCAATGCATCATAGGCACATTCAACAATAATAGTGTGACAAATACATATAAACTCATTCATAAACACATATTCATAGTAACATATATATGCAGCTCAAGCACATTCATCATTCACATGTTTGACACAATATCTAACGTGGAAACCCATACAGGAAAAACCATAAAGCTTCTCTTCATCTGGCATGAGAAATATATGGGACCTTTGGTCTGCGCACTAAGCTACAGACTTTGTTCTAGATATTTCATTCTTATCTATAAAGACTTCTTCCTCCTCTCATTTTCTCTGGTTTTCTATCGCTATTCTTTCTCTACTGGACTCTACTAATGATCTACACATATCCTGGATCAACTCGACTTCCTATACCACTCTACTTTCAATATGCACATAGCTTGGATGGACTCAATCTCTTCTACACTCCTGTGCACTTAGCTATAAGGTATTCGACTCTTCTCTACAACTCAACACACTAATAGACAAAAAAACTTACAAAGGCTAACACATGTCCCAGAGCCAACTGACTAGGAGATAATTCTCCAGGATCGAAATGAAAAGAGAATGTCTAACCCCCATATAGCTTGGGTTCCTCCTTTTATATAATTTTAAATGTCATTTTCAGATGACTTCATATAGTTGACCAATTGGTTTTCTTTTTTATTCTATCAACACATGTCAGTAGGCACTAATGGTCTGACTTACAAATGTGCTTTCATACGTGCGGCTTCCACCGACCCTAGACGACCTCATACCCATGATATTTCCAAACTATCGCTTTCTATCTATTACACCACTACACATCTTCTGACATGGTTAACTCCCATGCATCCTTCCTTGTCGCATCCTTTCCTTCTATCATTGTTTCTCTTCCATCGCGGACTCTCTTCTATCGTGAAATCTCTTTTGTTTCTAACTCTCTTCTGTCACTACTTCTTTCCTTAGCTCCTTCTTCTTTGTCTGTTTTTGTTCCTCCTCTATCACATCCTCCTTCATTACTACTTATTATACCTTCTCCTTCCTTCCTTCCTACTTCTTATACCTTCTCCTTCCTCCTTCCGCAGTTTCTTCTATCGCAACTCATTTTCCTTCTTTTCCTTCTTGTCCTTCTTTTCCTTCTTTTTTTATTCCTTCTCTACTTCTATCGCGGCTCCTTTTACTTCTTGTGACATAAATCTTTTCATACTTGGGAAGAATACTAACTAAATTATTCCTATCTTTCCTTAGTCCCAACAACAAGATATACATTTAAGTAAAATAAATTATAAAATTATAAGGTTATTGATAGTGAAAATTGTTTTATTGATTCCTTTAGGGATCTTTCTTAATAATCAATTCACTTACTATACCAACTTTATCCATTTTTTTACATATTTTTCAACAAAGACTTGGTAATATTAATGGACAATGTTGTAGCTCAATAGATCCAAGGCTCTACAAACCATATAATGGAGTGAGAATGCATTTCAACATTCTTGATATGTTCGTAGAAGACTTGGTTCTTGGTTAGTTTGAGTACCCTTAATTGTCACATAATAGGGGTGTTGGCTCTTACTATCTACTCTGTTTTCATGTTTGAAAGCATTCTCTTGAGCCATATTTCCTCACATGCTCCTTTCACTGCTCCTCAACATCCCATTTCAATTGATTAATGGGATACTACATGTTGCTTATTGCTTGTTCATGTGACTATACCCATGCATAGGTTGAAAACATATACAAATGTGGATTTTCTATCATTCACATAACCTGTCCAATTTGAAGTTGTATACCCAAATATCCTAGGGTTTTCGCTGCTAATAGAATGGAAAAATCAGGAGTCCCTTTCACATATCTCAATACCCTCTTTGCTACTCTCAATAATGTCATGAATCTAGAAATGAAGCTCATGGTGTAGCTCAAATATTACATCATGGTGTGGGATGAGGTGATACCAAGGAAATGAATCCAACTTAACGAAAAGATGACCAATGGAAGGCTTTGGTAGGAGCTCGAGGTATGGGAGATTTCATTGCACGTCCCTTTAGTGCAAAGAAATGTGAAAGGTATCGATCTTCCACCCCCTCATGTTTAATTTTATCATGATGTCACTCAAGGCCACTATCATAAAAGAGACCAAGCAATTAATGCATGAAATCGAAGGCATAAACAAACACCCAAGAATCATTTCCTCATTTTTCAAGGTATGCCCTCTGTTGTGAATGGAAGGATCCTAGAGTAGAACCAATCGACCATCAAGGTGGTATTCTCACTCATGGTGTAAGAGAGCGTTTGTGCTTCAAGTCATCAGGAGAATAGCAAAGAAGCTGCTCTATAGGGTCGGATGGGGGTGCAATGGATGATTGTCTTAATGATATGGTGGACACCTTATATGAAATCAGAAATGACGTCATAGGTTTTGGAGACAAAGTGCAGATAAAGGCTCAGGACATTGTTCTTTAGGTTTAAGGAATCAAATACTGATGTGTCAATATTTCCAGTGTGATCAATATTCCTCCCCTGTACTTCATTGTCAAAGCATAGAGTGAAGATGATTTCCTAGGCCTAGAAGCTCCTCCTCCTAAACCAATCATCGTGGACCCAACTCTGGTTTTGGTTTGTAGAGACAATGGTCTAAAAGAAAACATTGTGGATATACATTGGTAGCCATTGTGCTAGAGGTGGATCCTAAAACTGTCACGCTAAAGAAGAAGCAGTAAGATGGGGATGTGAATCCTAGAATTGTCACCCCCTATGAGGAAAATACAAATGAGGCCATGGAGCCTCCCTTGCGATGGTGTCATCTAAACATTCGTCCATCTAAGGACAACTAGCAATTATTCATGATACATGCCTCCTAACCTAGATGACCTCCCATGCAAAGTAGCTCTTTACTCCTTTTCAATCTATTAGTATGTTCTCTTAAGGTTTGTTATTACCTGTATTCCAATCTATGGGATATGCAAAAATGGTTAAATGTTCCTTTTTGTAGCTATATAGAGGCAAAGAGTCAAAATTAAACCTATCTGATACTCTTCCAACAATGGTGTACATTTTATTCATACTTGCGGGCATCATCTTTAAAGATTGCAGGAAATATTCACTACGTGTAAACACTAGATGAGGTCATGACCAGATGGAAAATTTATCAAGAAATCCTTTTAATCCTCTTTTAAAACATTCTCAGAACCTCCTTCTACAACTTGGATTTCACAATTTTCTTATTTCCACAAGCTTCCTTCTGCAGTCATCAGTTTTCCACAATTTTATCATTCCACACTTAAAATTTTCGCAATGGATTTTCTGCCTTTCACTTTCCAAACTTTCCTTTTCGCAAGCTCCTTTCTACATGTGGATTGTGGAAATTGGAAAATATAACTTTTCTAAGACTTCATCTTTTCGCTTTTCGCCTTTCTGCTTTGTAGGCTATTTTTTTGCAGGCTCCTTTACGCACTGCGGAATGCAGACTATGAAAACACAACTTTCCATTTTTTCGGACTTTTTCCTTCCTTCCTTTCCGCTCCCACAACAGTCCTTCTATCGTTGTCTTTCCACACTTTCCTTTTCCACAGGGCAGAATGCAGAAGTCGAAAACTCAACTTTTCACGATTTCGACTCTCTGATTTCTGCAGTTTCGCACTGGCCTTTCCGCACTGCAGAATGCGAAAGTCAAAATCTCAAATTTTCATGACTTTGACCTTTTGATTTCCATAGTTCCACACCCACACTTCTGTTACCACGATGGATTTTCCTGCAATGCTTTTTCCAAATCATCGATATGATTGCGGAACTATTCTCAATCGTCTGATCTTTGATCCTTTGCAGAAATTCACCTTTTCTGCCTATCCTTTGCGGAACTGATCCTTAACCTTCAGATCTCGTGCGGGATTCTTTTTGACCTTCAGTTTTAGATCGAATGTGGATCTCACCATGAATTTGCAGATCTGCATGATTTCTTTGCTTTAACACTTGGCCAATTTTAATCTCAACATGCAAACTAACATTTTTCGCTTGTTTTGGCATACTAATATTTCACTCGTGTAAGAACCAAATGAGAATACAACTTCATGGC
Organism: Pseudotsuga menziesii; assembly: GCA_001517045.1. Classification (NCBI taxonomy): domain Eukaryota; kingdom Viridiplantae; phylum Streptophyta; class Pinopsida; order Pinales; family Pinaceae; genus Pseudotsuga; species Pseudotsuga menziesii. The sequence goes on along the minus strand of LPNX010926054.1, from coordinate 155,992 downwards.
TGGATATCTAGTTCATGAGGGAGCAGGTTCATGTCATCTTTAGATATTACTGACACACACGTCTTCTAAAGGACATTTAAAAATCGTCTTCCAACCTTTTGTTATGACACTTAGACAAATTTCTTGGTCTGATCTAATCTTCCTAAAACACTGTTTTGGTAGGTCCATAACTTCTTCCTCAGCTACTTCCAAGACAATCTGAAGACATGGTCAGGTAGAGAAAACACAAGTATACAAGACCCCTATGTATATGATACCAATTTGTCACCTCTACTCTTATTGTTTTGGGGGAAAGTTCATAGCATTCTTCTCTTCTTACCAAAAGATATTTTTCAAGTATCAATTGCAAATTTCTAATATTAAATCCCCTTCAGTTCATGATCATTTCTAATGCTTTATTTTAGGGTTTTCTTCTACGTCATGAGAGTTTTAGAACAGAAATTCAAATTCAGTTCCACCACCATCACTAACTTCTTCTTCAATATTTCCATATTTATTTCCATCATAATGGATGTCATTCTCATCTACAACACTATTGTGCTCCTCATAATCTTGGGACACTTATTTGATGCTTGAAATCTTTGTTTCTTATATATTTTTGGATTGTTCCTTTCTTCTCCAAATATTCCCATGAGGTACCCTGCTTACTAACCTTGTTTGTTTCTTGGATTCCTTACTTAGATATTTTCTCTTGGTTCTACAATCAACAGCCTTGTGGCCAAACTTGTGACAGTAGTGACAATATCCATAGAAACTTCCTTCATATTTGAGAAATCTTTGACTTTTCCAATTCACAACTTCCATCCTCTTCCATCCCTTTCTTTGTTCTTGGACTTTTATTGAATAATTTTTCCTTATCTTACATTTTCTAGCCATGTGTCCAAAATTATGACATGTATAAAAATGACCAGGAAATATTTGTTGGAGCCTGCTTGTCCTTGGTCTTTTAAGTATCATTCCATTTTTGTCATTATAATGGGATGAGGGGGGAGAATTCTATCTATTGTTAATTGGATTCTTTAGTACATTATCACAACCTCTTCTATTATTTCTTTCTCGGTTAGTGAAGGAGGAACATCTTGAATTCCTTTCATTATCATACCCTAAACCAGTTTTATCATTTGATGGTTTCTGGCTCCTCAAGATGTCATCTAAAATATTTGAATTGTTCTCAAAAAAATTTGTAATAGTTTCATCATCATTCTTCTTCCTAAGCAAAGTAACTTCTTCTTCAAGTTTTTTAGTTTTTGGTATTTTTTCCTTGATCCTCCCATTAATGGTCTGCTAGTCTTCTAGCTTCTTTATCTCCTTTTTTCAGGTTAGAAATTTCTTGTCTTAATCTCTCGGCCTCTTCTATGTGGTCTTCCAACATCTTTATTTCTTTCTTGAATATAGCAATTTCCTTTTTTAGGCTTTCATCATCTTCCATGATAGCCATCACTTGTTGTCTTGCAATGTATAGTTCTTCTCAGAGGGTCTTGACTTCCTCTTCATTTGATTTCTTCTCTTCTTGATACTTTGATAGTTTTTCTTCCAAATAATTGTTCTCCCTCCTGCTTTTTCTTAATTCTTCAAAGGAACTTATGAGTTTTGTTTCTAAGTTCACCTCTCTTTCCACATATGAATCATCTTCTGAAGTTTGAGTTACTATCCCTATGAATAGATTTTCTTCATCTTCGGTTATATATTCACTATCATGCTTGCAAATAACAAGATTTGTTTGTGCTATCTCTTCATTTGAATAAAGCTTTTCCAATTTGACCCAAAGTTCCTTGGCTGAGACACATGGTCCAATCTTCATTTTGATAGATTGAGATATTCCATATAATATGGCCTCTATTGCATTTGCATTATTTTTATTGGCTTTTTTTTGAGTTGGAGTCCTTATTATCTTTGGTGGGATGTAATCAGTGATTAGTGCATTCCATACACCAGCTCCCAATTTCTTCAAATAATTTTTCATTCTTGTACTCCAAAATATGTATTCTTCTTTTCCAAGTATTGGAGATCCATTTTCTATGTAAATATCTTCTTGTTGATCCATAGTGGTTTTTAATAGGATCTTCCTTCCAGTGGTTAAACTGTTAGTGAAGGATCTGGCTCTGATACCAGTTGTAGATAGTTGGTCAATATTGAGAGGGGGGAGTGAATCGGTATTGTTGACTTTTTACCATTTAAACCACTTATTAAACTTTAATAAAAACATTGAATCAACAAGATACACAAAACATAGATTTTATTGTGGAACCCTAATAAGGTAACCCACCAACATTTATATTATCTACAAAACTTTGCTTTTACAATATACAATAGTTATTTGCAAGCACCCACTTGCTGGAGACCACAATCCCTAATTTTCTCGGCCACTACTGAAGGTTTCACCCACACCCTGGTTTCTACCTACACCTACAGACAAGGATACACCAATACCCTGATTTATTCCTGCACCAACAGACAAGGATACACCAATACCCTTATTCTCTAGCCACTACTGGAAGGATTCTAAGACCTCCTTGCAGGCATGTAGCTTTCCCTAGAACCACGTTGCCACCCTAATTTGATATTATTAAAATTTCTAGACCTTCTTCAAACTTTGTCTATGTATTTCTTCACTTGGTCTTTTGTCTTGCTGCTACAAAGGTCTACATTGCAGAGATACACTTTGCATTCTCTGACTCTTGGTATTCTTCTTTAGATATTCATTAGTCACCCACAGAGACCCGTAGAGACCCACAGACACACTTCACTTTGTCTTCAATATTTTGTTTATATATTCTTCTTAAACATCAATACAACAACATACCTTTTCGAACAATCACGTCCTTACAATACTCTAACTCTATGTATGTGCCTTTTATAAGTCATAACCGTCATTAACACTGTTAATCACACTCTTCATAATTCTGTTTATGAACATTTAATTTTTTTCAAAATTAAACCTATCTGATATTCTTCCAACAATGGCATACATTCTCTTCATACTTATGGGAAACATCTTTAAAGATTGGAGGCAATATTCACTACATGTAAACACCAGATGAGGTCATGAAGAGATGGACAATTTATCAAGAAATCCTTTTAATTAAATGTTCTCGAAACCTCCTTCTAGAACCTAGATTTCATGATTTTCTTGTTTCTTCAATCTTCCTTCTAAAGTCGTCAATTTTCCACAATTTTATCGTTCCACACTTCAACTTTCTACATTGGCCTTTCCGCCTTCCTCTTTCTCGACTTTCCTTTCCGCATGTGGATTGCAGAAATCGGAAAACATAAGTTTTCTAAGAATTCATCTTTTTTCTTTCCGCCTTTCCGCTTTCCAGACTGCCCTTTCCACACAACGGAATGCGGACTACGAAGACACAACTTTCCTATTTTTTAGACTTTTTCCTTTCCTCTCCTGCAACAACCCTTTCATCATTTTCTTTCTGCACTTTCCTTTTCCATAGGTAAGAATGTGGAAGTTGGAAACTCAACTTTTCACAATTTCGACTCTCTATTTTCCGCAATTCCACACTCCCCTTTCTGCACTGGCATTTCCACACTGGCCTTTCCACATTGCAGAATGTAGAAGTTGAAAACTCAATTTTTTATGAATTCAAACTTTTGATTTCTACAGTTATGCACCCACACTTGCATTCCCGCAACAGCTTTTCCCCTGATTCTTTTTTTGAACCGTCGATCTTCTTGCAGAATTATTCTCAGTGGTCCAATATTTGATCCTTTGCAGAACTTCACCTTTTTCGTCTATCCTTTGCGAAACTGATCCTTGACTGTCGAATCTCGTGCATAATGCTTTCTGACCATCAATTTTATATCAAATGCGGATCTCACCATGACTTTGCAGATCTGCACGATTTCTTTACTTTAACACTTAGCCAATTTTAATCTCAACATGTAAACTAACATTTTTCTCTTGTTTTGGTAAATTGATATTTCGCTCGTGTAAGAACCAAATGAGGATCTAACTTCATGGTTGGATAACCAGATCATCAGGGAGCAGGATCATGTCATCTTTAGATGTTACTGACACACACACATCTTCTAGAGGACATTTGAAAATAGTATTCCAACCTTTTATTATGACACTTAGGCAAATTTCTTAGTCTGATCTAATATGCCTAGAACATTGTTTTGGCAGGTCCATAAATTCTTCGAAGACAATATGAAGACATGGTTAAGTAGAGAAAACACAAGTCTACAAGACCCCTATGTGTTGCGGGCATTTATTCTAACCCATAATTTAGGGCAATCATTCTCTTAGACCCTATTAGACTAGTTTTGACTATTTATCCATACTTAGTCAATTTCCTTATTTTCACCAATTTCCATATTTCTCCAGAATGATGTCACATCATCTGCTTTTTCATCATAGGAAATGTCTCTTACCAATTTGCCATCGTTTATGTTATTCTATGTCATCATATCTTCCATTTCATTATTCATGCCATGTCATCGCTACCTTTGTCTTTCCTTTGACTTATACTGAGTTCACCTTTTGTCTTTCCTTTTCACTGAGTTCACTCTGCCATCATGTCCTTGTTCATTTCTTTGTCATCACTGAACATATTTTGACATAAATGAAAACTATAATCCATATTTCCAACAAATGTTTTATGTAACATGATAAAGGAGGTTTTGATTAAGTCTCCTTCGATAAGACACTTTAGTGTATCTCTGTGTAATTTGATATGGACATATTTCAATCTCTTCTTATTTTATGGACTGGGAAAATTCTCTTAGGCTTGAATTCCCTGTACCGCGTGTATACTTGTAAATTTTGTATAATGTAATATAATTTCTAACTTACAAAAAAAAAGACCTAATGTATATAAGGTACATTAATCTCCCTACTAGTTGTGTATAGAGTAACTCATTATGATCTAAAATTCTTCAAGATATTTTTTAACCATAAGTTTTGTATGTGAAATTTAAATGTTAATTACCCATAAACATACTTAAAGATGAAATTTGTAATGCTTAAATCAATCACATAAGAAAATAAACATAGATATGCAAATGAAAAATAGAAGACACAATTGATAATGGAGTTCGCCCCTCCTGGGCTACGTCTCCGGGCCACTTCTAATGGGAAGGCCGACCTATTAAGTCTCAAAAGCTTACAATTGAGTGTTCTAGAAACACTTAAAAATTATGTCTATCATAAGCAAAAATAAACAGCGCCATTGAACTCCTTATGAAATTTTGAGAAAAATGAGTATAAAGTTGATTATGTTTTCCTAAGACCTCCTCTGGCACGCATATCAAGAACGCCCTCTTTCCTACCTGTATGGCATGTACGAACTATACCCCGCCTATGGATCTATGCACAATGATTGTTATACTATCTCAAGAACTATTCCTGCAAACTTCGCTCCAATCTCTACCCATGGTCCACAATCTTGTGGCCTTTTAAAGTGAGAAAAAGCATGTGTGGAGGAGCCACACGACCCTTCTTTAGCATTGAACCGTATCAAACATTTAACAATTTTATGTCACTTCAAACCCAACGGAGGGCCCATGGCCCAATGGTGAATAGATTTTGTTGTAAAGGAAAAGGTATCGGGTCAAACCCACGGGCCTCTCCTTCCTATGTGTGTTTTATATGGTGGCACAAATATATGTTAACCACATTATATGATGGTTATAAGGTTCGGTGGATATGGCTTGGTACGTTTGTTATGATAAGGTTTCTTAAATCATAAGATAGGTTCGATGTGGAATATAATATATGGTTTACAACATATAATACATATTAAATGGATGCCTCGGTGTTGGCATGGGATCGAGGGTTGTGCCCTTGACCTCTCCCCATTTCATAATACAATTAACTTAAACTTGTATATGGTTTTCAAATAACTCAGTCAAGGACCAATAGTGGAAACTTGTGATAGTGCAACTTGGACTATAGGGAGGTATTGACCCCTCCCCATTTTATTTTTCATAATACAATTAACTTAAACTTGTATATGGTTTTCAAATAACTCAGTCAAGGACCAATAGTGGAAACTTGTGATAAATGGATGCCTCACATGTTGGCATGGGATCGAGGGTTGTTCCATTGACCCCTCCCCATTTTATTTTTCATAATACAATTAACTTAAAATTATATATGGTTTTCAAATAACTCAGTCAAGGACCAATAGTGGAAACTTGTGATAGTGCAACTTGGACTATAGGGAGGTATTGACCCCTCCCCATTTTATTTTTCATAATACAATTAACTTAAACTTGTATATGGTTTTCAAATAACTCAGTCAAGGACCAATAGTGGAAACTTGTGATAGTCCAACTTGGACTATAGGGAGTTATTGGGTTCAAATCCCATAGAATACAACCAATATTTTTATACCAACCTTTATCAACTTTTTTTACCATTTAACCAATTATTTTTACCATTCTTATCATTGTCGTTGAAACTTCAAATGCTAACAACTTCTGTATCCGGAGGTTGTTTCGCACGAAACGAACTTTTCTGGAAAGATGATGACGAGATATTTCATATTGTAAGATTTTATTTTCATTTTCAATACTTTAAATTTGATCATATTTGAGATGATCCACCTGGATCAAACCTTCCCAATAGGAATCTTTTGGACCACCAAAATCTTGAATCATTCAAAATTCAAGTGAGGGCATATTCGTCTCACTTGTATTGTATCACCTATCCATTCCTGGAAACTATACATTTGACTCAGAATAACAACAATCAACACTGCACTGACATTGTTAAGTACATTAATCCATTTTCCTAAAAAATATTCATTCAATATTGTAGGCACAAATACTACCGATCAGTAATAAGATAAATATAAACATTGAACCTATTAAATGGATTGTACTCATATCTTAATGACTTTTTTGTTGATGTATTTGTAACTTTGGAATGTATTCACTTGTATATTTTATATTGTATTTCATTGTACCACGATGTTCCTCTGATCGGGAAAGTCATTAATATAATAAAGTCATGTAAAGTCATTGAGGTTAACCCTCCTTTGTAATTTGGGGAAATAGTCCCCACAGTTGAGGGGTATTAGGGTTATTAGACTCTCCTAGTGAGGTCAGCCTTGGTGAGTAATTGTCAAGTGGAAAACTATTGTAAATAGAGAGTGAGAATCTCTATTTGAAACACACTCACTCAACTATACCACATGAGTGAGAGAGGAGGAGCTCACACAAGTGAGAGAGAGAATAGTTGTCGGAGATCATCTTTGTGTTTTTGGGTTTTACTTTTGCTATTGGTGCTCATTCTATCTCTGAGGAAGTTGTGGGGTTTTCTCCTTTATGGTTTCCTCAAGGAAAAATCTTTGTGTCTCTTGTCTCTTGTGATTATTGTTGTGCATGTTATTCTCTCAGATAAGATCCTAGATCATATTGATTAAAAGATAAAAATCTAACATGGTATCAGAGCTAACCTGTGAAGAGGACATTGTGAAGCGGTAGAAGCTAGGGATTCTTACTTTATCGGTCTCTCTCCACAGATCATCAGCAAAATGAGGCTAGGATAACTCTCCATTGAAGGGTGCATCTTTTTGTCGAAGCAGAATTTGATTACAGACATTTTCATTTTTTGACCTATCACTACTACAGGAAATTAGGGCTTTTCACAGAAGAGGAATTTTTTCGAGAGCCGAGCATAGGATTTCTCTCCTCCTTGAAATCAAAATTTAGAGACCAAGCTCAAAATTTTTGGTTGGGTAAAACTCCAGAAAATTCAAACCCTAATTTGACCTCAGACCTGAAATCCCTAAAAGACTAAAACTAGTCATTTTGGTGTATCCGCTATATCTTGATATTGGAGAATGATCAGGGGACGAAACATTACATGCCAATGATAAATTCCTGGTGTACCCTATGTAAAAGTTTTAGACTTAGATTCTCTATATTCTGGGAGATATGATTCCTGCAAATCAAGGATCCAGCCTCTCCCTGGATTCATCCCTAAACATGACACCTAGGGAAAATTGTTGTATCTCGGTCTATGAAGGTCCAAATGAAATTTCACAAGATGTTCCGAATATGGTACATAATTTAATTTATGTGGTAAAATTTTCATACCCCAAAGGTGAAATAGTGACACGTGGAAGTCTATACAAGTTCACTATTATGAACAGTCCTGAAATAAGTCACCTTGGGAAAACTCTCCTAAGTCCCAATTGGTGAAACAAATTCCGCTCAAACCTATGTTGTTGGAAAGAGGATAGATGAGGGTACCTCAGTGAAAATTTTTAGACATAGAGGAGTAGTACTTTCAGATATATTTCATAAACAATATCAGGACATTTTGTAGAAGAAATTGAAGAAAACTAGGGCATCAGATATTTTGCAGTTCTAGTCACAATTTTGGGAAAATGAGTATGTTGCTCAGCTCACCTTGAGGAGGTGCATATTTCTATCCAATCAGATCTAAAATATTCCAAGTTTTTAAAATTAGTTTCTATGACAAACCCTAGATCATCCAGATCTGGAACCGGGATGAACACCTCAAATCGGTAAGATCTAAATTTTTTCTATTTACATTTGAGGTTCTCATTTCAAAAATGACTAATCAAACCATCTTGATGACAATATTGGTAAATCTAACAACTTTTGAGTATGGAAGTATAGGACCTCTATGATCCTTGAATAAATTGACTTGGATAAGTATTTCAGTAAGAAAGGTCTAAGAGCCAGAGGGAGATGAGGCTAAGGATAGAGCCAAGAGAATCATTGCAAATTCTATTAAATATCATCTCATCCCTCATGTGTCATCCTTGAAGACACCAAAAGGAAGTATTCATTGCTATGACGAAGCAATCGAAGAATAATAAGATATTGTTGTAACCACCTTGAATGGCCTCCCAAGATCATGGCATTCATTCATTCGAGGGATGTGTGCCAAAAGGAAGTGATTACCTTCAACCAACTCTGGGAAGAGCACACACAAGAAGAATTTTGACTCTTGAATAAGAGAAGATAAAATGGGAGCAACTTAAGATCAAGCTCTCACGATCCAAAGAAGATCCCTCAAGCAATGAGTAATATGAAGGACTCAACTCTTGAAGAACCTCTTATCCATCTTAACATTTGGATAAGGAATGATGTTGTTATGAATGAAGAAGACGATGAAGTTGAAGGCTCAAGAAGGATTCTACCCATGAAATGAATAAAGATAAGTATTAAATTATCATTTCATGATATTATTTGGTTATGCATTTGTTTATATTCAATTGATATGTTATGTATGATATAATGTTTGCATTAATGATAGTAAACTACTAATATGCATATGATGGGTAAGTAGCCCATGGTGCTATACAGCTCTCCATTGCTATTTATCTAGAATGAAAACTCTTTGCTGACATATTGCATTAGTGCACAATCTCAATGATGTCATGGTAGAGATGGAAATCTCAATGATGTCATGGTAGATATGGAAGGCATCTAGAAAGTTTCTGTGAGATATGGATGAATGTTGTATTAGATAAAATAGTTGCATGATTATATCTGTATGCATAAGAATTTTCCATTATAAATATGCATTATGAAATGTTTATAACCATACAACTGGTGCATTTGACTTGTAGGAAATATCACGTACAATCGCCTACAAGAAAAAAAGGATGAGACTTGTTCCAAAGAACAAGTTATGACAGTTCAAGATTCACTCTAATAATATAAAATGAAGAATAATGACTAGAATGCAATTCCGAAGACCTGAAGGGAAGTCCATAGTATCTTCCATATGGATCTACAATATCTAGCATGCAGTATATGGAAACATCGTGGGATACAAGGCAATATTCATAGCACGATGCTTCTCACAGAAGAAGGCATAGACTATGAAGAAACATTTGCAGCCATTGAAAGTCGAGACACGTGACAATCAGACTCATGTGTGCAAATTAAAGAAGGCCTTGTACAAGCTCAAAAGGAACCCATGGGATAACACATACATGAGGAGCTTGAAGATCACCTAGAGTGATGAAGATCTTAACCTTTGCTACAAGGTTGAAGATGAAAGCCTATAGATGATGAAAATCTCACAGATAAGTGCGAGAAGAACTTTTGAAAAGGTTCAAGATAGAGGATCTTGGTATCCAGTGACCCTAGGTGGATACATAGAATATTACTAGTAGAGGAATCTACTTTTCACTCCATTACAGGATGTTTCAATACATATAGTACGAAAGACAGAGGCAGTATGATGCTCCGCTTCACAGGGAGTGACTGCAGAAGATCCTGAGGTTCGACATGATACAACAGGATGGAAAGCTTACTGATGGCTCTAGGATTTACTGAGAGATTCCAACCTTTACTTCAAGGTTGAAGGTGGAAGACCAATGATGCTCCTGTTATATGTCGATGGCTTGTTCCTGACAGGAAAAGAGGAACTCATTAAAATTTCAAGAAGGATACTTGTTGTTGAGTTTGAGATGAAAGACTTGGGTATGATGCACTATTTTCTAGGCATGAAGGTGTGGCAGAATGCAGATGGAATCTACCTTGGACTGTTGATGTATATTTAACTTCAGAATGTATTTCACTTGTATTTCTTATATATTGTAACCCAATGTTTATTCTAGGATGTACTTGAGTCATGTCATGCCCTGATGTTCCTATCAGGAAGTTCTATAATGTAAACAAGTCATGTCAATTCATTGTGGGTAACCCTCCTATTGGTTAAGGGTTAAAGTCCCCACGATTTCGGGGCACTAGGGTTATTAGACTCTCCTAGTGAGGTCGGCCCTAGTAGGGTTTAGTCAAGTTGGGAATTAGTATAAATAGAGAGATGGACTCTCTATTTATCACACATCTCATACACATTCAAGTGTAGTGCATAGTTGAAGAAGGAGAAGACACTGGGGCTAGATAGAAAGAAGGTTATTGTTGTCGGGAGATCACTTACTATTTTGGGTTATACTTTTGGCACTGATTCTATCTCTGAGGAAGTTGCAAGGTTTTCACCATTTATGGTTTCCCTGAGGATAAACACTATGTTCATTGTCTCTTGTGTTTGATTGATGTGCTTGTTATTCTCTCAGTTAAAGATCCTAATGTATTGCTTGCTTAATGATAAAAATCTAACATGGTATCAGAGCTAACCTGAGAAGAAGACACTATGCAGTTGCGGGAACTAGGGCTTCCTACTTTGTGGATCTTCCTCCACAGATTTTCAGAAAAAGAAGGTTGGATTAACTCTCCTCCTTAGGGTGCATCTTTCTATCGAAGCAGAATCCAATTCTGAGGTTTTTCAGTTTTGGACCCGACACGGCTGCCGAAAATTAGGGCTTTTCATGGAAGAGGAATTTTTCAGTGAGCCCAGGCCTAGATTGATCTCCTCCCCAAAACCGAAGTTAGGGATCAAATTCAAAGCATTTGGTTGGACAGAACTCTGGAAAAGAAAAACCCTAATTTGCTATTGAACCAGCACTGCAGGATTTCAGCTCCAAATTCAGATCTGACATCTTGTCCTAGTAAGATCTAAATCTTATGTATTTCCATTTGAGGTTCTCAGTTAAGATGTCTCATCATACCAAGCTTGATGAAAAGCTTGAGGCAGCTGATAACTTCCAAGCCTGGAAGTATAGGATCTCCCTGGTCCTGGAAGAAAATGAGCTAGACTCCTATATCAATGAGGAGGTTCCAGTTCCAGAGGGAGATGAGGCTAAGGCCTTACATAAGAAGAGTTTGGTTATGGAAAAGAGAATCATTGCTGATTCTATCAAGGATCACTTCATACCACAGGTGTCATCTCTCAAGACACCTAAATCTATGTTTAATGCCCTAACCAAATTGTTTAAAGGGAAGAACATAAACAAGAAGATGACTCTAAGAAATCAATTGAAGAATGTAAATATATAGAATGCTGAGACTATTCAATCTTACTTTACAAGGGTATCTCAGATCAAGGAATAGATGGAAGCAGTAGATGAAGAAGTGGAAAAAGCAGATATTGTTATGACCACCTTGAATGGCCTCCCTAGATCATGGGACTCTTTCATTCAAGACATCTGTGCCAGAAACAAGTTATTCAAGTGCAGTAGACTATGGGAAGAATGCTCTCAATAAGGAGCTCGGATAACAGCTTGAGAAGAGAAGATGGGAAGTGAAGATCAAGCTCTCACAGTTCACTCCAAGAAAACCAGGAGGAACCATCATCATTCCAAAGGTAAGATCTCTCACCCTAGAAAAGATCTATCTACCATTAGATGTTACACATGTGATGAGAAAGGTCACATATCCATATTCTTCCCTAATAAAAGGAACTTAAAGAAGAAGAAGGAAAACAAGAGAAGACATCATGCTCATGCTGCAAAGGATGATGAACCTTCCACAAAGAGAGTCAGACAAGAAAGTGATTCTTCAAGTGATGAAGAGTATGTGTTGATCTCTGATCTTACAGGAACTGTTTCACATGGAAGCAATGATTGGATCTTAGACAGTGGTGCTTCCAAGCACATGACGGGATTCAAAGAATCATTTGTGAAGCTATATGAACATGAGTCACCTCACAAGGTGAAAGTTGGGGATGATTACCAGTATCCAATAAAAGGTAGTAGTGAATCCTCCTATAAACTAGACTCTAGAAATTCTATGAAGATGAATAATGTATTATTTGTTCCAGGACTAAAGAAGAACCTCCTCTCCATATCTACATTGGATGCAAAAGGAATGAGGGTTGCTTTCGTAGATGGCCAAGTTCTTATGTGGCCAAAGGGAAAGACTTTTGACAATGCAATAGTGATTGGGGAACAAGAAGGAGGTCTATACAAGGTTAAGGGTCAACCAGAACAAGATTTGGTTCATGAAATAGTAGAGCCAAATGAACTTTGGCACAAAAGGCTTGCACATGTGCATTATAGAGCACTACCACTTGCAAGCAAAGTTGTTGAAGGTCTTCAAGAAATTCAAGCAAAACATGATGGAGTATACAAAGGATGTGCAAAAGGAAAGAATACAAAGAAGACATTTCCAAGTAGCGAGAGCAAGGAAAAAGGAATCTTGGAAATCATCCACTCTGATGTATGCGATACAATGTCATCAAGTTCTCTAAGTGGGTATGCATACTATGTTTCTTTTATTGATGACTTTTCTAGGAAGACATGGTTTACTTCATGAAAAACAAAGATGAAGTATTCAGCAAGTTCAAGGAATTCAAAGCCTTGATCGAGAACCATACTGAAAAGAAGACCAAGACTTTTCGATCAGATAATGGTGGAGAATTCACTTCAAATGAGTTCAAAGAACTATGTAAAGACTCAGGGATTAAGAGGGAGTTTTCCACTCCTTATAATCCACAACAGAATGGGATTGTAGAAAGGAAGAATAGAACCATCATGGAAGCCGCAAGAGCTATGCTCCATGATCAAGATCTTCATATGCATCTTTGGGCAGAAGCAGCCAGAAGAACGGTGTATGTACAAAACTGTACTCCACACAAAGTACTCGAAAACAAGACTCCTAAATAAATATTCTCTAGCAAGAAACCAAAAGTCAGCCATCTCAAAATATTCGGCTGTCCAGTGTACATACACATTCCAAAAGAGAAGAGGACAAAATTAGATCCTTCAGGAAAGAAGGGTATATTTGTGGGATACTCTGAAAGCTCGAAGGCTTACATAATATACTTCCTAGGGTTCAAGAAGATTGACATCAGTAGGGATGTAACATTTGATGAAGATTCAACCTACATCAAATCCATAAATAAACTTGCTGAAGAACCTAAAGAAGCAGAAGCTCCCAAAATTCATGATACAATCATGAATGAAGAACATCAAGAAGAAGATCGAGAATTTGAAGAACCACAAAGACCTGCAGATCCACCACGGGAAAAGAATACTCACAAGAGGAAACCTGCTTGGGTATGAGAGATTATCCAAGGTACAGAAAGAATTGGGGTTCTAGAAGAGAATCTTAGAGAAAGAAAGAGGACCAGATCCTGGTCCAGTTATGTAGCATTACTATGTGATTTCATTGATAAAGAACCTTCCAATTATGAAGAAGCAGCAGAATGGAAATAATGGAAGGATGCTATGATCGAAGAGTATTAATCAATCATGAAGAATGATGTCTGGGATGTTTTCCCAAGACCAGAAGGGAATTCAGTTGTAACTTCCAAGTGGATCTACAAGATTAAGCATGTTGCAGATGGTAGCATAGAGAAATATAAAGCAAGATTCGTTGCTTGTGGTTTCTCCCAAAAATAAGGAATAGAATATGAAGAAACCTTTGCACCTATAGCCAAATACACTTCCATTAGATCGGTACTTTCTTTGGCTGCAGTGATGAAATGGAAGATACACCAAATGGATGTCAAGACTGCGTTCTTGAATGGTGTAGTGGAAGAGGAAATGTATGTGGAGCAGCCACTCGGTTTTGAGACACATGACAAGGAGTCTCATGTGTGCAGATTGAAGAAAGCCCTGTATGGTTTTAAATAGGCACCCAGGACATGGTATGGAAGAATTGACAGCTTTCTATCCAGTTTGGGCTTTACCAAGAGTAAATCAGATTCCAACCTTTACTACAAGGTTGAAGATGGCAACCCAGTGATGCTTCTACTATATGTAGATGATCTATTTGTGACAGGTATGGATGGGTTGATTCCTGATACGAAGAGAAAGCTTGCTACTGAGTTCGAAATGAAGGACTTGGGTATGATGCATTATTTTCTAGGTATGGAGGTGTGGCAGAATACGGATGGAATCTTCCTTAGACAAGGGAAGTATGCAGTAGAGATCCTGAAGAGATTTGGGATGATGGACTGCAAGGCATTAACCACACCTATGGAATCGAACCTGAATCTATTGAGTGATGCTTCATCCGAGTCAATTGATGCCACAATGTATCGTCAGATGATTGTGTCCTTGATGTACCTGACGAACATGACACCAAATATTTTCTTTGTTGTGAACACCTTGAGCCAATACTTGACAAATCCGAGACATGACTTGACTACTGCAAAGCACATTTTGAGTTACCTAAAGGGTATGGTTGATTATGGGCTCAAGTATAAGACTGATCAAAGGATTAACCTGGAGGGTTATGTTGATTCAGATTGGGTAGGTAGTGCCATCAATAGGAAGAGCACTTCAGGGTGTTGCTTCAGTATGGGATCAGGTGTGAACTCTTGGTTTAGGAGGAAGCAATCCTATGTGGCACTGAGTACAACTGAAGCAGAATATGTTGTAGCCTATTCAACTAGTTGTGAGGCAGTATGGTTGAGGAAGCTACTATCTGATTTATTTGATCTCCAGTTAGATACTACTTGTATATACTGTGACAACCAGAGTTGTGTGAAGTTGTCATAGAATCCAGTATTCCAGGACAAGTCAAAGCATATCGAGATCAAGTATCACTATATCAAGGATATGGTGCAGAGAGGAGCAGTGAAGCTATAGTATGTTGTGGCGGATGAACATATAGCTGATGTGTTGATGAAGCCATTGGCTAGGGTGAAGTTTGAGTACTTCATGGAGAAGCTTGGTGTTCTCTAGATCGAGATTCCTCCCAAGAGGAAGTGATATGTCTGTGTTGTGCCTTTCTGACATGGTGAGAGGATTGGTTCCTTCCATGGTCAGTTGTAAGCGTTGTGCCCTTCTAACATGGTGAGAAGATTGGTTCCTTCCATGGTCGGATGTATGAGCTGTGACATTGTGAGAGGAGTGGTTCCTTCCATTTTCAGATGTATGTGATGATCCCACATCCAACATAAAAAAGGGCTAGCTCTATGAAGACACATCTAGTATGAAAAAGGACTAGCTCTATGTGGATGCCACATCCAGTATGAAAAAGGACTGGCTCTATGAAGACACATCTAGTATGAAAAAGGACTAGCTCTATGTGGATGCCACATCCAGTATGAAAAAGGACTGGCTCTTTGAAGACACATCTAGTATGAAAAAGGAATAGCTCTGTGTATCTGCCACATCTAGTATGAAAAAGGACTAGCTCTTTGAAGACACATCTAGTATGAAAAAGGACTAGCTCTATGTAGTTGCCACATCTAGTATGAAAAAGGACTAGCTCTGTGAAGACACATCTAGTATGAAAAAGGACTAGCTCTGTGTAGCTGCCACATCTAGTATGAAAAAGGACTAGCTCTGTGTAGCTGCCACATCTAGTATGAAAAAGGACTAGCTCTGTGAAGACACATCTAGTATGAAAAAGGACTAGCTCTGTGTAGCTTCAACATCTAGTATGAAAAAGGACTAGCTCTGTGAAGACTCATCCAGTATGAAAAAGGACTGGCTCTGTGTAGATGATACATCCAGTATGAAAAAGGACTGGCTCTGTAGATGTACATCTAGCATGAAAAAGGGTTGGCTCCTTAGAGATTCCTATGGGTAGAAGAATCAAGAGATAGCACCTGTGATGATGACCCAGTGATGATCCAAATCGAGTGATGATGATCCAGATCCAGTGATGATGATCCAGCAGTGATGATCCAGATTGAGTGATTATCCAGATCCAGTGGTGATCCAAATCCGATGATGAAGATGACTTGAATATGACGAGGACTTGATGATGATCCAGAAGATACAGAGAAGAAAAATTGTGCTGAAAATTATGTCGAAAGAATACATTCCTAGTTAAGAGGGAGTGTTGATGTATATGTAACTTCGGAATGTATTTCACTTGTATTTCTTATATATTGTAACCCAATGTTTATTTCAGGATGTAATTGAGTCATGTCATGCCCTGATGTTCCTATCAAGACGTTCTATAATGTAAACAAGTCATGTCAATTCATTGTGGGTAACCCTCCTATTGCTTAAGGGTTAAAGTCCCCACAGTTACGGGGCACTAGGGTTATTAGACTCTCCTAGTGAGGTCGTCCCTAGTAGGGTTTAGTCAAGTCAGGAATTATTATAAATAGAGAGTTTTCCACTCTATTTATCACACATCTCATACACATTCAAGTGTAACGCATATTTGAGGAAGGAGAAGACATTGGGGCTATATAGAAAGAAGGTTACTGCTATCGGGAGATCACTTATTGTTTTGGGCTCTACTTTTGGTACTGATTCTATATCTAAGGAAGTTGCAGGGTTTTCACCATTTATGGTTTCTCGGAGCATAAACACTGTGTTCATTGTCTCTTGTGTTTGATTGTTGTGCTTGTTATTCTCTCAGTTAAAGATCCTAATGTATTGCTAGCTTAATGATAAAAATCTAACATGGACAAGGGAAGTATGCAATAGATATCTTGAAGAGGTTCAGTATGATGGACTGCAAGGCCATGACCACACCTATCTCATTGATCTTGAAGCTATTGAGTAATGCTTCATCAGAATCAGTTGATGCTATGATGTATCGTCAGATGATTGGATCATTGATGTACCTGATGAATACGAGACCAGATATTTTCTTTGTCATGAACACATTGAGCCAATTCCTGACAGATCTGAGACATGTTCACCCGATTGATGCAAATCATATTCTAAGGTACCTGAAGGGTACAGTTGACTATGGGATCAAGTATGAAGTAAATCAGAAGATTAACCTAGAGGGTTATGTGGATTCGGATTGGGTAGGCAGTTCCATTGATAGGAAGAGCACTTTGAGGTGTTGCTTTAGTATGGGATCAGGTGTGATCTCTTGGTTTAGAAGGAAGCAGTATTGCGTGGCACTGAGTACAACCAAAGTAGAAGAGGAGCAGTGAAGCTCTAGTTTGTGATCTAGATTGATATCTCTCAAAATAGGGAGTTCTAGCATAGCTGGTAAGACAGGTTGTCTGAGCATAAAATCTTGGCGAAGCTCGTAGGTTGCTCAAATGTAAACGGTCATGTAGTTTTTCCTCGTATGTAATCAATCCTAGCAAAGCTCGCAGTTTATCCTTGGACGTAAATAGCCTTGATGTGATTTTAAGATAGAAATGGACAAAGTGAAGTTTGAGTACTTCATAGAGAAGCTTGGTTTTCATCAGATCAAGGTTCCTTCAAAGGGGAAGTGATGAGTCTATGATGCCTTTCTGACATGGCGAGAGGATTGGTTCCTCCCATGGTCAGATGTTAGTGTTGTTCCTTTCTGACATGGCGAGAGGATTGGTTCCTCCCATGGTCATATGTAAGTGTTGTGCCTTTCTGACATTGATAGAGGATTGGTTCCTCCCATGGTTATATGTAAGTGTTGTGCCTTTTTGACATGGCGAGAGGATTGGTTCCTCCCATGGTCATATGTAATTGGTGTGCCTTTCTGACATGGCAAGAGGATTGGTTCCTCCCATGGTCATATGTAAGTGATGTGCCTTTCTGACATGACAAGAGGATTGGTTCCTCCTATGGTCAGATGTAAGTGATGTTCCTTTCTGACATGGCTATAGGATTGGTTCCTCCCATGGTCAGATGTAGGTGTTTTGCCTTTCTGACATGGTGAGAGGATTGGTTCCTCCCATGGTCAGATGTAAGTGATGTGCCTTTCTGGCATGGAGAGAGGATTGGTTCCTCCCATGGTCAGATGTAAGTGATGTGCCCTTCTGACATGGTGAGAGGATCGGCTCCTCCCATGTTCAGATATAAGTGTTGAATATGTGAAGACCTATGCGGAGGCTAGGCCTACATCCAACAAGGTTGGCTCTGTAGAACTTCCTATGACGAGTAGAATTGATATATCGCACCATTTGCTCGGGATAGTGGAAGCAGTTATGATGATGATTCAGCTTTGATGATGATCCAGTAATGAAGACTTGTGCTGATGAACTGTGTTAAGAGAATACATTCCTAGTTAAGAGGGAGAGTTTATGTATTTGTAACTTCAGAATGTATTCACTTGTATATTGTCTATTGTATTTCATTGTACCTTGATGTTCCTCCGATCGAGAAATTCATTAATATAATAAAGTCGTGTAAAGTCATTGAGGTTAACCCTCCTTTGTAAGTCGGGGAAATAGTCCCCACAGTTGAGGGGTATTAGGGTTATTAGAATCTCCTAGTGAGGTCGGCCCTGGTGAGTAATTGTCAAGTGGAAAACTAGTATAAATAGAGAGTGAGACTCTCTATTTAAAACACACACTCACTCAACTGTAGAGCATGAGTGAGAGGGGAGGATCTCGCACAAGTGAGAGAGAGAACAACTGTCAGAGATCATCTTTGTTTTTTTGGGTTTTACTTTTGCTATTGGTGCTCATTCTATATTTGAGGAACCTGTGGGATTTTCTCCTTTATGGTTTCCCCGAGGAAAAATATTTGTGTCTCTTGTCTCTTTTGATTATTGTTGTGCATGTTATTCTCTCAGATAATATCCTAAATCATATTTATTAAATTATAAAAAATATAACATTTTTACCATAGAAACACTATCAACCATCATAGGTGCACTGTAGTGAAATGACACTTTTGTTTCATGCTTAGGATTCTTTTTCTCCTAACATTGCATAGACATAAGTGCCAAATTCTAACTTGCATTAACAATCATTTTTAATTGTTTTGTAGTTCCTAATTGTTTATTGTTTTTAAATGTATGTGAATGCATTATGTACTCAATTCCTTCTTTAAACAAGTGATACTAATTATGTTATTGATATAAGATTTCCTTTCGATCATATAAGTACAGACTACCCAACACAATTTCACAGATATCTAGTGGGACCACATCAAATTCATCCTCATCTACAAACTTAGATGTAATTGCAAACTTTAGATCACATGGTTTTGTTACTTGTAATATTTTATCTTTGCACACCCAGCCTAATGGATAAGTTCTCTTTTGTGGTTTTGTTGTTAATCCCAATTGCTTAACTACTTCTTCTCAAATGAGATAAGCTTGAAATCCACTATCTTTGAGTGTGTCGATTTTAGTTTGTTTCATAATCACTCTTATATGAAACAATGCATTCCTCTTATCCTTAGAACTAACATGATCTTTGGAAGTAGAATCGCGTGAAGAACCAATGTTAGAATCATTACCAACAATATCTTTACCTTTCACACTTACGATTGTTATCTTTGTTTCGTCCTCAAAATCTGATCCAAGGTCCTCAATGATAATCGTGGTTGTTTGCTTCCCCTTCCGATCCTTGAACCACTTTGGCTTCAGTTATGGATGTAGCTTCCAACAATGTTCTTCATCATTCCCATCATTTTGGCAATGCGAACATGAAATATTTGTATCCCCTTTATTCATGGTAGCTATATGCTTTCCTTTCTGTTTTTCCTTGCCTTCTTTTTCCTAGCTAGATTTAGCTGAAGGAACATCATGAACACTCTTCCCTTTAGATTTAATGTGTGTAAATTGCACACTTACCTCATCAAGGTTAGTAGGATTAAACATAAGTATTGTATGACGCAAATAACTATGTAATCCTCCAATAAACTTGAGAAACATTTCCTGAGTATAAAGAGGTATGCCTAAAATCAAAGCTCTTTTTCTGAATTCCTGAGTGTACTCTTCTACACTCTGACCATTACCTTTCCTTAAATTTTTCCAATCCATCATGGCTTGTTGTATGTAGCCTAATGGATAAATTGTTTTTTTAACATAGCAGTAAATTCATACCAGGAAGAAATAATTTTACCTTTTCTAAGGAGGTCTTCTTACCTCTTACTTTCCCACCAGATGAGTGCAATGCCTCCAAGATGGAAAGTAGCCAATTGGATCTTTTCCTTACCATATACAAGCTTCTAATTCCTGCAATACACCTCAATTTGCCTTATCCATCCATCTAATTTTTCTATGTTAAGTTCACCATTATATGTGGGAAATTCAAACTTAATATCAAGTTTTAAATAAGTTAAATCAGACTTAGCCTTCTTAGGTTGTTTCTTTTGATTTGAAGAAGCAACACTAGATATTTCAGAAGAAAAAGAAGAAGATGGAGAAGAAGGTTCAGAAGGGGCTTTTCCTTTTCCCTGAGCATTATCCTTTTCTATCTCCTTCTTTATTTTATTCTTTTCCAACCTCTCTTGATAATTTGCAAACAACTTTTCTACTATGTCTTCCATCTGATAGAAATCCTTATGGAAGGCCTTCTCATCTTCTCCTCGGTAGTCTTCATCTTCCATTTTCTCTCTTCGATGTGCACATCCAATCTCTAGATTAGAAGATTCAAGCACACCTTCACCTTGCATTATCCTGGATCTTCTCAACATAAAATAACAATGCAATGGTTAAGCTGCTATGATACCAACTTGATCTGAAATTCTTCAGGATATTTTTTAACCATAAATTTTGCATGTGAAATTTAAATGTTAATTACTCATAAACAAGATTAAAAGATTAAACTTTTAATGCTTAAATGAATCACATAAGCAAATAAACGTAGATATGCAAACCAGAAATAGAAGACACGGCTGATAATCGTGTTCACCCCTCCTGGGATACGTCTTCGGGCCACTTCCAATGTGAAGGTCGATCTATTAAGTCTTCAAAATCTTACAATTGATTTTTCTGGAAACACTTCAGAATTATGTCCGTTAAAAGCATAAATAAACAGCACCACTGAACTCCTTGCGAACTCCTGAGAAAAAATAGTATAAAGTTAACTGTGTTTTCATGAGACCTCCTCGAGCATGCATATCAAGCCTCACCGTACGTCCCACATATACGGCCTATATGGATAGTACCCCACCTCAGGATCTATGCAAAATGATTGTTGTACTATCTCAGTAACTTTGCCTCCAAACAATCACTCCAAACTATGTCAGGGGTTGACAATCTCTTGGATTTTTAAAGTGAGAAAGGGCACACGTGGAGGAGACACATGACCCTTCTTTAGCGCTAAACTGTATCAACCATTTAACGGTTTTATGTTGCTTCCATCCCAATGGTGAATATGTGTTGTTGTGAAGGAAGAGGTCTTGAGGTCAAACCCATGGGGATCTCCTTCCTATGCGTGTTTTATATGGTGGCACAAATATATATTAACCACGTTATATGATGGTTATTAGGTTTGGTGGGTATGGTTTCGCGTTATTGTTATGATAAGGTTTGTTAAATGATAAGATAAGGTTCAATGTGGAATATAATATATTTTTTATAGCATATAATACATATTGAATTGGGCCCTCGGTGTTGGCATGGGGTCAAGGGCTATGTCCCTCGACCCCTCCCCATTTTATTTTTCATAATACAATTAATGTAAACATATATATGGTTCTCCCATAACTCAGTCAAGAACCAATGGTGGAAACTTTTGCTAATGAAACTTGGACTATAGGGAGGTATTGGGTTCAAATCCCACAAACTCCAACCAATATTTTTATACCAACCTTCATCAAGTTTTTTCACCATTCTTACCACTCCCGTTGAAACTTTAAATGCTGACAACTTCTACATCTGACTATTGTTTCGCACGAAACGAACTTCATTGGAAAGCTGCTAATGAGCTCTGTCATCATGTAAGATTTTATTTTTATTTTGAATACTTTTACTTTGATCTACTTTGAGATGATCCACCTAGATCACATTACTTTCCTTAGAGTTAGTGAAACTTCAACCCTTTATCCATAGTTCGTCCAATGAATTAAGTTGAGTCTGCTTTTTTGGGACACCATAGTTTTTAAAACATGTCCCCATTATTTATTTACCTAACACAAATGCAAGTTTTTGTTATTCATGTTTGTGAATTGTAAGGGTGGGACCTATGTCATTTTTAGAAATGCAAAATGCAAGTACACTAAAAAACATGTGTTCATTGTTGTTCATTAAAAAAAAATGTAAACCCATGGCCTCATTTTCTTATTCAAAGGTGCATTGGGGGATAACACGATAAAAAAATCATCTCTACGATTTGGAGAACACCATGTTTCCTAAATAACAAAACCTGCTAGTCAATGACAAATAATTTCTAGTTGACAAACATCACTTGTTTACCTCTACCGGGAAACAAAGTGAAGGTAAGTTTCTTTTATTTCTTCCTTATATCCTTCAATTGTTTTTCTTGTTTAATGAAAACTATTTTTTTCATAGGAAATGATATTAATTGTTTGTCATGAATATTGAAAACCCAAACTCAGAAAATAATGATCCCCCAAACCCACAAAACCAAAACTCATAAAATGTTAATCCCCCAAACTCCCAAAACTCAAATGCAGAAAATGTTGATCCCCAAAACCCAAATCCAGGTCAAAAATCCTAAACCTCCACTAAATTGTACTCTTGATATTTTGGCAAAATTGATGACATTGAGATGCCTAACCTCTATGTTTAGAGAGGGAGGCCAATTCCGTGAATCACTTTGGAAAACACTTGATTCTTGAGATGGATTCTTATTGCATGAAGATATGTTTGAAGACATAAATCCGCACAGTGCTATTGATCAATTGAATTAATGTTTTAACCATTCTTGTAATGTATCCAATTGGTATGGTACTACTTTTGAGCTAACGGGAACTACCCAAACTTCTCATCTGATACCCAATTTGTCATTTAATTCCAATTTTAACCATAGATTTAATATAGATTAACACAACATAATTTAAACAATATGGTTTCCAAAATAATCATATGCATTCTATAAATATTACAGGAACATACCATGCCAAGCAATTCCATGTATTAGGTATTTATAATATTTAAGGAGATTCAACCTAAGCTTTGAATCATTGTGGCTAGGGTGTAAGAAACCTAACACTAATTTTTCTTTTAATTTTTGCTTATTATACGTACTTTATAAAAAATATTCACAAATTTCCTTATGATCTCAGCTTAATCCTAATGAATAGAAGGTTAAAAGACCAATTACTAAACTATAGTTAGGAGTCTTTGAAATCTATTTGTTTATAGTCATTTTTTTAAACTCTTGTAGTAGCTTTAGAAAAGGGTAAATTTAATGGGGGCAATGGTTAATTTCTCATTGTACATGCCGATAGGCAGTGTACAATTGTATTCGATATGCTTTGTCTCACTATTAGTTTAGCGTGGACTAACTTAATTTTGAAATTTAACTTAACGTTTACCTTGGACAATGAAATTTTATTTTACTTTTTTAATTTTGAATATTCAATTATCTGGTCAATGATTAGCTAATGCAATTGAAGTCTTATTGCAGGGTCGAGGCAGGCTTATTGGGAATGGGGAATTTCTTTAATTGATTCCATCTTTGTCACAATCCACGTGTTGGATGGACTAGGTATCCACCGCCTTGCATTGAATTATAATCTATGTTGAAAGCACCACAGCCACCTATATTATAGATTCAGGTTGGAAGATAGCACAGATGTTGAGGCATCAAATTCTGGCTCCTGTAATGCTCAGTTCCCACACAGAGCATTCAATTTAGTCAAAACAATGCATCTATTTGCGGCACCAGAATTTTACAATGCATATCTGTTACAGTGCAGATTATATATTGAATTAGTGTGCACCTTACTACCTCAAGTCCACTTCCATTGACAAAGCATAATTGTTTGTTTATTTCTAGAAATTAATCATTCGTTGAAGAAAATCATAGACATACTGAAATTGTTGTTGCAGTGAACATGATAAACCAAAACTAGTCTGGGATCTTACCTTGCACAAATGGAGATCAAATCCGTCAGATGTATTGTGGAATTAGTATTTACTGTGACATTAGAACATCAATAGGTCAGTTATTTATTCAATTAATCAGACATAAGGAATTATAACACTATTTGTTATTCTGGGAATTATAACACTATTTTTCAAGAAATGCTATCAATATATATCTACTTACAGTTGTTTATGAGACCAAGGTCCCCATATTCTGGAGTGATGACTCACCTTTGTCTTCTCATAGCACCTGCAACTTGCAACTGGGTATGCTTCCATTTGATAACCTGTATATCGAACCTAATTGTGACAGTCACATTCGAATTCTAGTTCAATTTTTTGTTGTGTTTTCCTTTATGGTTCGATTCTTGGTTGTGTCTTTCTTTATGGTTCGAGCTCTCATGTGTTATTATTTCCTGTTGTTTTCTCTTTTTAACATGTTCAATTTTGTTTTCCAAGAAATGTTTTTATACTTAACATCCCTAACGCTCTTGAAGAATCCACCCAACTCAAAATGCCTGAGTTTTAAAATTCCAAATGACTGCAATCTGAACTAAATATTGAAACGTTTTTGAACATGTTTTTCCTGGGTTTGTATATAAATTGAAAAAAATTCTTCCTGGGTTTTAAATGTCCAAACTTTGGGGTTTTTATTTAAACACCAAACATAGGAAACTTATGCATCTTCCCTTAGGGATGCGACTCAACTGATTGAATTTTAATTATAAACCTGAAAAACCCATAGAAAGAATATAGTTGTATGAGATTGAAATTTAACATACCAGAAACTGGGAGTCTTCCTTGGGGAAAGAATGACACATGTCCATTCTAATTTTTTTGTGCATTATATGGTGTTTGGATCTGGACAAGAATGAACTTCATCTTGAATATATTGGTTGTGTGATTTGAATGTTAGGTAAAACTTGGGAATCTCCCATGAGGGAGAATGGGGACGCCAACACCAAAGAGAGATAGAAAAGGAAAATTAGCAGATAACATAAAAATTTCGATGGTATATTGATTCCCTAACTGCAAATTTCAATGCAAATGAAATAACAGTCCAACCATGCAGAAGGATCATGGAACTGTAACACCAATCCTCGGAGATTGCAGATACCCACATGTAGGTTATTCATAGTACACCATTGCAAGTGGTAGGATACATGTCCATTGATAGCTACGGGATTGAGGTTGACACACTGACTAAGGGAATATTGTATGGACTCAAAAAAAGGAATTAGTGTTTCAAGGAATGTTTGATCACATCCTTTCCTTTATCAACAGCGACCTGACAATGTAATTCAGTGCTGTGACTAAGATGAATTGACTGCGATAAACATACGCTCTGTCAAATAATCCAGTAATGTCACCCATTTTGAACCATACATGGAATTATCATTTTAATTATGCATAGCTTCAATCATTGTGTTGTTAATTTCCCCTACCGGTTTGACATGATATTCAGATTTTTCCTCCTAGCTTTTGTGATTGTCCATGTGGTTGTGCATGCAGGCTTAAACATGGCTATAGTAAGTACCCTAACAACAAACATGGTTATTATTTTCAATAAATTGCTTCCGAATATAATATTTGACATATGTCATAGTCACCAAAATTAATATCTCATATTCGGATAGAAAGACCCCAATATTTCAATATTTACAGGCTCACCATAAGATTAAATTCATTGAATTCTTTAAAATAAAAGCTAGAGGAAATTGATCGTACTTAATAATCTTAATCCAAATAAAGAAATTGATATATCAATATTGCATCATTTAAATGCTAACCATATTTAATATTAATCGTCATGCTTTGAATAGACATGGAGTCAAACCCAACCGAAAGGGAGCTCTTTGGATAGAAGCTAATCATAGCGCTCTCAAGCCTCGATTCTACAATTGAGAAAATGGAAGAAAAAAATAGCGGACGAATGGAGTTATCTGGCCTCTTGCTATACTTTTTGAATTTTTATGTGTTCTGCCAAACTGGGTAAGTTGTAACTATAGGTCTGTCAATCTGGGTTAGTTGTGAGTGTAACTAAAATTTCGAGTCATCATTTCTAAAATATCTTCTCCACTCCCTAAAAATAGTGAAACAGCTTCCAAGAAAGCGATTCGAGAGTAATAGGTATGACTAATGATGGAATATACTTCATCTAGATTAAATATGAGTCTCCTAACCATATCCACTTTAGAAAGGTAATTCCATTAATCAATAAATTAAATGTTATTGACTGACAGGTTTTTCAATAAATTTAGAGCTAGGGCTTCAACCAACACTTTGGAGAATTTAGCAGTATCAGATATCTAGATATATGTTTGTGAGTTTTTTTAATGGAAGTGAAGCATTTGTATCAAGGAATGTAAATAATTTTGTGTGATATTCCTTTAATGTGGTACATTATATATATACGGGAGTGGTAGCAAAGCTTTGAATCAATACATATCGTAATTTGTTTCTTGAAGCAAGACACATTGTACATTACACTGCCAAAATTATAGAAGTGGCAATGGTGAAAGTGTAGCAACTACATGCAATCAACCATGCTTTTTTTGTGAATAGAAAACACTACAATCATCCATCATGGATGAAACAAAGTCTCAAACTGGTTGTCCACTCTCATACATGCAATTTGACCTACCAACCTCGACAGGTATCCACTGCCATGTAGCACTTGTTTGATATTGATTCTCCATACAATTACATTTACTTAGTGCATCAAGTGCTAATGCAAGGTGTAAATGTGCAGGCGTTACTTCCTAATCAAACTCCCAAAGAGCAAGGTAAACAAACATATGTCTCCATTCTATGAGGTTATCATCCTTGGGAAAATGTGGTTGTCGAAGGGTCAAAGTTATAGCTTGGTTAATGTGAGTTGGTCGATGGCAGCATTCAACATTCCATGTGACCCTTCCATTTATGCATTTACACATAAATATACTTTCCTAGAAAGTCGCAAAGGGGTTTTATTTCCTAACAGTGAGTTCCCTTTTCATTCTATCTATTTATTTGTTTTTCTTGGGAGGAGGGATAGTCTTGTAACCCCATTTGTTAAACCTCTATTTTCTTTGAAAACTTTAGAGATGAAGTCCTCTACTTGTGCCGGTGGTTATCTAGAAGTATGAATATATACATTCCTCACATAATTTTTCTTTGAGTATAATTCCTTTTTGTGTGTGTCATGCTTTCCCACCAGGGTTTAACAAGCCTGAAAATATTGCACAAGAAGAGAACACGTGGTAGTGGCATGGATAAATGACAACAAATCTTTTGTTAAGGAAAGACCCAATAGGGTTTTAGATAACCATGCATAATTGTTAAGCGTTACTAAGTAGAGTTGGTCCTTGTCATAATGGAATGTTTCTGAGTCTATTTCTATTTACTATGTAATGGGAAAATTTACCTCCATAACTATTTTAGGAATTTATCTCATGTAACCCAAGATGATTTCCCACACACTCTTATACTTGTTTTTTTAGTAAATGGGGTTATGTAACGGGATTGGTAATTGACTTTTTTAAGGTTCCAATTTATTTTACTTATTGATAATTACTACAGTTTCAACATAGGGTTTTAGGATTTTTCCGAAATAGCAATCCCTCTCCCTAGAAAATCATGATATCACACGAGATTTTTCTCCTAAGATATTGTTAAATGGGTTAGAGTGATAATATTTGATTGGTAACGACAATGTTGTTAAACCATGTGGTTAAATTGAGTTCCACTTAAATTTTTAGATTTGTCAACATATGCTTTCTTACAATAAAACCTGAAGTATAAGATTTATAATTTCTTATTTAGTTTCTACGTCTTGTCAATCTTATAATGTCATGGCTCAATCATACATAGTTAAATTGGTGTAGTCCTAGTCTTTTAGACCATATATTTGTACTCATCTGAGTATATTTGTTGTTTTTCTTACAATAAAAATATAAAGTTAATCAAAAAAAAATTCTTCTAATTAACCAAGAGAGGCCATAATGTTCTTGATTATAAACTAAGATTTTACAACAAAATCATTAGCGGCCTTAAACCAATCATGTATTCCTGAATGCTTCATAATGAGACAAATAAATATATATACTTAATCATAAAATTCTACGTCTAATGATACAAGCGAAGGTATAACATTATTAATTACAGTCTAATATTTTACAACTAAATCATTGATTTTCTTGAACCAATTCTGCTTAACCGCATACTTAATATTAAAATCAATAAACTTAGACTAGTTTAGTAAACAATACATGAAAACACTTATCTAGATTTTCAATCAAACTTTCTAAGGGGAGATCCCATTCCACCCAACCTTAGATCCTGCAGCAAATTCTTTTTCTCTCAACCTCTGCAGTGATCACCCCCAATCCAGATCAAGCTTACTAGGACTTCGACTTGGGGAAAATGTTGTTATATTTCATAATTGATTACGTAGATAATCCTTCTGAGTCAACTTTTACCTCCTGTGAAATATTTAATTTCACTTCCCATAAACTCTAGGTAGTTATCTAGGATATTATTATTTTTTTGTTGCTCATAAACTCTAGGAAAACATTTGAGTCCTTAGTAAGGAAGCATGGTTGAACCCATATCATGGAAAATGGGAAGATCTATCTTGACAATCTCCCTTATCTACTGATCCTTCCTTTATATCTTATTAAATTCTTTTCTGGATGGATTGTCTCTCTTTGGGTCATTATCCTCCCAATTCTATCTTTTCTTGGAAGTGAAGAACAATCTTTTCCTTCTACTTCATTTTCTTATTATCAGTTTCTTGGAAAGGTATTTAGGTTTCATTTTATTTCCTCGGATTCTTGAAATTATTAATCAGTATTTATTTTTCTTCAGTTAAGTTCTTTTTAAATCCTAATTACTCTTACAAGTCATAACCTCTAGTAAGTTTGATATCTCTTTAACAGGAAGCCCCATAACAAGTCGGTAAAATAAAATAAATTAATTAATTAAACATTATAAATTAAATATTTTTTTGGTCACATAGGAGTATTTCAATTAGTTTGAGGTCCTCCCGACTTTACCAAAATAAAATTGAGTCTTCTAACTTTTAAAATATGGGGGTTAAGGTCCTGGGACATTACATCCCACCCCACGTAAAGTAACATCATCCTGGTGTTAACCAATTCAGTTTATTTTAGTAAATAGAAAATGATAAGCTTCCCTTATAATATCCTCATTTTCCCAAGTAACTTCTTTAGGTACCAATTGCCTCCACTGCACTTTCATCTGAGCAACGACTCTATTCCTTAGTCAAGTTTCTCTTCAATCCAGTAAGCGTTGAGGCTCTAGCAAGAATTCTCCTTTTGGTTCCACCCGCAACAAACCACAGTCAATTATATTCTTTGTATCACAAACATATTTTTTTTAAAGAGACACATGGAATACATCATGAACTTTGAGATCAACAGGTAAGGCCAACTGATAATGAGTAGGGCCAAGTTTTGCTAGAATTTCAAAAAGCCCACAATATTTTGGGGATAATTTGTTGCATTTTCCCATTCCAAGGGTACTCCTTTTTTCCTTAACCCTTAAATATACATAATATCCCACGTGAAATTACATATCCCTTTGTTTTATATCTGCAAAGTTTTTTTGTCGATCATGTGCTTCCTTTAAATTGTGTTTTACCTTTTCCACTAGTTTCTCTAGGTCCTTCAAAACTCCTAGCCCCAACATTAGTCTGGATATCAACCTATTGAATTTAAATTACAAAGATTAAGTTTCTTTCATAAAGTAATACCTCCTAAATTTAAAAGAATTTTAAATTCTACTTTAACAACAATCCTAATTTAATGGACTACCTAAAATTCCTAATCTCTAATTTATTAATGTTTCAATTATTGTGCCATTTATCTACAGTAAATTAGTGCAATATAAAGGTATAATTGTGTAGTACAATTGAATTAAAAATATACACTAAAGAAAACAAATTTCAGGAAAAACTGATAAGAATTTATCATTAAATTGCAACATTAATATTCATTAATCCCGGTAGTATACAACAGTGTTACAATAAGGAAAATTCAAATTACGTGGATAAGATTCGAATCTGCCAAATCAATCCTGACTAACTGACTAACTCAAATTTTCTAAATCACTATTGGAGGTCACTAGTATAACTCCATATGTCTAATTTAGTCTATCAATCAGGTAAACCAATTAAACTGATGAGATGGTGAGAATAGGTGCCTACTACCATGAAACCATGCAAGACGGGCGCTAAATTAACTGAAAAACATCTAACTGAATGTAACTGGAGGTTAACTTACCATAACTAGTTTCCTACCACAACCAACTAATGAAGGTTGTTGGTGGCACTCAGAGTGGTTCCTAAATTGTAGGGATTGGTCCCAAAGGCACATAAACTAATGCATGAACATGCAGTAAGTTGCAGTCAACCTCTATATGTGTTCCCCACACTCTATTCGATGGTACTGGTGGAACCAATAGCCAAATTGTACCCAATGTGTACTTTCCCTTTTTCAAATTTTTATTACAATGACCAATTTTTCACTTTTTTCCCAATTTCAACCTTTGACTAGTTTTGATGTCTAGGTCTCCAAATTTCGCTCCCAAATATTCTGAGAAGGTGTATGAATGATATTAAGCCTTGAATATGATTTTCAAGTATGATCTATCACCCTCCAATTACTTTTGAAAACTTGTTCAATATTCTGACCAAAGTAGGAGTCTTTACTAGCAAATTGGGTCTCCAATTCCCCCTAAGTAAATGTGGGAAATGACTTCTCAAATGCTCCCAAAGCCACTCAAATTTATAAAAAGAGGAAGAGTATTTTTAAGGGACATTTTTAAGTTTTCATATGCATCATTACTTATTTTATACAAGTTGTTATGACCCTCTCCCAAACAGCTACAAAATCACTAATTTGACCCTTGGGGAAATGGAACCAAATCTTCTCCAAATGCAAATAAACCGAGTAAAATGACCTCCAATGCTTAAGTGTTGAAAACTAAAATTTTAATAATCATAAATTCAATTCAATTCATCATAAATATATCATAGAGACATTCTTCCATTCGAAATAACCAGCATTATCATGGCATACATCAATATAGTGGGGAAATGGTCATTGTTTGCTCATTAATAGTCACTTTTACATACAACCCTTTGATATTTAGAATTTATACTTTATAAGAATGAATAAATGATAATATTTATCTTATTACAATCATAAATGGACATTGAAAAACTCTCCCAATTCGAAATCATCAGCATTACAATGGTTCACAACAAGATAGTGGGGAAATGGCATTGTTTCTTCATTGTTTAACATTTTTACATGAAATGTTTTGGTATTTCAAACTCAGAGTCTTATGAAATTGAAATAAATATCATTTAAATCATAACATAAAGTAATGGGGAACTATAATCTTCCCCAAATAGATCAATAGCTCACCCAAAGCGCAATCCCTCTCTCAGCAAGAATATGCAATAAAAACTGGTAATGGTTGAGAGAAGTGATGCACTAGAAGGAACCATGCACTGCCCTATATCTTAAACCTGTAAATAAAACTCCATTAAATGTCCATTAAATACCTGAGTGTCCTCTCCAAACCCCAACTTGGATGGGAATCTTTCACCCTCGAAATTGGCTAAGGCAAGAAACTAATCATCCACTAGCTCTCTCAATTCACAAATGCAAATTTCTCAAATTATAAAAATATATTCTATTGGTTAATTCTTGTATTTAATAAACATCCTAATCCTTATAAGGTTACTAATATATCCACAAACTCAATCCAATTCGAATTAGGGTGTGTGCTCAATATGTGTCAAGTGTCCTCCCTTTCCTAGCCTTCTATCTTCCCCCAATTCGAGTGGAAACCGATTGATCTTCCCCAATTCACACGATCTCCCTCTTGGGTGCTGTATTTCAACCTGAAATGTCATAATGGTCATATTTCAGCCTTCATGTCTGTAATATGTCATAAATTTCATAGCATATTCATCATTGGTGTCACAGATGTCATAGATGTTAGGGAATCTAGCCTAAGTGTCCAAGAAGCTCCCATTTGACTCTTCCTCTCCCATGGAAGTTAAATATCCTTCTCAATTCGACCTATGAGGAATATGGCCAATTTTATTAGCCTTCTAACTCATCCAAGAACATTAAGCTTCCCATGGATTCAAAATTGCAAGCGGAGGATGCCATGTGGCACATAAATCCTAGCTTGTGTGGGCCCCATAATATCCATGTGTCTCCATGCTCCATTTCCACTTCAATTTTATATTGTATTTATTTAATAGGCTCCATTATTAAATATTTATTCCATTCTAATGTCTGTACATCATTTATTAGCTCCCTTATTAAAATTCCAAATGTATCCATCCAACCTAGGGAACTAGTAGGATTGATGGAATTGTCCTGCTATGCAATTATAAAAATTGGGACATTACAGTCCTCCCTACCCAAGATTGCTTGTCCTCAAGAAATTTAAAATTTGAATGCTGCAATTTCTTTTCATATTCTCAAGTGGAATCCTCATTTGGTACTCTTTCCTTTGCACCAAGTGCTATGTTATGGTTCTGCTCGTTGATTTTCTTTAGCTGGAACTTGAGTAGTGGCACTCATGTATTGCAATTTTGTGTTCCCAAAATTAAATAGATGTGTATTGTGAATATTGATATATCCTATAACATCACTTCTAATACCAAAATGATTAATCAAATCCATAAAAACCAAATTTCTACAAATAATGTTTACCTCCATATTTTGGAAACATTTTTTGAACTTTCACCCCTTTTTGCTTTTGTATAATTCTTTGAACTTGGTAATGAGTTACAAAAATTTTAATTGCTTAAGATTCCAATAAAATATCAGAGATGAAGAAACA